>NDFG01000283.1:0-10461 GCA_002167245.1 Sporophila hypoxantha
CCCCCGGGCATGCGTGCGCTGGGTCGCGGCTGTGTTGAGGAGGGGGAAAATGGGTTGGGGGGTTTTTTTACCCTTTCTCTTTTATTTGGTGGAGGTCCTACGATAGTGCTGCCAAGGGTAGAAATCCAGGTTGTTGTTTTGTGATAGCCAGCCAGGAAAAAGTGATGCATGACAACTGAGCCCCAGAGCAGCAAGGACTGGAGTTCTGATCTGAATGTTGAGCAATGGGAAATTATTAAGTAGATATTCAATTTTACCTAATGAGGAGGGAAGTATAGTGTGTTTGCTCCATTTTATTCCAGAACTCGTCCCATCTGCGTTTGAAGAATTTGCATTCAAAATGGAAAAACATTTTGTTGTTCTAGTTGGTTTTTTATAATTGATACATTCTATGAGTTGAAATTACCTCCTGTGACCAGTAACTCTCTTCCTCTAAGGAACTAGTGGGTTAGAATAAAAGTAGATATAAGTACTAAATAATATAAGTTTATTCGTTTGTAAAAGTTAGAAACTTCTACAACTTTTATGTGTGTTACATGCCATCAATTTTAGCAGTAGTAGGGGGGCATAATCTGATTCTTTCCATTTAAGTATTCTCTTTATCTGTGTGATACTGCCTCTTGTGGTCGGACCAGAAGGTTTGCTGTTTAGAAATCTTCATATACATTGTGCAAATGTTATTGACAATAAATAGATTACCAGGACCGAGGCAACGCTGGACTTCAGCAGTACTGTCAGCCAACCTGTCATTTAAGAATCCCCAATGGTCGAGTCCCTATATATAAATTCATATTAGGCTTAAGAAGTTTCAGTTCTAAGTATCTACGTTTTCTAGATTATCTCTTAATTATGGCAGAATTTGATTTGTTTATATTAACACTTCATTAAGCAGAAATGTTAACTTGCTGTGATTTTTAGACAAAAAATGAGGTTTTTTTCCATACCAAGGAAAAGTGTTGAGGCCATGGTGCTACAGCTTGCGGTAAACTAATGTTGCATAAGTAACTAATGTGCAGTTGTATTCGCATTGTTCCATTATTTCGTGGGGGTCCCTGAGGGGATTTGGGGGGTCCTGAGGGGATTTGGGGGTTTGGGTGGATTAAGTGGGGTTTGGGGGTCGGGGGAATTTTGGGGGTTCCTTGGGGGGGATTTGGTGGCGGTTTCGGGCAGGCCCCCCCCGGGCGCGTGCGGTGGGCTCGGCTGGTGAGATGGGGGGTTGGGGGGGATTTAGGGGGCAATTTGGGGGGTCCTGGGGGATTTGGGGGGATTTGGGGAAAGTGGGGGGGATTTGGGGTCCTGGGGGGGTTTAGGGGGGGATTTGGGGTCTGGGGGGGATTTGGGGGTCCTGGGAGGGGTTGGGGGCTCCTGAGGGGGATTTGGGGGTCCTGGAGGGGTTGGGGGGGATTTGGGGTCCTGGGGGGGATTTGGGGGGAATTGGAAATGGATTTAGGTGGGATTTGGGGGTTCTGGGGGGATTTGGGGGGTCCTGAGGGGATTGGGGGACCTGAGGGGTTGGGGAGGACTGGGGGGGGATTTGGGGTGTTTGGGGAGGATTGGGGGAATCTGGGGGGTCTGGGGGGGATTTGGGGGAGATTTGGCGAAGTCTGGAGGGGATTTGAGGGGATAGGGGGGGATTGGGTCCTGGGGGGATTTGGGGGGTCCTGAGGGAGATTTGGGGGGGGATTTGGGGGAATTTGGGGGGGTTAGGGCAGCCCCCTCCCCCGGGCAGTGTGCGGTGGGCGCGGCTGGTGAGGGCGGGGAAATGGGGGGGTTTGGGGGATGTGGGGATTTGGGGTGTCCTGGGGGGGGGAAATGGGGGCTTGGGGGTCCCTTGGGGGGATTTGGGAGGATTGGGGTCCGAGGGTGATTTGGGGTGGTCGGAGGGATTTGGGGGGTCCTGGGAGGGGTTGGGGGCTCCTGAGGGGGATTGGGGGGTCCTGGGAGGGGTTTGGGGGGGTTGGGGGGTCTGGGGGTAATTTGGGGGGGTTTGGGGCAGCCCCTCCCCCCGGGCGGCGGTGCGGTGGGCGGCGGCTGGTGGAGATGGGGGGGATGGGGATTGGGGGGTTTGGGGGGATTTGGGGTACGAGGGGGGATTGGGGGTCTGAAGGGGGGATTGGGGGGGGTCCCTGAAGGGATTGGAGGGTCCTGAGGGGGATTTGGGGGTGTTTGGGGGTCCCCTGGGGGGGATTTGGGGGGATTTGGGGAATTTGGGGGTTTTGGCACCCCCTCTCCCCGCCGAGGCAGCGTGCGGTGGGCGCGGCTGGTGAGATGGGGGGGGATTTGGGGGGTCCTGGGGGGGTTGGGGGGGATTTGGGGGGGTTTTAGGGGGGATTTGGGGACCTGAGGGGATTTTGTGTGGGTCTAGGGGGATTTGGGGGGTCTGGGGGGATTTGGGGGGTCTTGGGGGGGATTGGGGGGTCCTGGAGGGGTTGGGGGGGATTTTGGCAAAAGTCCTGAGGGGAAATTTGAGGATAGGGGGGGGTGTTATATTTGGGGGTCGTGGGGTGTCTGGGGGATTTTTGGGGGTCCTGAGGAGGGATGTGGGGGACCTGAGGGGGATTTGGGAGGGTTTGGGGGTCCTGAGGGGATTTGCGGGAATAGGGGGGGATTTTTGGAGGTCCTGGGTCTGGGGGGATTTGGGGGAGTCCTGGGGGGATGGGGGGAAAATTGGGGGTCCGAAGAGGGATTCGGGGGTCCTGGGGGGGTTTGGGGGGGATTGGGGAATCCTGGGGGGATTTGGGGGTACTGGGGGGTCTCGGGCAGCCCCTCCCCCTGGGCAGCGTGCGGTGGCGCGGCTGGTGAGGGAGGGGAATGGGGGTGTCCGGGGGGGTCCGGGGGATTTGGGGGGATTTCGGGGTCCTGGGGGGGTTTTGGGGGCTATTTGGTGGGTCCTGAGGGGGATTTTGGGAAAGTCTGGGGGGATTTGGGGGGGTCCTGGGGGTTTTTTGGGGGAGATTGGAAAGTCTGGGAGGGGATTTTGAGGGATGGGGGGATTTTGGGTTCTGAGGGGGATTTGGGGGAGGATCTGGGGTCTTGGGAAGTTTGGGGAGGAATGGGGGGATCTGGGGGGTCCTGAGGGGATTTGGGGTGGATTTTGAAAGTCTGGGGAGCGGATTTGACGGATTGGGGGGGATTTTGCGGGGTCTGGGGGTGTCCTGGGGGGGATTTGGGGGGTCCTGAGGGGATTTGGGGAGGCTGGGTGGGATTGGGGGGGGATTTTGGGTGAATGTTTTGGGGGCCAATTTCGGGCTATTTGGTGCTCATTTTTGGGCCTATTTTTGGGTATTTGGGGTTAGTTTGGTGCCAGTTTTGGGGCTATTTTTGGTGGCCCATTTTGGCTATTTTGGTGCCATTTCAGGGCTATTTGGTGCCATTCAAGGGCTATTTTTGGTGGCTATTTTTGGCTATTTTGCTGTTTATTTTGGGCTTATTTTTGGTGCCATTTTTGGCTATTTTTGGTGCCATTCAGAGCTAATTTTTCCCATCCTTCCGCTCATTTCAGGGCCCATTTTTGGCCCATTTTTAGCAATTTCGGCCGGTTTGGGCCTTTCCTTCCATCCACCCCTTTTCCCTCATCTGTCCTCCCCAGGGTGACTCGGGTCCCCCCAGGAGCTCCCCGGGGCTGAAGCCGCTCCCTGGGGGGTCCCCGGGGGGCCTGAGGGTCTCGGGGGCGAGGCGGGACCTGGGCGGCTACGAGTGCCGGTGGACTCGGGGGTGCCGCCCCCGCCCCGCGCCTAAATCGTGCGGCTGCTCGTCACGTGTGAGCCGGGGGCGGGGCTAAACCCGGGGTGTGGGAGGGGTTAAATGTGGAGTGGGAGGGTTAAATGCCGAGCTCGGGGGTTGCCGCCCCCGCCCGCGCCATCGTGCGGCTGCTGGTCACGTGTGAGACCGGGGGGCGGGCTAAGGGGCTTGGGGCGGGGCTAAAGGGATGTGGAAGGTGGTTCAATGCGGACTCGGGGGTGCCCGCCCCCGGCCCGCGCCATCGTGCGGCTGCTGGTCACAGTGTGAAGACCGGGGGCGGGGCTAAACGGGGCTGGGGAGGGCTAAACGGGCATGGGGGCGGGCTTAAAGGGTGTGGGAGGGGTTAAATGCAAGACTCCGGGGTGCGCCCCTGGAACCGCGCCAAATCGTGCGGCTGCTGGTCCACATGAGACCGGGGGCGGGGGCTAAACCGGTGTGGAGGGGCTAAACGGCTGGGGGCGGGCTAACGGCTGGGGGCGGGGCTAAAGAGGCTAGGGCGGGGCTAAAAGGGGTGTGGGAGGGGTTAAATGCTGACTCGGGAAGGTGCCCGCCCCTCGGCCCGCGCAATCGTGCGGCTGCCTGGCACATGCTGAGACCGGGGGCGGGGCTAAGGGGGTGGGGTTAATGTGGAGGGGTTTAAAATGGGAGTGGGAGGTTAAATGGGGAGTGGGAGGGTTTAAATTGGGGAGTGGTGAGGGGTTAATCCGACTCGGGGGGTGCCGGCCCCCCGGCCCGCGCCATCGTGCGGCTGCTGGTCACCTGTGAGATTTTTGGGGGCGGGGCTAAACGGTGGGGGGGGGCTACCAAGGGGCTGGGGCGGGGCTAAAGGGGGTGTGGGTTAATGGGAGGGTAAATGTGGACTGGGAGGGTTTAATGGGAGTGGGAGGGGTTAAATGGGAGTGGGAGGGGTTAAATGCAGACTCGGGGTCCGCCCTGCCCGCACCATTGTGCGCTGCTCGTCCACATGTGAGACCAGGGGGCAGGGGCTAAACGGGCCGGCGCGGGGCTAAAGGGGCTGGGGGCGGGGCTAAATGGGCTGGGGTGGGGCTAAACGGCGGGGTGGGCTAAAGGGGGTGGGGTTCATGGGGAGGGTTTAAAATGGGATGGGAAGGGGTTATAATGGGAGTGGGAGGGGTAATGCAGACGGGGTGCGCCCCCGCGCCGCAGCCATCGTGCGGCTGCTCGTCACGCTGTGAGACGCAGGGGCGGGGCTAAAATGGGTGTGGAGGGGCTAAAAGGGGTGGGTTAAAGGGGGAGGGTTTAATGTGGAGTGGGAGGGTTAAAAATGCCGACTTGGACGCGTTGTCCTGATGTGGGAGGGGCGGGGCTAAATCGGGTTGGGGGAGGGCTAAACGGCTGGGGCGTGGCCAAAGGGGTGTGGGAGGAGCTAAAGGGGGTGGGTTAAAACGGTGAGTGGGGAGGGGTTAAATTGCAGTTGGAGGGGTTAAATGTGCAGTGGGAGGGTTAAATGTGCTAGTGGGAGGGGTTAATATGGGGAGTGGGAGGGGTTAAATGTGCAAGTGGGAGGGTTAAATGCAGACTCGCAAGTGTTCGCAGAATGTGAGAGAGGGCGGGCTAACTAGCTGGGGAGGGGCTAAAGATATGTGGGAGAGCTAGAGTGGGTGGACTTAAATGGGGGAGGGGTTACATGAAGGAAGGGGAGGGTTAAAAGGAGCCCAAGAAGGGGTTTAAAGGGGTGGGGAGGAGCTAAGAGGGGCGGGGTTCAAGAAGAAGAAGGGGAGGGGCTGAAACAGGATGGGGGAAAGGGGAGGAGCCAATTGTAAGGCGTGGCCCACAAATGGATCAAGCCAATACGGATCGTCCTAATGGTGAGCAGCCCAATAGGAGGCGCCCCTCACTCCCCTGACCCCGCCCCCTTTTCCTTTTCAGAATGGTCCCGAGATAGGGCGGAGCCAGAGGAGGGGGCGGGGCGGGGGCGGGGCCGGGGGTGGTGCTGGTGCCCGAGGGGCGGAGTCAGCGACGCTGCGGTGCGAGCCCGGGGAAGTGCCGGGGGTGGCAGCTAAAGTGGGAGCAGCAATGGGCGGAAGCCTGAGAACGGGGGCCCGGTTGAGGACTGGGACAACTGGGAGGGACTGGGGAGGCACTGGGACAAAACTGGGAGGGACTGGGAGGGGATTTAGGGTTACTGTTTATACTGGTTTCAGGGCTTTCTGTTACTGGTTATGGTTAGGGGTAACTGGCAGGACACTGGGAGGAAACTGGGAGGAACTGGACAAAACTGGGAGGTAACTGGGATGAACTGGGAAGGGAACCTGGGAATATCCCCCAAAATCCCCCAGAAGCTACTCTCAGGACCTCCCAGTCCGTTCCAGTAAATAAACAAAGTAACCAAGTCCCCTTTTAACGCCATTCCAAGTCCCCCCTCAGTTTTCCCCAATCCCCTACCCAGTCTCTCCGTCCTCCCAGTCGCTCCCATTCCCTCCCAGTCCCTCCCAAGTTTTATCCCAGTCTTCCAGTCCCTCCCAAATCCGCTCCCAGTCCCTCCCAGTTTTATCCGATTCCCTCCAAGTTTATCCAGTTTATCCCGTTTATTCCCATTTCCCAGTTCCTTCCGCAAATCCCCCCCAGTTTATCCATTCCTCCCAGTCCCATCCCAGTCTCCACGTGCTCAGTTCCTCCCAGTCCATCCCAGTCCCTCCCAGTCTCCTCCATCTCCTCCCCATTCCCTCCCAGTTTATTCCGTTCCCTCCCAGTGCCTAACCAGTTACCGCAGCTTTCCCAGTCTAGTCCCTCCCAGTCCTCCCACGTCCCTCCCAGTCTCTCAGTTTTCCCAGTCCCTAATCACCTAGTCCTCCAGTCCCTCCATCCCATCCGCCCTCCATCCTATCAATCCTTCAGTCCATTCCCTCTCCTAGTTTATCCATCCCTCCCAGTTATCCCAGTCCCCCCCAGTTTATCCAGCACCCCCAGTAACCCCAACTCTCCCCCGTACTGGTCCCAGTCCCCGTTCAGGAGCTTCCAGTGGCGGGAAGGGGCACCTGGAACCAGCTCGGTCTACAGGCGCGCCAAACGTACCGGGCCCGGGCCGCGCCTGCGCCGCCTCTTCCTGCGCGCCCACAGCGCGCCCACCAGTCCCACCTCGCCCAACCACGCCCACCAGCCCACCCGTCCCACCAGTCCCAACCAGTCCCACCAGTCCCAACCAGTCCCACCAGTCCCACCAAGTCCCCACAGTCCCCCATTCCCACCGGCCCCACCAGCCCCACCAGTCCACAGTCCCCCAGTCCCACCAAGGCCCAGCAGTCCCACCAGTCCACCAAGTCCCCCCCAGTTCCCACAAGCCACCATTTCCCACCAGTCCCCACCAGTCCCACTCCGTTCCCACCAATCCCCCCAGTCCCACCAAGTCCCCCAGTCCCCCCCAGTCGCACCAGTCCACAGTCCCACCAAGTCCCACCAGTCCCACCAGTCCCAACCAGTCCCAACCGGGCCCCCCGGCCCCGCTACCCTACTTCAACGTGCCCTGCGGACGCCGCAGGACTGGGAGCACTGGGAGCACTGGGAGCACTGGGAGCACTGGGACACTGGGAGGGCGCCAACGGCACCGTGGCGTCTTCGACTGCGTGGCCGCCAACGGGAAGGGGAACGGTCCCGGAGGAGGCCTGAAGGCTGCGGCTGGGCGGTGCGGTGGAGGGACTGGGAGGGACTGGAAGGACGGAGGGACTGGGATGGACTGGGAGGGAACTGGGAGGGACTGGGAATGGACTGGGAGGGAACTGGGATATACTGGAGGGGGACTGGAGGAATTGGGAATTGACTGGGAGGGACTGGGAGGGGATTGGAGGGACTGGGAGGGACTTGAGGGACTGGGATGGACTGGGAAGGGACTGGGAGGGGATGGGAGGGATTGGGAGGACTGGGAGGAGAATTGGGGTGGAAAAACTGGATGGACTGGGAGGGGACGGGATGGACTGGGAGGGGACTGGATGGGTACTGGAAAAGGGACTGGGATGGACTGGGAAAGGGATTTGGGAGGGACTGGGAGGGGTTAATGCGATTTGGGTTACATGGTTTATACTGGTTGTGGGGGTTTGCGTTACTGAGGGAGGGGCTGGATTGAACTGGGAGGGGATTGGGATGGGTGAATAAGGGGAATTTGGGTTTTACTGGTTTAGAACTGGAGGGACTGGGAGGAGATTGGGAAGGGTTATAAAGGGGATTTCGTTACTGGTTTATACGGTTTGGGGTTTTCAGGTTACTGGGTGAGACTGGAGAGCACTGAGAGGTTACCTGGAAGAACACTGGAAAGGCCTTGGGGCATTAACTGGGGGAAAAAAAAAAGCCCAAAAAAACCTTTGGGAGTGACTGGGAAGGGGCAAAAAGTGGATTTAGGGTTACTGGTTTATACTGGGAGCACTGGGGGGGAACTGTGGGTTCTGCAGTTGCTCCTGGGAGCAACTGGGATCAAAAAAACTGGGAGTTACTGATCCTACTGGGAGTGATTGGGAAAGGGTAACAACGTGGATTGGGGTTACTGGTTTATACTGGGAGGGACTTGGAAGGGCCATTGTGGGCAACTGGGATCATACTGGGAATTCACTGGGGCTCAAACTGAGGAGGTTACTGGGATCACTGGGCTCAAACTGGGAAGCAACTGGGAAGGGCTGAAACGTGAATTTGAGGTTTATGGTTTATTACTGGACGCACTGGGAGGGGAATTGTGGTACTGGGATCATTATCTGGGATCACACTGGGCTCAAACTGGGAGGCACTGGGAGAGACTGGGAAAGGGCTAAAAACGTGGATTTGGGGTTACTGGTCCCTATACTGGGAGGCACGGGAAGGGCATATGCGGGCACTGGGATATCACAACTGGAATAGCACTGGGACCATAAACTGGGGATCAAAACTTGGGATCCTACTGGGAGAGACTGGAAAACGGTAAAACGTGATTTGGGGTTACTGGTTTATAACTGTGGAGGCACTGGGATGGGAATGTGTGGGTTACTGGGATCAATACTGGGATCAAACTGGGAGCACTTGAGGGAAAAGGGTAAACGTGGATTTGGGGTTACTGGTTTATACTGTGGGAGGTTCGCTGTGGGCATCTGGGCCTCATACTGGGAGTTACTGGGAGTTACTGGGAGTTACTGGGAGACTGGGAGAGGGTAAAACAATGGATTGTGGGGTTACCGGTCTATACTGGGCTTCATACTGGGCTCATACTGGGAGGTTACTGGGAGTTTACTGGGAAGTTACTGGGGAAGGCTCAACTGGAGTTTACTGGGAGTTACTGGGAGTCACTGGGAGGTATACTGGGAGTACTGGGAAGTACTGGAGTTACTGGGAGTCGCTGGTCTGACACCTCACCGGTGCCTTTGCCCCGCCCCCAGACCGGCCGGACCCGCCCCGGGCCCTGCGGCTCTCGGGGCGCTCGGGCACCGCCCTGAGCCTGGCCTGGGACCCCGGCTGGGACGGGGGCCTGCCCCAGCACTTCCTGCTCCGGTACGGCCGCCATGACACCCCCCCGAGCCACTTCCGGTCTCTGTGACGTCACTCCCGTTCCTCCCAGACCGACTTCCGGTCATTTAGAGCAAACCTAGGGCCACTTCCGGTCTTTCTAGCCCAACTTCCGGTTGTGTTGTGTCACTTCCGGTCGGCCCTACTAACTTCCGGTTGTGTTGTGTCACTTCTGGTCTTTACAGCCCAACTTCCGGTTGTGTTGTGTCACTTCCGGTCGGCCCCTACTAACTTCCGGCCTTTTCAATCATTCTCTGTCTTACTTCCGGTCTTCCCAACTCAACTTCCGGTTCTGTCGAGTCACTTCCGGTCCGCCCACACCAATTTCCGGCCTCTTCCATCGTTCTCGGGGTTACTTTCGCTCCCCCTCTCGCAACTTCCGGTTCTGTTGTGTCACTTCCGGTCCGCCCATCCTAACTTCCGCCCTCTTATTTTGTTCTCTGCGTTACTTCCTGTCTCCCGACACCAATTTCCGGTTTTTTGTGTCACTTCCGGTCCGCTCACCCCAATTCTGCTTTTCTGATAGGTTTCTTTTTTGGCCCCTCCCACTTTTCATCCCCCCACGGGATTTCCCGGCCCCTCCCACTCCACTTCCGGCCACGCCCTTTCCTCTGTTTTTCTCCGCCCCTCCCCCACAGCGCAGACGGGCCGGACGCCCCTCCCCCACCCGCCCACCTCGTCACTTCCGGTTTTTCCCTCACGCTGGGCGGGCTCCGCCCGGACACGCCCTATGACGTCACCGTGCYCGCGCGCAACGCCCGCGGGGACAGCGCCCCCGTGCGGCTGAGAGCCGTCACTTCCGGTAGGGAAATGACGCCAAAAAAACCAAAATTGGTGAAAGGAGGAGGGGGCGGGGCCTGGGGATGACGTCAGAGGATGTGTGGGACCAAAAATGGCCGCCGGAAGTTCAATGTAGGGACTTCCGGTTTTACCCGGAAGTGGTGAATTGCCGGCGATGGGATTTTTGGTGACCGGATGTGTCTGGGGCGAAACCGGAAGTAGGGGTGTACAAAACAGGAAGTGGGTGGAGAAACCGGAAGTCGGTTCTGTGGGTGGTAAAAATGGGGGTGGAAATGAAAAGCAGAACAGGAAGTGACATCAGCACCGGAAGTTCGGGACAAACCCGGAAGCAGCCGCCAGGAATGGCTGCAAGGGGACGGGCTTGGCTAGGATGAAACCGGAAGTGAACCGGAAGTGCCCGGAAACCGACCGGAAGTGCGGTTTTTTCACTTTCCCTTT
>NDFG01000283.1:34076-46077 GCA_002167245.1 Sporophila hypoxantha
GGACATTTGGAGACATTAGGGGACATTTTTGGGGACGTTTTTTGGGGACACACCTGCTGGTAGGTGTTGGTGGCGATGATCGGCCGCAGGACGGGGGGCGGGGCCAAAGGGTCCCCGGGGGCGGGGCCTGGAGCCCCCAGCACCTCCTGCTCAAACCTAAAACCAGTATAAACCAGTATAAACCAGTATGGACCAGTATGGACCAGTATGGACCAGTATAGGCCAATATAAACCAGTATGAACCAGTATAGACCAGTACAAACCAGTATGGACTAGTATAGGCCAGTATGGACCAGTATAAACCAGTATGGGCCAGTATAAAGCACTATAAACCAGTACAGACCAGTATGGACCACTATAAACCAGTGTAAACCAGTAAGAACCACTATAAACAAGTACGGACCAGTATGTACTAGTATGGACCAGTACAAACCAGCCCAGACCAGTACACACCAGTATAAACCAGTATAAACAAGTGCAGACCCTCCCAGTACCGACAAGCCCCGCCCCCGTTACCACGGAAACGCCAGGCCACGCCCCTCCGCCCATTAAACCCCGCCCCTGTTGCTATGGCAACGACAGACCGCGCCCTTCACCCCTCAAACCCCGCCCCTGTTGTCATGGCAGCGCTCAGACCACTCCCCTCAAGCTCCGCCCCCGTTGCTATAACAACCCCCAAGCCCCGCCCCCTCCCGGCCGCCATGACACCCCCGCCGCTCCCTTTCCCTCACAGCGCCATCTCCGCCTCCATCTCCTTCAGCCGCTCCTCGCCGCTCTTCACCGCGGCCCCGCCGCCTCCCGCCACCGCTCCGGGCCCCGCCGCCACCACCGCGGCACCGGGCCCGCCTCCCGCCGCCATTCCCGGCCCCGCCGCTCCGGGAGCCGCCGCCGCCGCCATGGCTGAAACGGCCACAACCACTTCCGCCCGCCTGAGAGGCACTTCCGGCGCGGCGAAGTGACGTCACTCACCGCGACAACACTTCCCCATTTTTACTAAACAAAGGCGGAATTGGGGCGAAATCAGCGAAAAACGGACAAAAATGGCTGCGGAAGGGGCACAAAGCGCTTTAATGGCGGCAGCGGAGGGCGGAGGCCGCGGGGCAGGCGGCGCTCAGCGCTTGAGCTCGCTGTAGATGTCCCCGCGCGCGCCCTGCAGCTCCTGGTAGTGCGAGTCCGGCTCCGGGGGGCGGGGCTTGGGCGGGGCTGTGGAGGAAAGGGGGCGTGGTCAGTGTGAGGACACGCCCACTTTTGAGCCGAGCCACGCCCGCCTCTTGGTTGAGGTGGGTTAGGTTTGTTGGCCACGCCCCTTTTTTGTTTTGACACCGCCCATTAATGGGTGTGGTCACGCCCCTGGTTCACCCCAGTGCTCCCAGTGAGCCCCAGTATATCCCAGTATGATCCCAGTAACTCCCAGTGCCCTCTCAGTGACTCCCAGTAACCCCCAGTGCCTTTCCAGTTCTCCCAGTTAACTCCCAGTACCCCCCCAGAAACTCCCAGTAACTCCCAGTAAACCCCAGTACCATCCCAGTGCCCTCCCAATGCTCTCCCAGTGCTCCCAGTAACCCCCTTAAATCCCTCCCAGTATCCCCCAGTCCCTCCCAGTGCCTCCCAGTATGATCCCAGTGCCCTCCCAGTGCTCCCAGTAGCCCCCAGTGCCTTCCCAGTAACTCCCAGTGCTCCCAGTAACTCCCAGTGCCCTCCCAGTGCCTCCCACTTAACTCCCAGTGCCCTCCCAGTGCCCTCCCAGTAACTCCCAGCACCATCCCAGTAAATCTGTGTGCCTCCCAGTGCTCCCAGTAGCCCCCCAGTAACCCCCAGTGCCTACCCAGTAACTCCCAGTTACTCCCAGTTAACTCCCAGTGCCCTCCCAGTGCTCCCAGTTTACTCCCAGTGCCCCCCCAGTAACTCCCAGTCCCTCCCAGTGCCCCGCAGTGCCTTCCCAGTCCCTCCCAGTGCTCCCAGTAACCCCCAAATGGCTCCTCCCCTTTGACCACACCTACAAAAGCCCCTCCCCTTTTGATCACGCCCACAAACCAACCCCTCCCTCTTTAGCCACGCCCACAAATGGCCTCTCCCTTTGGACCACGCCCACATTCGGTCCCTCCCTCTTTGGCCACGCCCACAAAATTCCCCCTCTTCTTGGCCACACCCACAATTACTCCCACCCTTGAAACCCCGCCCACAAACAGCCCCTCCCTCTTTAGCCACACCCACAAACAGCCCCATCTCTTAAGCCACGCCCACAATGACTCTCTTCCTGCTTGACCACGCCCACAAACACCAACTCCTCCTTGCCCCGCCCACAATTGGCCTCCCTCCCCCTGGGCCCCGCTCTCACCTCTGCCGGCCCCGGCCCCGCCAGCAATAGGTCTTCCGCTCGCTCGCTTTATCAGCAGCGTCAGTGATGTATGTCGAGCAATCTTACTTGAGCGCCGTGCATTGGTGGTCCGGCCTCCGTGGATGCTACCGCGAACCATTCTGGAATAGGGGGCTTGTGTGGTAGGGGATCACTCTTGTCTCTCCTTCATCTGCACCGCGATCGTGACCCGCCCGTGACCTTTGACCCCTCTCTGCGACTCCCTGGTGTGCGGTGGGGCGTGGCGGAGGTCCTCATTCCTGTCTTCTGCCGCGGCCAATCCCTTGGCGAGCTCATGCGACTTTTGTCTAACTAGGTATGGATTGGGCAATATGAAGGTAGTGTCTGGGTGCTGTGCGAGCCTCGAGCTCTCCCACGTCCAACATAATGGCCAACGCACCACTCCATTTTTCTGCGTTCCGTGCCAGAGTGGAGTGACCAAAAGACATTCGGAGAAGGGAGCTTAATAGGTGTGCGAGGAAGTGGTAATCTACAAGGTTTATCAGGGATGAAATAAGAGTTTGATGAGGTTGCCAAGAAATATGTGTTGGCTGAGAGCGGGAAATGAGTCTATATGTCGTATGTAGGATCGCTAAAGTGCGCTCGCAGTTTGGGTGGGTGTTGTTCCCAAATCTACTTGTCTAGTGGTTTACCTAACGGTGATAGGAGGCTCCTTACGGGCGGTACCCGAAAGTTATGTCATGTAGTGAAAGGTAAACAAATGATAAGTTACCATGTGCAGGATAGGTAGATGCCTAGAGGTGCTCCCCAAGTAAGATGACGCGAGAGTGGTGCCCATAGTGTGACTTTATCATATTCACATGGCGGTAGATTGTGGTTAATTTGTGGCCCATACATTTTTCTCGTAGCCGGACTGTATATAATGTGGTAGTGGGATTTGGTGTGGGCTGGGAACTGACTCTGGTCACGACCAATGTATGAGATCGCTGGCAGAGAGTCGCGTATGCCCTTCCCTCACCCGCTTGTCTTTATAATTCCTGCCTCCGCTCATACGTACTTCTCCTCATTTGTTCTCGCTACTATTCTCTCCGAACCTTCATCCTATACTTCTGAGCTCCTATATCGAGGAAGAGTGGCCCATATAAGTGGTTAAATTTACTCACTTTCTAAGATTACATACAATCTTGTATTAGGCTTTCCATCAATATAATGATCTCACCACGGATAGTTTGTGTGACTTCTCATAGGAGATCGAGGGTGAGTAAAATGCCGGTATCTCCTAGTTGGTTTGCTGTGGAGGCTAGAGAGTAGGTGCGGTGTGGCACCTCGTGCGATGTGGAGGAGGCTGGGGCGACTCACCTCTGAGGGACGAGTCAAAACGAGCACGCGAGAAGAGACACTCACACACTTCACGTCTAGCCAGGGCACCCAGGCCTGCAGCTGCTGCTCCATATGCAGGACATTGGAACCTCGCTCTCCAGGTTCTTTAAGTGTCGGAGATAGGTCGTGAGTGCACAAAGTGGGAGGCTGTGACGAGTGGTGCAATACTCAAGCTCATCATGCACTCACTTTCTGTGAGTCCTCGAATGAGAGAGTATAGATATGGGCGAGTGGACCCTGACCTCGTCAGCCTAAAATTTAGCGTATGGCGTATATTCTCCCCTCCTCTCTATCACCTCCAAACCATACAAATCTCATCACCACATCTATTCTCTATGAATGCGTGGACGGGTATATCTCTACTTTGTCTAAACCTGGCTCTCTGTGCTCCTGCCACAATCATATCTTTCATTCTTCCTTACTTATTCGTCATGACCCACGCTCCTGAACCTCCCTAGTGGATAGTCTCTAGATGAGTATGTGGTCACTATGAGCACGCGACTCGCTCTTTGCCTTTTCACCAAGTCTACTGACCACAGTGGACCTCTCTCGCACTAATGAGAAATATTTAGTCACACGCGACTTGGTGCTACCCTCACTACACGGTCTCACCTGCGCAAGTGCTCGTGAGAAGAACATTCTTAAGACTCTAAATAAGGATCTCTACTTGTCTGTAAGTCACACACGCTGAGCGATATTTGCTCCATCACACACTATCTCTGAACTGCGCCTAATATATATCATATACTTCTAATATCTATGTTATGCCTGCTCCATAGCTATCTCTGGCGAGAGATAGCTGCGAAGATAGATATGCTCTAACCCAGAGTACCTCATTATACGTTGCGACACGTAACCACCATAGAGCTACCAGCATACCGTTCCTCTGGATCATCTCTATCTGCAGCACACGCTCTCCCGGAGCTCCGATAGTGCGCCGTGAAAGCTGTCCAATTTCTCTGTGGAAAATGCAACTCCACTCGTCTCTGCTGTATCAGTGATCCGCACTCTTTTTATATGCGGCAGTTATGCTTGGTCAAATTATCTAGGTGCATGTGGCTAGCGAGTCAAAGCTGCTCAGATGCCTTAGAGATGCGGGTATACATGCTCGAAAGACTGAGTTTATATTCGATGGTATAGGTACTTGCTCTAAAATATTGTTGCGTCGAGAGGTGAGCTGCTGCCTCCTGTGGATTTTTTATTCGGCGTTGTCTCAAGAGTTGTGCAATATGTGGTCAGGGTGTGTGTAGTGAGTGTTTGTGTTTCAGAGGTAACCAGGCGTGTGGTATATTTAGATCAGTGAGTGGTCCTTATGCAAGATGTCACGAGTCATAGATGAGAAGTAGATACCGTGCAGTGAATATTGGTTTTGTGGACCTTAAGGGTGGGTTTATATGTGTGTTCTGATGGGGCGTCCAGAGAGATGGGATTGTAGATAGTGGCGATCTATACGAGTTCGATCCAACTTGAGCAGGGGTTTTGGGGGACTGAGGTAGAGAATATGTGCGACAGAGTGAGGAGATGTAGGTTGTTGCCAGGAAGAGTGAATATGTCGGCTAGCCCGGAGCTAAGGGTGTCTGTTGAAAGTGTGCGTGTGATAACTTTCAGTGGATTGAGTATTGGATAATTTATATAACTACTTTGGACAAAGTAATGGTAGTTTTCTTGGTTGTCCCGACCTTTTTTCTATATTGAAAAGAGGGTCTGTTGAGTTCACGGTTGTGCGCGTGGTGTGGGGCGGAGTAGGGATGGAGCAAATTCCTTATTCGTCTTTTATAGAGCCCAATGTTAAAGGAGGCGTGGGCTGGACTTTTGGTAAGGTCCGCGGGGTTGTGGTGTAATCCATAGTTGATGGTGAATGTGCTTGAATGTGTGCGAAATTGTAAGGATGGTCTGGTCATGAGGTGGTCCGGGCGCCTTTCATTAGATTGGTGAGTGTTAATGTATAATGCGGCCTAAGGTGTTAGCGTACATTTCCTGCGTTTTTGTCTCACGAGGAATGGTCTGTGCCCTTGACAGAGAGAGGTGAATGCTGGGACTTTCTCCGCCTTCTGATGTCCTTGTGGTGCTCCACTCTAATTTGAGTGATGTGTTACGTGGAGCTAACATTGTGGTAGGTCCAGAGTGAGGGTGCTTCGAACTGTAGCTGAGAGCTGCGCTATCGAGAACCAGTGGAAGGTACACCTGAATGTATAATTTGATGTGCTAAACCAAATTGGTTACATGCCGGAATAAGGTGTGTGCGGGAGCGTTTGTTATATATGTAACAGGGCTCAGTGTGATGTACTCTTAGCTGAATCGGTGGGGGTATGGTGTACCGATATGGTGTGCTTCGTTGGGTCCATGGTGCTTAATACGTGTTGTGTGGCAGTTATGGTATGCTTTCAAGGTGTAGCCTCTACTTAAATGTGCGCGCTTTGTGGGTAATACGAGTGAATTAGTTATACTGCAAGTACATGTGGTGTCATTATGAGAGATTCTGTCCATAGGAGGGACTCAATTTAGTTTGTGATATGGAGATCTACTACGCGAATAATAACTAGACGAATATCTGATGGTCGATGTCTGAATGAGTACCCTGGATAGTGTCAAATGTATTAGTGTGAGTTTTGCCACCTTATATGCAGTGTGTTTTCCATAACGAATCACACTTGCTGAAATATATGAGATGATCTTCTATACGAGGAGGAGAGCCAATTCCTAGTCTCTGAGACATATGGAGAGTAGATGTATTATCAGCACGTGAATCGTTAGTGCAACCACATTCTAGTGTGGCATTTGTTTTTGTGGATATCGGCCAAAAGGAGATGTATTGTGGTTCATTTCTCTCACCTGCTGGTATTTGGTGAGGTGTGATGCCCTGGATTGCTAGTTAGTGTGAGGGAAACAGTCCTCTAAATCACTCTAAAGATGGCATTTGCGGTCAGGCGTCTCAGGAACATGTGCCAAATAGGAGCTGACATGTCTTGTTGGTAATATTTTGTGGGTGTCACCATGTCTGTAGTGTGAGCTAGTTAGCGGTGTACGTATCTTCACGTGAGAGAATAAATGCGCTAGGATGTCTCTTTATCTATCAGCTGTGTTCATTGGACGTTGCACATTCTAGTTAGCTATCTGTGGCTGTGAGTATAAAGGACTACTGATGTTGCTTATGATAGTCGTAGAAATTGAAGAGCATGGTGAAGTTGGCTGTATTCTTGGTGCGGGTCTGAGGAAGTGGATTGATGGTAGTGACCAATTCCACTTTTTTATTGTCTGAGAGAGGTGAGTTGGTGCTTATCTGATAGTAGTGAATTCTCTAATTGTATATTTGGTCGGAATACTCCATATAGGATTGTAGCGTAGTCCTGAAGTGATCTTTGGATGGTACCAACCGGAGAGTGCGTGGTATAGTGGGTTTGTCTTGTGAGAACGTCCTGTTATATGGAATCTGCATACTCAGTCGTGTGCTTTGATTGATTGTGTGATATCGAATCGGGTGCCGCTTTACTGCCATTGTCGTACACTATGGGACGAGTGTGGAATCTCTATGTACGACATCTCTGTGGCAGAAGATACGCATAGCTAATGAGACTGTGGGGTCCCTGAAGATGACATCATTTGTGTGTTAACTTCCCCACGTGTGAGCACTGTGCGTGTGCTGTCTTATAAAGTGGTAATCCTCATGACTCTTCCCTCTTCCTGTGGAAGAGCAACAGTACTTCAGTGAAGTGACTGCATAGTATATTTGTGCGTCTGTCGCTAATACCCTGCACTTCTGGTAGTTGAGGATGTATAAAGAAAGCAAATTCTGCCAATTGTTCATCTAGTATGTATCTAGTGGGGATCTATCTCGAGGGATGTTATTCTTGGTATTATCTCCCTTAGCGTGGATTTGGTCGTGATGCTGAGAGTGATTATGTATCCCAGTGATGGAATTATGAGATAGTTATCTGGAGTGAATTGAAGTGTATATCGCCTCGCTTGTGAATAGGTTCCACCTATGAATTGAGTAGTCCTTGTGAGTTATCCCTCCAGTATCGCGCGATATTGTATGAGGATGCTACACTGGTTTCTTTTTCTGTGTGTATGCGAGATATTGTGGCTGTATTACCCACGCGGTCGGCAATGGGGCGTTGTTATCCATGAGAAGGTTGTGCAATTTCTTGCAGTAGAATTAACCCATAGTGGTGTATGTGTGTTCCTTGAGTAGCGATTATGTGGTGACTCTCAGTCTATCTTTACCTTGATGCTTATCTGGTGTAAACTTGTGGTATCTTACCTCGTTTGCTGAGTAAATATATATTGAGTTCCTACTCCAGGTTGGTATCCTGTGAGTTATCTGCAGAGTGAGAAAAATTAGTGGGTGTTAACGATATCACTCCTGTGATTGGGAATCGAGTGACAAATGTGTGAGCGCAGTCAGTCTTACCTCAGCGGTGGTCAATTGGGGAGTCTTCCTATTGAGTGCGAATGTTGGCTAGAGAGACGTTATCTCAGAGCAAATCACCAAGCATCGGTACCCATTGTAGGCGGGGTCCCTCGCCTCTGAGAAGTAGAGCAAATTGCTGGATTTCGGGGGTCGATTGTCCATGTAGGGTAGAACAGGATAGAGTGTTCTGAGGTATTGTGTTGCTATAATCTATGTTTACTGCGTCTGGATTTACTAGTGTGGGAACAATTTGATCATCAAGCTGAATTTTGTAATATCAGGATGAGTGAAGAGTTTCGTGTAAATTATTTCGTAGCATCCATATATTAATATATTGGATGTGTTATATTTTTCTTGGAAGTGGCCTGATTTACCACAGCCAGCATAAATTGACAGAACTCTCCTGATTTATTAGAGATTGGCTTTTCACGGTTAGAGTCTTGAGTAGGAGGTTGACAGAGATAGACTTGTCCCTACTATTGTCTCTTTCTTAAACACTATAGAGATGACTCATCAAGAAAATTAATCATGCATGGTATGGATCAACGAGGAAGATTAGATGTAAAGTGGTCAACACTGTAGTTGGTGTATGGTATACAGGTGGAATTCACAAAGAGTGTGACTTTTTCAGAACTACTGGTTATTCTTAGTCTGAGCTCTGTTATAAGATGCTGTCAATTAACAAGTCATAGGAAGAGCACCTGGCTACAAAATTGGATACATAAAGAATCCAAAATCTTTTTATAATTAAACACAGCTGTACGACAAATGTCAGTCGCAGGATGTAATATCAAGACATTTTTCTATCAATATTTAAAAAATTAAAATCTATTTCATACCCCATTTAGGATTTAGCATATGTTATTCAAAAGCAGTGCTTACGTGCATTATTATACTATGCCTTATGCAATAAAGTAGCTAGACTCTGTGATGTCTTCATGTAGGCTTAATACAAATGCATATTGTGAAGTACGAGATACATTAAAGATAGTGTCGACCAAAATACAGAGGATATATACACATAGTGTATTTATTTGTACTATATCTCTTTCTGTGGAAATGATCTGAGCGGATGGATGACAAAAGAGAGAAATTGGAAATGTGACATTGATTGCTATAAGTAACTGATCCGCTTCATCTACTATTAATGAGAACTGGTGACTCTTTTCAAATTTCTCTAACACGTGATTTTCAATTAATGTGGTGGGCGCACGAAGGTTCAGATTCACACTTCCATCTGCACAACTCTTGGACTGATGCAAGAGCTGCGCATAATTGGTCCAGGGTAGCCATAACCTTGTTAGGCAAATGGAGATCTGTGAATAGGAGGGCTGGTCAGGCAAAATTCTCAATCAAGTTAAGAGATTGACTCATGGTTTAACTCGTGCTACATGGATAAACATTAACAGCCTAGTAGTCTAATGGCTGCACTGTGTCTATAGATGTAGTTATCGGTGTTCGAGGTCCCACAGAGTTCTTAAATTTATACTCCATAAAGACATGTTCATTATTTTCACAAAGCAACAAAATGTGCAAAAGTGCTGCAAAATTAATTGTTTTCCTAGTAAGGGACTTGAGATTACATGCGCAGTTCTTGCTTTGTTGCACCTTGATAACACAAAGTAACGTGGCAAAAAGAGAAAAATCTAGAATATTCTCTCAGCTCACGCTTTGATCCATAGTGGTCAGCATCATTCTATACTCATTATATATACTAAGGTTCTTATGACGACTTTACATCTCAAATTCTGTACATTGGAGGCTAATCGATTATCTTTGATTGTTAGTGAATTATTACTCTTCTGTTTCATAAGCCATCTTGAAAGCGTTTTATAAGTACAGAGGAAAAATATAAACAACAGAGCAAGGACGACCTCCCAAAAGCAGTCGAGGATGTGGTAATGCGACAAGTTACTGAGTAAATTTCTTAGAATGGTGAGTTCTCTTAAGCCAGCTGCTATTAGGGTTTGAAAAATTATTTTTTCTAGAAATATGCGTGAGCTGACATTTTAGACCATTCTGCTTAATTTACAAGAGAGAATATCTGCAAATTATAAAGAGTGGCCCACATCCAAAATTGTACCTGTAAACCACCAGTTGTTTCATTCTAGTCACCTTCACTGTAGCGGATTTCGATGTGGGCATTCAACTGTCTCGACATACGTAAAAAAGAACATCCTAGCTCCCCTGTGCTATTAGTCTCAATACCAGGAGAAGGATTGATATCACTCTCTCACTTAACCTGATATATATGTAAATTGCCTGTCGCTCTATACACTCATCTACTCAATTGAATGGTGCAAAAATATACAGGGCTAAGCTGAAGCAGCTTACGAGTTCATCAAATATATCTCCAATCACCTAAGAAATGAATCTATTCCCCAAGCAGCATATCTGCCCAGGAGAAAGCACTATATAGTAAAAGCCCAAACCGGTGCTGACTCTTGAAAGAAAATAATTTTTCGGGTTATTACTTTACGCGATGTGCCACACTTAAATTGAATAACTCAAAATAGAGTGATCTGTTCTTTTCTAAGATATACGGTTCAGCACCCCTGACCTTTCATCTGGGCGACGCGGGCTCGGCGCTTCTTGCTGATCTAGATTAGTATTAATTTCTGGCTGTAGCGTGGTTAACCACTCTGTCTATCCAAGTGGAGCCTCTTGGGCGAATCAATATGAGTTTTGCTAATTCGGTGATTCCAAAACGGATGATTTACCTTATAACTACGTTTTCTTCAAAATCCTCTTTGCATATAGAAAGAGGCAGTAGGATATTTGGACTGCCTGCCATCTTCTACCCAACTTTTGCCTTCATTTGGACAAACAGAGGAGGACAATGCACGTATTTAGATGCACATGACGCCGAGCCTAGGTACATCTCCTCGGATATTTATGTGTTTATTTATTTGAAAGGGAATAACAACTGTATTTTGTGCGGGGTGTTTTAGTAAATATCTGAATACAGTTAAGCTCTTTAAGATCATTCCTTTCATTCTATAGGCATTTTTTTTCCATGCCGTCGAGCTGCCTTTTGGAGGAGGGTTTTCTTTCCTGCTTATTTAACGGAAGATATAGATACTAATATCTTATGTCATACAGTATTGATTGTCATGTTTTGAGTGATGTCACAATTTTTATAACATGCACTGAAGTTAAGTCTAAGCATATTCATCTTTTTATATTGTGTCTTTTTTAAAACTCCACCTTTCAATGCCACAGTAGTTATATGTACACTAGGATTTCTCTGCCTTAGACTTGGCTATCAGAAAATCACGCTCTCCAGACTATGGGCACTTATGCTAAATACAGCATTCTGATAGTCTGTGCGTTAGGATCTGCAATATTTCTTCTCTTGGGAGTTACACCCGTGACATGAGTGTTATTTTTACTTCATTCATTTTAGTCTGCTTCAAGTCATTTGAGCGGTTATTCATAGGTGACATGATATGACAACCCATCTCATTGATGAGAAATTGGGAACATTCATCCAGAGACATTGCCTCAGTTCTAGGTTCTGATAATTAATTTTGATTTAATCCCACAGAAAGCTGGTTATTAAAATGTGTTTGGTTAAAATTCTTTCTATTTACGATGACAGCTCTGATTTGAATCAGTTTTCTTGCGCTAAGTTCTGAACTAGATTCTCTCCATCCATCAAATATACCTGACTCAGACTACCATCCTTCTCAGTTCGCTGATGTGCACAATTCATTTCGGACGTTATCGAATTGTATTATTAATATAGAAAATATTCATGAGCTATGTATTCTCAATCAAGATACTGTTGTGAATTAAGACAACGTCGCTGTCTTCATTCTTCACACAGAACAACAAGAAAACATTGTTGATTACCTCTGCTCCGTTGGTGCTTATTAAATAAAAATAAGCAT
>NDFG01000283.1:49704-61705 GCA_002167245.1 Sporophila hypoxantha
CGTGTGCGGGGTGTTCCGCAGGCACGCGCTGGAGAGGGCGGCCAGGGAGATGGGAGCCGACTGGATCGCTACTGGTGAGCACTGGGAGGCACTGGTTCGTACTGGGAGGGAGTGGGAGGGGATTGGGAGGGACTGGGAGGGAGTGGGTTATACTGGGAGGGAGTTTGGAGTCACTGGGAGGGACTGGGTTATACTGGGAGGGAGTGGGAGAGGGTTAGGAGTCATTGGGAGGGGCTGGAGAGAGCAGCCAGGGAGATGGGAGCTGACTGGATCGCTACTGGTGAGCACTGGAATATACTGGGAGGGGGTTTGGAGTCATTGGGAGGGAGTGGGTTATACTGGGAGGGGACTGGGAGGGACTGGTTTATACTGGGAGGGGACTGCATTATACTGGGAAGGGGTTAAGAGTCATTGGGAGGGGCTGGGAGGGGGTCGGGACAGATTAAAGGGGGTCTGGTTTATACTGGGAGGGACTGGGAGGGGGTTAGGTGTCGTTGGGATGGGCTGGGAGGGGACTAGGATAGACTGGGAGGGAGTGGGAGGGGATTGGGAGGGACTGGGTTATACTGGGAGGGACTGGGAGGGGGTTAGGAGTCATTGGGATGGACTAGGAGACGACTAGGATAGACTGGGAGGTGATTGGGAGGGACTGGGTTATACTGGGAGGGAGTGGGAGGGAGTTAGGTGTCGTTGGGATGGGCTGGGAGGGGACTAGGATAGACTGGGAGGTGATTGGGAGGGACTGGGTTATACTGGGAGGGAGTGGGAGGGAGTTAGGAGCCACTGGGAGGAGTTGGGAGGGGATTGGAACAGGTTAAAGGGGGACTGGTTTGTACTGGGAGGGACTGAGAGGGGGTTAGGAGTCGTTGGGAAGGACTGGGTTATACTGGGAGAGCACTGGTTTGTACTGGGAGGGAGTTAAGAGTCACTGGGATGGACTGGGAGGGGCTGGAGAGAGCAGCCATGGAGTTCGGAACCGCTACTGGTGAGCACTGGGTTATACTGGTTTGTACTGGGAGGGAGTGGGAGGGGATTGGGAGGGACTGGGAGAGCACTGGTTTGTACTGGGAGGGACTGGTTTGTACTGGGAGGGCCCTGGGGGGGCGGAGCCGCTGCACCGTGTGCGGGGTGTTCCGCAGGCACGCGCTGGAGAGGGCGGCCAGGGAGATGGGAGCCGACTGGATCGCTACTGGTGAGCACTGGGAGGCACTGGNCGTGTGCGGGGTGTTCCGCAGGCACGCGCTGGAGAGGGCGGCCAGGGAGATGGGAGCCGACTGGATCGCTACTGGTGAGCACTGGGAGGCACTGGGGTATACTGGGAGAGAGTGGGAGGGGGTTAGGAGTCATTGGGAGGGAGTGGGTTATACTGGGAGGGAGTTTGGAGTCACTGGGAGGGACTGGGAGGGGCTGGGAGGGGGTTAAGAGTCACCAAGAGAGTCCTGGAGGAGGCTGGGAGCAGGTTTGGAGTTACTGGGATGGACTGGTTTATACTGGGAGGGGGTTTGGAGTCACTGAGAGGGTCCTGGAGGGGGCTGGGAGGGGGTTTGGAGTCACTGCAATGGACTGGTTTATACTGGGAGGGGACTGGGAGGGACTAGGAGGGAGCTGGGAGGGAACTGGGAGGGACTGGGAGGGGGTTAGGAGCCACTGCAATGGACTGGTTTATACTGGGAGGGACTGGGAGGGACTGGGAGCGGGTTAGGAGTCATTGGGAGGGGCTGGGAGGGACTGCAGAGAGCGGCCATGGAGATGGGAGCTGCTACTGGTGAGCACTGGGAGGGCACTGGGTTATACTGGGAGGGACTGGGAGGGGGTTAGGTGTCGTTGGGATGGACTAGGAGGGGACTAGGATAGACTGGGAGGGACTGGGAGGGGACTGGGATGGACTGGGTTATACTGGGAGGGAGTTAGGAGTCATTGGGATAGACTGGGAGGGGATTGGGGCAGGTTAAAGGGAGAGTGGTTTATACTGGGAGCGAATGGGAGGGGGTTAAGAGTCACTGAGAGGGTCCTGGAGGGGGCTGGGAAGGGGTTTGGAGTCACTGGGAGGGACTGGTTTATACTGGGAGGGGACTGCATTATACTGGGAAGGGGTTAAGAGTCATTGGGAGGGGCTGGGAGGGGATCGGGACAGATTAAAGGGGGACTGGTTTATACTGGGAGGGATTGGGAGGGGGTTAGGTGTCGTTGGGATGGGCTGGGAGGGGACTAGGATAGACTGGGAGGGACTGGGATGGAGTGGGAGGGGATTGGGAGGGACTGGGTTATACTGGGAGGGAGTAAGGAGTCATTGGGATAGACTGGGATGGACTGGGAGGGGATTGGGACAGGTTAAAGGGGGACTGGTTTATACTGGGAGGGACTGGGAGGGACTGGGTGATACTGGGACGGGATTGGGAGGGACTGGGAAGGGCTTAAGGGTCACTGGGATGGACTGGGAGGGGCTGGAGAGAGCGGCCGTGGAGATTGGAACTGCTACTGGTGAGCACTGGTTTGTACTGGGAGAGCACTGGGATGGGGTTAAGAGTCATTGGGATGGACTGGGAGGGACTGGGTTATACTGGGAGGGCACTGGTTTGTACTGGGCGGGGCCCTGGGGGGGCGGAGCCGCTGCACCGTGTGCGGGGTGTTCTGGAGGCACGCGCTGGAGAGGGCGGCACGGGAGATGGGAGCCGACTGGATCGCTACTGGTGAGTTACTGGGATATACTGGGAGAGGATTGGGAGGGACTGGGAGGGACTGGGATGGACTGGGAGGGGACTGGGAGGGACTGGGAGCGGGTTAGGAGTCATTGGGAGGGGCTGGAGAGGGCGGCCAGGGAGATGGGAGCCGACTGGATCGCTACTGGTGAGTTACTGGTTTATACTGGGAGGGGGTTTGGAGTCACTGGGAGGGACTGGGAGGGGACTGGGAGGTCACTGGCCCTTACTGGGAGGTTACTGGTTTGTACTGGGCAAGTCATTGCTGGTCATTGATAGTGACCGGTGGTCACTGACGGTCACTCGTGGTCACTGCTGGTCACTCGTGGTCACTGCGGGTCACTGTTGACCACTGCTGGTTGCTGCTGATCATTGGTGGTCCCTGCTGGTCCCTGTTGGTCACTCACGGTCACTCACGGTCACTCACGGTCACTCGTGGTCACTCCTGGTCACTCCTGTCCGCAGGCCACAACGCCGATGACGTGGCCGAGACGGTGCTGATGAATTTCCTGCGCGGCGACGTGGCGCGGCTGCGGCGCGCGGCCAACGAGGCCACCATGGCCACCAACCTCGCCATGGCCACCAACGTCACCAACGAGGCCACCATGGCCACCAACCTCACCATGGCCACCAATGTCACCAATGTCACCAACGAGGCCACCAACGACATCACCAACGAGGCCACCGTGGCCACCAACCTCGCCATGGCCACCAATGGGGCCACCAATGTCACCAACGAGGCCACCATGGCCACCAACATCACCATGGCCACCAACGTCACCAACATCACCAACGAGGCCACCATGGCCACCAACCTCGCCATGGCCACCATGGCCACCAACGAGGCCACCACGGCCACTGTGGCCACCAATGGCACCATGGCCACCAACGAGGCCACCACGGCCACCAGTGAGGGCTTGGGGGCCACCAAGATCAGCAGGGCCACCAATGAGGCCGTCATGGCCACCAACAGGACCTTGGTCGCCAGTGAGGTCTCAGGGCCCACCAATGAGGTCACCGTGGCCACCAATGAGGTCACCATGGCCACCAACGGGGTCACCACAGTCAACGAGGCCGTTGTGGCCACCAGCGTGGTCACGGTGGCCAGTGACAACAACGAGGTCGCCATGGCCGCCAACGTGGTCACTGTGGCCACCAATGAGGTCACCACGGCCACCAATGAGAACCAAACAAAACTCAACGAGGAGCCAGTGAAACCCAACGGGAACCAAATGAAACCCGATGAGAACCCAATGAAATTTGGTGAGAACTCAACGGAACCCAACGAGAACCAAACAAAACTCAACAGGAACTCAAGGGAACCCAACGGGAACTCAACGGAACCCAACGAGAACTCAATGAAACTCAACAAGACCTCAACGGAACCCAATGAGAACTCAAGGAAACGCGACAAGAACCCAACAGAACTCAATGAGAACCCAACGAAACCCAACCAGAATTCAACGAAACTCAATGAGAACTCAACGAAACCCAACGAGGACCCAACAAAACCCAATGAGAACCCAACGAAATTCGATGAGAGTTCAATGAAACTCATCAAGAACTCAATGAAACCCAACAAGAACTCAACAAAACCCAACGAGAACTCAACGAAAGTCAATGAGAACCCAACAAAGCTCAACAAGAACTTAACGAAACTCAACAAGAACTCAATGAAACTCAACAAGAACCCAACGAAACTCAACAAAACCTCAACAAAACCCAACAAGAACCCAACGCAACCCACCAAGGGCCCCAATGCCGCCACGCCCTGGCCCACGGTGCCGCGGCTGAAGCCGCTGCGGCACGCGGCGCAGAAGGAGATCGTGCTCTACGCCCACTTCCTGGGGCTGCCCTACGCCAGCGCCGAGTGCCGCCACGCGCCGCTGGCGTTCCGCGGGCACCCGCGGGCGCTGCTGAAGGAGCTGGAGGCGGCGCGGCCGGCGGCGGTGGCGGCGCTGGCGCACTCGGGGCGGCGGCTGGCGCTGGGCGCGGCGCCGGGCGCGGGGGCGGCGCCGGGGGCGTGCGGGCGCTGCGGCGCCGCGGCCAGCGGGGAGCTGTGCATGGCCTGCGTCCTGCTGGCCGCGCTCGACAGGGGCAGGCCGAAGCTGGCGCTGGGCAAGAGGGGCGTCAGGGTGGCCACCGAGGGGGGCGGTGGGCGGTGGGGCGGTGGGCATGGGGTCGGTGGTCATTGGGGTGGTGGGCAAGGGGTCAGTGGCCACCAGGATGGAGGTGGTGGTCATCTGGATGGGGTTGGTGGTCATTGGGGTGGTGGTCAAGGGGTCAGTGGTCATCAGGATGGAGGTGGTGGTCATCTGGATGGGGTTGGTGGTCATCAGGATGGACGTGGTGGGCAGTGGGGTTGTGGTCAAGGGAGTTGTGGCTGTAGGATTGGTGGTCAAGGGGTCGGTGGTCATTGGGATGGGGTTGGTGGCCATTGGGGTGGTGGTCAAGGGGTTGGTGGCCACCAAGATTGTGGTCAAGGGGTTGGTGGTCACCAGGATGGACGTGGTGGTCATTGGGGCGGTGGCCACCGGAGCAAGGACATTGAGGGTGGTGGTCAAGGGGTCAGTGGTCATTGGGATGGTGGTCAAGGGGTCGGTGGCCACCAGGATGGGGTTGGTGGTCATTGGGATGGATGTGGTGGCCATTGGGGTGGTGGTCAAGGGAGTTGTGGCTGTAGGGGTGGTGGTCAAGGGGTTGGTGGTCATCAGGATGGGGTTGGTGGTCATTGGGGTGGTGGGCAGTGGGGTGGTGGTCACCAGGATGGAGTTAGCGGTCACCAGAGCAAGGACATTGAGAGTGGTGGTCAAGGGGTCAGTGGTCACCAGGATGGGGTTGGTGGTCATTGGGGCGGTGGTCAAGGGGTCGGTGGCCACCAAGATTGTGGTCAAGGGGTCAGTGGCCACCAGGATGGGGTTGGTGGTCACTGGGAGGGTGGACAAGGCTGTGGTGGCCCTGCTGTCCCTCAGGGCCCTGGTGTCCCTGTTAGTGTCACTCAGGGTTCTGGTGTCCCTGGTGTCCATGGTGGTGTCCATGGTGGTGTCCATGGTGGCCCTGCCGTCCCTCAGGGCCCTGGTGTCCCTGTTAGTGTCACTCAGGGTTCTGGTGGCCCTGGTGTCCATGGTGGTGTCCTCAGTGTCTCTGCTGTCCCTGCTGTCCCCAGTGTCCCCGTTGGTGTCCCCAGTACCCAGCCGGTGTCGGCGCCAGTGTCGGTGGAGCTGCAGGGCCCTGCTGTCCCTGTTGGTGTCCCCGGTGTCCCCGGTGGCCGTTTTGGTGTCCCCTGTGCCCGCCCAGTTGCCGCCCCGGTGTCGGTGGAGCTGCAGGGCCCTGTTGGTGTCCCTGGTGTCCCCGTTGGTGTCCCCGGTGCCCGGCCGGTGGCCGCCCCGGTGGCCGTGGAGCTGCAGGGCCCTGCTGTCCATGGTGGTGTTCATGGTGGTGTCCCCAGTGTCCATGCTGTCCCTGCTGTCCATGGTGGTGTCCATGCTGTCCCCAGTGTCCCCGGTGTCCGTTTCGGTGTCCCCTGTGCCCGGCCGGTTGCCGCCCCGGTGTCGGTGGAGCTGCAGGGCCCTGCTGTCCCCGCTGTCCCCGGTGTGCCCGGTGTCCCCGTTGGTGTCCCCGGTGCCCGCCCGGTGTCCGCCCCGGTGGCCGTGGAGCTGCAGGGCCCTGGTGGCTGTTCTGGTGACCGTTTCGGTGTCCCCGGTGTCCCCTGTGCCCGCCCGGTGTCGGCGCCGGTGTCGGTGGAGCTGCAGGGCCCTGGTGGCTGTTCTGGTGACCCTGTTGGTGTCCCCGGTGTCCCCTGTGCCCGCCCGGTGTCGGCGCCGGTAGCCGTGGAGCTGCAGGGCCGCGCCGGGCGCTCGGAGCGGCGCCGCCTCGGCGCCTTTGGGCACGGCCGGAGAGACACGGGGGGGACACGGGCGGGGCTGGGGGACATCTGGGACTTCTGAGGGGACACTGGGGACACCTGGGGACACACCTGGGACACACCTGGGACATCTGGGGACATTGGGGACACACCTGAGACATCTGGGACTTCTGAGGGGACACTGGGGACATTGGGGACATTGGGGACACCTGGGGACACACCTGGGGACATCTGGGACTTCTGAGGGGACACTGGGGACATCGGGGACACCTGGGGACATTGGGGACACATCTGGGACTTCTGAGGGGACACTGGGGGGGACATTGGGGACATTGGGGACACTGGGGACATTGGGGACACCTGGGGACACACCTGGGGACATCTGGGACTTCTGAGGGGACACTGGGGGGGACATTGGGGACACTGGGGACATTGGGGACATTGGGGACACACCTGGGACTTCTGAGGGGACATCTGGGACATCTGGGGGACACACCTGGGGACATCCAAAACGCACCTGGGGACATCTGGGACTTCTGAGGGGACACTGGGGACATTGGGGACACTGAGGACAGCCCTGGGGACATTGGGGACATCGGGGACACAGCTGGGACATCTGGGACTTCTGAGGGGACACTGGGGACATTGGGGACATCTGGGGACATTGGGGACACACCTGGGGACATTGGGGACACATCTGGGACACACCTGGGGACATCCAAAACGCACCTGGGGACAGCTGGGACTTCTGAGGGGACATCTGGGGACATTGGGGACATTGGGGACACATCTGGGACATCTGGGGACACCTGGGACTTCTGAGGGGACACTGGGGACATCGGGGACATTGGGGACACATCTGGGACTTCTGAGGGGACATCGGGGACATTGGGGACACCTGGGACACACCTGGGGACATCTGGGGACATTGGGGATATCTGGGACTTCTGAGGGGACACTGGGGGGGACATTGGGGACATTGGGGACACATCTGGGACATCTGGGGACACCTGGGACTTCTGAGGGGACACTGGGGACATTGGGGACACACCTGGGACTTCTGAGGGGACATTGGGGACATTGGGGACACATCTGGGACACCTGGGACTTCTGAGGGGACACCTGGGGACAGCTGGGACACCTGGGACACACCTGGGGACATCCAAAACGCACCTGGGGACATCTGGGACTTCTGAGGGGACACTGGGGACACCTGGGACATCTGGGATATTGGGGACATTGGGGACTTCTGAGGGGACATTGGGGACACACCTGGGGACAGCCCTGGGGACATTGGGGACACACCTGGGACATCTGAGACTTCTGAGGGGACATTGGGGGGGACATTGGGGACAGCACTGGGGACATTGGGGACATCCAAAATGCACCTGGGGACACCTGGGGGGGACACACCTGGGACACCTGGGACATCTGAGACTTCTGAGGGGACACCTGGGGACAGTTCTGGGGTCCCTTGGGGACATTTTTGGGTTCTTTTGGGACATTTTGGGGTCTCTTGTATCATTTGGGAGCCTTTGGGGACGTTCTTGGGGTCCCTTGGGGACTTTTTGGGACATTTTGGGGGTTTTTGGGACATTTTTAGGGCATTTTTGGATTTTTTGGGGAATATCTTTGGGGTTTTTTGGAGACATTTCTTTTTGTTTGGGGGAGTTTTTGGTGGTTTTTGTGACTTTTTTGGTTTTTTGGGGACATTTTTTTGGTTTTGGGGGATTTTTTGGTGTTTTTGTGACGTTTTTTGGGGACATTTTGGCTCCCCGGGGATGGCGAAGGGGGCGTGGCCAGCGGGGTTTATGCAAATGAGCCGCTGCTTTGGGGGGCGTGACCAGCGGGGTTTATGCAAATGAGCCGCTGCCTTGGGGGGGCGTGTCTGTACAAACCAATAAACCGCGATGAAACCTTTCATTATGCAAATGAGGCGCGTTTGTCAGCGGGGGGGGCTCATTAAACCAGCGGGGGGGCGGTAATTATGCAAATGAAGGGAGTACTTATGGAATTTACCCGGGCGGTTATGCAAATGAGGAGCGGCGAACGCGGAAGCGCGGCGCGTATATGCAAATGAGCTTCATGCAAATGAGATTTATGCAAATAAAACTGTGGGGGGTTAAGAGGAGGGGCTGGATGTCCATATAAGGAAAGAGCGACGCACCGCGGGCCAATCAGGGCGCGGGATGCAAATGAGGCGGTGGAAGGCTGGTGTGGATGTGACGTCATTTCCGTCGCGCGGCGCGTGACGTCACGGCAGCAATGGCGGCGCCGCGGGTGTCGCTGGGGGCGCTGAAGGAGCCGCTGGGGCTGAGCCGGGGCCTGCAGTGGGTGAGGGGCGGGAGGGACTGGGAGGGACTGGTTTGTACTGGTTTGTACTGGGATGGGACTGGGAGGGACTGGGATCAAACTGGGAGGGACTGGGATGGACTGGGATGGACTGGGAGGGACTGGGGTGGACTGGGATGGACTGGGAGGGACTGGGATATACTGGTTTGTACTGGGATGGACTGGGAGGGACTGGGTTATACTGGTTTGTACTGGGATGGACTGGGATGGACTGGGTTATACTGGTTTGTACTGGGATGGACTGGGATGGACTGGGAGGGACTGGGAGGGACTGGGAGGGACTGGGATATACTGGTTTGTACTGGGTTATACTGGGATATAGTGGGTTATACTGGTTTGTATTGGGATATACTGGGATGTACTGGGATACGCTGGTTTGTACTGGGATATACTGGGTTATACTGGGGTATACTGGGTTATACTGGGATGTACTGGGATGTATTGAGATATACTGGGTTATACTGGTTTATACTGGGATGTAGTAGGGTGTACTGGTTTGTACTGGGATGTACTGGGATATACTGGGTTATACTGGGATATACTGGGTTATACTGGGATGTACTGGGATGTACTGGGATATACTGGAATATACTGGTTTGTACTGGGATGTACTGGTTTGTACTGGGTTATACTGGGATGCACTGGGATATACTGGGTTATACTGGTTTATACTGGGAGAAGGGCTGGGAGGAACTGGGAACAAAACTGGGGGAACTGGGACAAACTGGGAGGGATTGGTTTATACTGGGAGGGAACTGGTTTATACTGGTTTATACTGGGAGGGGGAGTGGGAGGGGAACTGGGACAAATTTAACCAAATTTTGCTCTATAAATCCCAAATTTCCCCAAATTTTCCCATTTTTAACCAAATTTTGCCCCAAAATCCCAAATTTTCCTCAATTTTCACTCTCAAAAATCCCAAATTTTCCCAGATTTTTCCCCAAATTTCCCAATTTTTAACCAAATTTTTGCTCTAAAAATCCCAAATTTCCCCAAATTTCCCATTTTAACCAAATTTTTACTCTAAAAATCCCAAATTTCCCCAAATTTCCCAATTTAACCAAATTTTTGCTCCAAAAATCCCCAATTTCCCAATTTTAACCAAATTTTGCCCCCCAAAATCCCAAATTTTCCTCATATGTTTTCATTTTTAACCAAATTTTGCCCCAAAAATCCTGAATTTCCCCCCAAATTTTCAATCTCAAAAATCCCAGATTTTCCCTGAATTTTTCCCAAATTTCCCAATTTTAACCAAATTTTGCTCTAAAAATCCCAAATTTCCCAATTTTTAACCAAATTTTGCTCCAAAAATCCCAAATTTCCCAATTTTTAACCAAATTTTGCTCTAAAAATCCCAAATTTCCCAATTTTTAACCAAATTTTGCCCCCCAAAATCCCAAATTTCCCCAAATTTTCAATCTCAAAAATCCCAGATTTTCCCTGAATTTTTCCCAAATTTCCCAATTTTAATCCAAATTTTTGCTCCAAAAATCCCAAATTTCCCAATTTTTAACCAAATTTTTCCCCCCCAAAAGTCTCAAATTGCCCCCAAATTTTCAATCTCAAAAATCCCAGATTTTCCCTGAATTTTTCCCAAATTTCCCAATTTTTAACCAAATTTTGCCCCTCAAAATCCCAAATTTTCCCCAAATTTTCAATCTCAAAAATCCCAGATTTTCCCTGAATTTTTCCCAAATTTTCCCATTTTTAACCAAATTTTTGGTCCAAAAATCCCAAATTTCCCCAAATTTCCCATTTTTAACCAAATTTTTGCTCCAAAAATCCCAAATTTCCCCAAATTTTCCCATTTTTAACCAAATTTTTGCTCTAAAATCCCAAATTTCCCCAAATTTCCCAATTTTTAACCAAATTTTTGCCCCAAAAATCCCAAATTTCCCCAAATTTCCCAATTTTTAACCAAATTTTCCCCCCCAAAATCCCAAATTCCCCCCAAATTTTCAATCTCAAAAATCCCAAATTTTCCCTGAATTTTTCCCAAATTTTCCCCAAATTTTTAACCAAATTTTTCCCCCCCAAAATCCCAAATTTCCCCAAATTTCCCAATTTTATCCAAATTTTTGCTCTAAAATCCCAAATTTCCCCAAATTTTCCCATTTTTAACCAAATTTTTGCTCTAAAAATCCCAAATTTCCCCAAATTTCCCAATTTTTAACCAAATTTTTGCCCTAAAAATCCCGAATTTCCCCAAATTTCCCAATTTTAACCAAATTTTTGCTCTAAAAATCCCAAATTTCCCCAATTTTCCCATTTTTAACCGAATTTTGCCCCCCCAAAATCCCAAATTCCCCCCAAATTTTCAATCTCAAAAATCCCAAATTTTCCCAGAATTTTTCCCAAATTTCCCAATTTTTAACCAAATTTTGCTCTAAAATCCCAAATTTCCCTAAATTTTCCCTGAATTTTTCCCAAATTTCCCATTTTTAACCAAATTTTTGCTCTAAAATCCCAAATTTCCCCAAATTTCCCAATTTTTAACCAAATTTTTGCTCCAAAAATCCCAATTCCCCCCAAATTTTCACTCTCAAAAACCCCGCATTTTCCCAGAATTTCCCCAAATTTTGGCCCCAAACTCCCCAATTTTCCCGAATTCCCCATTTTCCTCCCCGGTTTTCCCCAAAATTCCCAATTTTTTTTTTTGGATTTTCCCGAAATCTCCGTTTTTCCCCCCAGTTTTTCTCCATCTTCGCTTTCGCCACCTGCGGCGGCTTCGAGGGCTCGGTCACCTTCAGCGTCACCTGCGCGGGCGGGGCCAACGGCACCACACAGGTGACCAACGTGACGGCTGCGTATGGGTACCCCTTCAGGTGAGGGACGCACCTGGACAGGTGAGGGACACCTGGGGACAGCTGGGACAGGTCAGGGTCACCTTCAGCGTCACCTGCCCGGGCGGGGATAACGGCACCGCGCAGGTGACAAAAGCGACGGCCGCCTACGGGTACCCCTTCAGGTGAGCAGGGACACACCTGGACAGGTGACATGGGTGGGACAGGTGAGGGACACACCTGGACAGGTGAGATACTCCTGGGACAGGTGAGGGACACCTGGGACACAGCTGGGACACATC
>NDFG01000283.1:114514-125599 GCA_002167245.1 Sporophila hypoxantha
CCCATTTCCCCCCCATTTCCTCACCGCTGTCCCATCCTGTCCCCGCTGTCGCCTCTGTCCCCGCCCCTCGCTGTCCCCGCGCTTTTGTGGCCGCGCCCGCCCCGGGGGAGGGGCGGCGGCCGCTCCTGCCTCAGTTTCCCCGGATCTCGTTAATCCCGGGACGCTCTGACTCAGCCGCTCCCGCCCCGCTCTGGCCCACTTCGGCCCAGTTCGGCCCAGTTTGGCCCAGTTTAGCTCAGTCTGGAGCCCGCCCAGCCCCGCTTTTCACGTTTCCCCCTCCTTTTCTCCCGATTTTTCCTCATTTTTCCTGGATTTTTCCCTGATTTCCCCCAGTTTTGCCCATTTTTCTCTGATTTCCCCAATATTTACTTCTTTTCCCTCGATTTCCCCCAGTTTTGCCTCATTTTCCCCTGATTTTTCCCCATTTTTGCCTCATTTCCCCCTGATTTTCCCCATTTTAATCTCGTTTTCCTCTAATTTATCCAATTTTTGCCTCATTTTCCCCCTGGTTTTCCCCATTTTGCAACATCTTCCCAATTTTCCCCATTTTAACCTCATTTTCCCCAATTTCCCCCATTTCTGCCTGATTTTCCCTAGATTTTGTCCCTTTTCTCCCCCATTTTTGCCTTATTTTCCCCGATTTTCCCAATTTTAACCTCATTTTCCCGATTTATCCCATTTTTGCCTCTTTTTCCCCCTGATTTTCCCCAGTTTTCATAATTTTCCCTGGATTTTGTCCCTTTTTGCCCCTTTTCTCCCCCCTTTCCCCCATTTTTGCCCCATTTCCCTTGATTTTCCCCATTTTGCCTCATTTTCCCCTGATTTCCCCCAGTTTTGCCACATTTCCCCGATTTTCCCCATTTTTGCCACATTTCCCCCGATTTTCCCCATTTTAACCTCATTTTCCCCTGATTTATCCAAATTTTTCCTCATTTTCCCCTAATTTCCCCCATTTTTTGATATTATTTCCTGGGTTTTCCTCCTTCCTGCCGATTTTTCCCCTTTCCCTCCTGATTTTCCCCATTTTTGGATCATTTTTCCTCCTTCCTGCCCATTTTGATGCAGAAAATGAGAGGAAAAATGTGGGAAAGTGAGGAAAAAAATGAAGAAAACCTTGAGGGGAAAAGTGAGGAAAAAAAGATGGGAAAAATGGGTGGAAAATTTAGGGAAATGTGAGGGTGAAAAGGGGAAGGGAAATGGGCAGAAAAATGAGGGGAAAAGGGCAGGAAAATGAGGGGAAAAGGGCAGAAAAAGTGAGGCAAAAAGGGAAATGTGAGGGGAAAATGGAGGCCTAAGTGAGAAAAACATGAGGGGGAAAAGGATAGGAAAAGGGAGGAAAAGGGGAAAATTAGGAAAGTATAAGGGGAAAAGNAAAATGAGGGGAAAAGGGCAGGAAAATGAGGGGAAAAGGGCAGAAAAAGTGAGGCAAAAAGGGAAATGTGAGGGGAAAATGGAGGCCTAAGTGAGAAAAACATGAGGGGGAAAAGGATAGGAAAAGGGAGGAAAAGGGGAAAATTAGGAAAGTATAAGGGGAAAAGGCAGGAATGTTGAGGGGGAAAAGGTGGGAACTGTGAGGGGAAAATGGTTGAAAATGTGAGGGGAGAATAGTGGGAAATGTGAGGGGAAAAGGGCAGGAACCATGAGGTGAAAAGGGTGGAAAATGTGAGGAGGAAAATGGAGGGAAATGTGAGGGGAAAAAGTGGAAAATGTGAGGGGAAAAGGTGGGAACTGTGAGGGGAAAAGGTGGGAACTGTGAGGGGAGAAGGGCAGGAAACATGACGAGAAAAGGTTGGGAAATGTGAGGAGAAAATGGAGGGAAATGTGAGGAGAAAATGGAGGGAAATGTGAGGGGAAAATGGAGGGAAATGTGAGGGGAAAATGGAGGGAAATGTGAGGGGGGAAAGGGGGGAAAACATGAGGGGAAAAGGGCAGGAAAAGTGAGGAAAAGAGGTGGGAAACGTGAGGGGAAAAGGTGCAAAATATGAGAGGAAAAGGGTGGGAAATATGAGGCGGGAAAGTGGAAAATGTGAGTGGAAAAGGACAGGAAACGTGAGGGGAAAAGGACAGGAAATGTGAGGGAAAAATGGAGGCCAAAGTGAGAAAAACATGAGGGGGAAAAGGAGAGGAAACGTGAGGGGGGAAAAGGGAGAAATTGAGGAAAATGTGAGGGGGAAAAAGGCAGGAATTTTGAGGGGAAAAAAGGTGGGAAATGTGAAGGGAGAAAAAGGCAGGAAACATGAGGGTGGGAAATGTGAGGGGGAAAATGAGGGGAAACCTGAGGAGAAAAAGTCGAAAATGTGAGGGAAAAAGGTGGGAACTGTGAGGGGGAAAAGTGGAAAATGTGAGGAGAGAAGGGCAGGAAATACGAGGTGAAAAGGTTGGGAAATGTGAGGAGAAAATGGAGGGAAATTTGAGGGGAAAAAAGTAGGAAGCGTGAGAGGGAAAAGGGCAGGAACTGTGAGGGGGGAAATGGAGGGAAACGTGAGGGGAAAACTGAGGGAAATATGAGGGGGAAAATTGAGCAAAATATGAGGGGGAAAAGGCGGGAAACATGAGGGAAAAAGGGCGAGAAACATGAGGAGAAAATGGTGGGAATCATGAGGGGAAAATGGAAGGAAACATGAGGGGAGAAATTGGGGGAAACATGAGGGGGAAAAAAATGGGAAGCATGAAGGGAAAACGGTGGGAACTGTGAAGGGCAAAATGGAGGGAAAAGTGAGGGGAAAATGGAGGGAAATGTGAGGCGGAAAGGGCAGGAAATGTGAGGGGAAAAGGGTGGGAAACATGAGGGGGAAATGGCAGAAATTTTGAGAAGGGAAAGAAGTGAGAACTGTGAGGGGGAAAATGGTGGGAACCATGAGGGAAAAATGGAGGGAAACATGGGGGAAAATTGAGGGGGAAAATGGAGGGAAATGTGAGAGGGGAAAGGCAGGAAATGTGAGGGAGAAAGGGCGATAAACATGAGGAGAAAATGGCGGGAAACGTGAGGGGAAAATGGAGGGAAATGTGAGGGGAATGGAGGAAAATATGAGAGAAAATGGGGGGGAAAGTGAGGGGGAAAAAGTGGGAAGCGTGAGGGGGAAAAGGGCAGGAACTGTGAGGGGGAAAATGGAGGGAAACATGAGGGAAAAGGGAGGGAAATGTGAGGGGAAAAATGGAGGGAAACATGAGGGGAAAATGGAGGGAAACGTGAGGGGAAAANGAAAATGGAGGGAAACGTGAGGGGAAAAATGGAGGAAAACATGAGGGAAAAGGGCAGGAACTGTGAGGGGGAAAATGGAGGGAAACATGAGGGAAAAGGGAGGGAAATGTGAGGGGAAAATGGAGGAAAACATGAGGGAAAAGGAGGGGAAACATGAGGGGAAAAATTGAGGGAAACGTGAGGGGGAAAAGGTAGGAAATGTGAGGGAGAAAGGGCGATAAACATGAGGAGAAAATGGTGGGAAATGTGAGGGGAAAATGGAGGGAAACGTGAGGCAAAAATGGAGGAAAACATGAGGGAAAATGAGGGAAAACATGAGGGGAAAAATTGAGGGAAATGTGAGGGGGAAAAGGTGGGAAACGTGAGGGAGAAAGGGCGATAAACATGAGGAGAAAATGGTGGGAAACGTGAGGGAAAATGGGAGGAAACATGAGGGAAAATGGGAGGAAACATGAGGGGGAAAATGTGGAAAATGTGAGGGGAAAAGGTGGGAACTGTGAGGGGGAAAATGGCGGGAGATGTGAGGGGAAAATGGAGGGGGAAATTTGAGGACAAAAAGGGTGAGAAATGAGAGGCAAAAAAGGGGAAACCTGAGGGGAAAAGGCTCCCAGTGCTCCCAGTTTGCTCCCAGTGCTCCCAGTTGGCTCCCAGTTGGCTCCCAGTTGGTTCCCAGTTGCCTCAAGGCACTCCCAGTGCTCCCAGTTCAGCTCGGGGCCGCCCCCAGCGCCACCAATGACCTCACCCCCCCTCCCCAGCCAATCAGATGAAGGAGGCGGAGCCAGATGCACTCTCAGCTGTGATTGGTCTTTATTGTGGAGCAGGGGGCGTGGCCTCAGCTGGCCCCGCCCCTGGGGCAGGCATCGCTGTCTGATAGATCACCACGGGCTGGGGGTGGGACAGGGGGCGTGGTCAGTGTATGCCACACCCACAACCCCACCCCAATGCCCATATAAGGAAGCAACAACTTATAAACCACACCCCCTCATTAACAACTCCATGGCCACACCCCCTTCTGTCACTCACCATTGGCGTCGCCTTGGGGCGCCCCCTGCTGGCTGCCACGCAGCCAATCACGGCCAGCACCGCCCCCGCCGCTGATGACGTCAGCAGCAGCACGTGCGTGCCCAGCAGCACCCCCTGGTGGACGGGGAAATGAGGGGAAATGAGGGGAAATCGGCTCAAAATGACAGAAAATTGACCCCAAAATTGACCCCAAAATTGACCAAAATATGACCCCATAATGGACCTAAATCCAGCCAAATATGACCCAAAATTTGATCCAGAACTGACCCAAAATTAATCCCAATTTGACCAAAAATTGATTAAAAATTGGTCCGAAATTAATCCCAAATTGATCAAAAACTGATGAAAAACTGCCCTAAAATTAATCCCAAATTGACCAAAAATTGATTTAAAACTGACTCAAAAGTTTCACAGAAAGGACCTGAAATTGACCCCAGATTGACCCAAAAATGGCCCAAAATGACCCGAAATCGACCCAAAAGTGATTCAAAATTGACCTGAAAATGACCCAAATTTGACCCAGAATTCATCCAGAAATGACCCAAAACTGATGCAGAAGTGACCAAAAACTGACCCATGAGTGACCAAAAACTGACCCGTGAGTGACCAAAAACTGACCCGTGAGTGACCAGTAAATGACCAATAAATGACACAAAAATGACCCAGAATTGGTCCGAAAATGACCCAAAAGTGACCCAGCAGCGCCCAAAAACTGACCCATGAGTGACCAATAAGTCACTAAAAACTGACCCAGAGTGACCCAGAGTGACCAAAAACTGACCCACGAGTGACCAAAAACTGACCCAGGAGTGACCAATAAGTGACCAAGAGACCCAAAAGTGACCCAAAATGACCTGAAATTGGCTCTGAGTGACCAATAAGTGACCAATAACTGCCCCAGAGTGACCAATAACTGCCCCAGAGTGACCATTAACTGACCCAGAGTGACCAATAATTGACCCAAAGTGACCAAAAGTGACCCAGAGTGACCAATAACTGACCTATAACTGCCCCAGAGTGACCAGCAGTGACCCAGAGTGACCAATAACTGCCCCAGAGTGACCAATAACTGCCCCAGAGTGACCAATAACTGCCCCAGAGTGACCCAGAGTGACCAGCACTGCCCCAGAGTGACCAATAACTGACCTATAACTGCCCCAGAGTGACCAATAACTGCCCCAGAGTGACCAATAACTGCCCCAGAGTGACCCATAACTACCCCAGAGTGACCCATAACTGCCCCATAACTGCCCCAGAGTGATCCAGAGTGACCAATAACAGACCCATAACTGCCCCACAACTGCCCCAGAGTGACCAAAAACTGCTCGAGTGACCAATAACTGCCCCAGAGTGACCCAGAGTGACCAGCACTGACCCAGAGTGACCATAACTGACCCATAACTGTCCCAGAGTGACCCAGAGTGACCAGCACTGGACCCAGAGTGACCAATAACTGACCAATAACTGCCCCAGAGTGACCAATAAGTGACCCAGAGTGACCCAGAGTGACCCATAACTGCCCTAGAGTGACCAATAACTGACCCAGAGTGCCCCAGACTGACCAATAACTGCCCCAGAGTGACCCATAACTGCCCCAGAGTGACCCAGAGTGACCAGCACTGACCCAGAGTGACCAATAACTGCCCCAGAGTGACCAATAACTGCCCCAAAGTAACCCATAACTGCCCCAGAGTGACCCAGAGTGACCCAGAGTGACCAGTAACTGCCCCAGAGTGACCCAGAGTGACCAATAACTGCCCCAGAGTGACCAGTAACTGCCCCAGAGTGACCCAGAGTGACCAGCACTGCCCCAGAGTGACCAATAACTGACCTATAACTGCCCCAGTGACCAATAACTGACCCACAACTGACCCACAACTGACCCAAACTACCCCAGAGTGACCAATAACTGACCCAGAGTGACCCAAAGTGACCAATAACTGCCCCAGAGTGCCCCAGAGTGACCAATAACTGCCCCAGAGTGACCAATAACTGAACCATAACTGCCCCAGAGTGACCAATAACTGACCTATAACTGCCCCAGAGTGACCCAGAGTGACCAGCACTGCCCCAGAGTGACCAATAACTGCCCCAGAGTGACCCAGAGTTACCATTAACTGACACAGAGTGACCCAAAGTGACCAATAACTAACCCCAAAGTGACCCATAACTGCCCCAAAGTGACCAATAACTGCCCCAGAGTGACCCATAACTGCTCCAGAGTGACCAATAACTGACCCAGAGTGACCAATAAGTGACCAGTAAGTGACCCATAAGTGCCCCAGAGTGACCAATAACTGCCCCAGAGTGACCAATAACTGATCACTAGTGACCAATAACTGACCAATAACTGCCCCAGAGTGACCCATAACTGCCCCAGAGTGACCAATAACTGCCCCAGAGTGACCAATAAGTGACCAATAACTGCCCCAGAGTGACCAATAAGTGACCAATAACTGCCCCAGAGTGACCCAGAGTGACCAATAACTGCCCCAGAGTGACCCAGAGTGACCAATAACTGACCCAGAGTGACCCACAACTGCCCCAGAGTGACCAATAACAGACCCATAACTACCTCAGAGTGACCAATAACTGCCCCATAACTGCCCTAGAGTGACCAACAGTGACCCAAACTGACCCAAACTACCCCAGAGTGACCAATAACTGCCCCAGAGTGACCCATAACTGCCCCAAAGTGACCAATAACTGCCCCAGAGTGACCAATAAGTGACCAATAACTGCCCCACGCCGGCGCTCACCTGCGCGGCCGGGCCCAGGTTGTAGCACCAGGGGCAGCTGTGGGGCAGGAGCAGCCCCTGCACGCCCATGGCCAGGAAGGACACGACGGCCGCCACGATGTCCAGCGCCAGCGCGGCCCGAGCCTGCGGCCAGAGTGACCAGTGAGTGACCACTGAGTGACCGCTGAGTGACCAGCAACAAAATGACCAAAATCTGGCCCAAAAGTGACCCAAAATTGACCCAAAATTGACCTAAAACTGACCCACGATGTCCAGCGCCAGCGCGGCCCGAGCCTGCGGCCAGAGTGACCCTGAGTGACCGCTGAGTGACCAATGAGTGACCACTGAGTGACCACTGAGCAACCAGCAGCAACTGACCCCCAAAAATGTCCAAAATCTGGCCCAAAAGTGACCCAAAATTGACCTAAAACTGACCCAAAACTGACCCACGATGTCCAGCGCCAGCGCGGCCCGTGCCTGCGGCCAGAGTGACCCTGAGTGACCGCTGAGTGACCGCTGAGTGACCACTGAGTGACCAATGGGTGACCACTAAGTGACCAATGGGTGACCACTGAGTGACCACTGAGTGACCAATGAGTGACCACTGAGTGACCACTGAGTGACCAATGAGTGACCAGTGAGTGACCAGCAGCAAAATGTCCAAAATGTGACCCAAAAGTGACCCAAAATTGACCTAAAACTGACCCAAAACTGACCCACGATGTCCAGTGCCAGCGCGGCCCGAGCCTGCGGCCAGAGTGACCCCTGAGTGACCACTGAGTGACCCCTGAGTGACCACTGAGTGACCACTGAGTGACCACTGAGTGACCAGCAGCAACCCACCCCAAAAAAACCCAAAAATGTCCAAAATCTGGCCCAAAAGTGACCCAAAAGTGACCCAAAATTGACCTAAAACTGACCCACAATGGCCTGAGCCAGAGTGACCACTGAGTGACCACTGAGTGACCCCTGAGTGACCAATGAGTGACCAGCAGCAACTGACCCCACACTAACCCCAAGATGCCTTAAAATGTCCCCAAAATGTCCCAGATCTCCCAAAAATGATCCCAAATGTCCCCAACTGTCCCCAAAATGTCCTCAAATGTCCCCAAAATGACCCAAAATGTCCCCAAATTGACCCCAAAATGTCGCGAAATGTCCCCAAATGTCCCCAGTTGTGTCCCCGAATGTCCCCAAATTGACTCTAAATTGACTCCAAACATCCCCAAAAGTCCCCAGATCTCCCCAGATGTCCCCAAGATCCCCAGATGTCACCGAAATGACCCAAAATGTCCCCAAAACGTCCCCGAAATGTCGCGAAATGTCCCCAAAATGTCCCGAGTTGTGTCCCCAAATTGACTCTAAATTGACTCCAAATGGACCCAAAATGTCCCCAAATTGACCCAGAAATGTCCCCAGATGTCCACAGTTGTATCCCCAAATGTCCCCAAGATCGCCAGATGTCACCGAAATGTCCCAAAATGTCCCCAAAATGTCCCGAGTTGTGTCCCCAGGTGTCCCCAGATGTCCCCAATATCCTCAGATGTCCCCAAAATGACCCAAAATGTCCCCAAATGTCCCCAAAATGTCCCCAAATGTCCTCAAACAACCCCAAAATGTCCCCAAATTGACCCAAAAATGTCCCCAGGTGTCCCCAGGTGTCCCCAGGCTCACCCGTCCCGCCGAGGGTCCCTGGGCCATGGCCGCCAGCGCCGCCCCCGCCACCATCAGCTGCGGACCAGTATGGACCAGTATGGACCAGTATGGACCAGTATGGACCAGTACGGACCAGTACGGACCAGTATGGACCAGTATGGACCAGTATGGACCCTAACCACAGTAAGCGACGAGTACGGACAGTACGGACCAGAATCAATCGCAGCTATATCCCAAACCCCCCAGTATAACCAGTAGTAGACCTAGTAACCCCCAATTCCCTTTTTACCCCTTCCAGTCCCTTCCAGTCCCCTCACAGTTCCTCCAGTTCCTCACAGTCCTCCAGTCCCTCCCAGTTCCCTCCAACCTCCATCCCAGTTCCCTGCCCAGTCTCCCGTCCTCCCAGTTTAACACCAGTATACTCCCAGTTTTGATCCCAGTCCTCCCAGTCCTCCCAGTTTATCCCAGTCCTCCGCAGTTTATCCAGTTCCACTTCCAATCCATCCCAGTCCCTCCCAGTCCCTCCAGTCCTCCCAGTATATCCAGTCTCTACCGGCAGTCCCTCCCAGTCCTCCCAGTCTCTCCCAGTTTATCCCAGATAATAACCCAGTGTCTCCCAATCCCCACATTCCCTCCAGTAATATCCCAGTCCCTCCAGTCCCTCCCAGTCCCCAGTATATCCCAGTCCTCCCAGTATATCCCAATCCCTCCCAGTCCCTCCAGTCCCTCCCAGTATATCCCAGTCCCCCCAGTCCTCTCACCGCAGCCACGCCCCCAGGGGCGTTCCCAGCTGCGCCCGCCATCGGAGTCCCATTGAGCGCGCCAGCAGCGCCGCCCCGAGCGCCACCTGCAGGCAGCCGAGCAGCGCCTGCGCCACCTGGGGCGGAGGCGAGGTGAGGGGGGCGGGGCGTGAGGGGGGAGGCTGCCCCTCCCCACCGCCCGCCAAAAACAAAAAAAACCCCCAAAAACAAAAAAAATTTCCCGAATTTAAAGAGTTAAGAATCGCCCCCCACCCTAAAAAGGAGCCAATTTTGGCCTCCCCAATCCAAAATCGCCCCTCCCCCACCCCAAAAAGGACCCCGAATCGGCCCCTCCCCCACCCCTAAAAGGAGCCAAATTTGCCCCTCCCCTTCTCTTCAAGCCCCCTCCCCCACACCCAAAAGACCCAAATTTGCCCCTCCCCCACCTTGACAAGGACGCCGGTTTTTGCCACTCCGCCACCCTAAAACAGGAGCCCAATTTGCCCCACCCACCCATCTAGAAATCGCCCTCCGCCACCACAAAAGAGCCAAAATTCCCAACCCCCAAAGAGCACAAATCGCCCCTCCCCCACCCTGAAACTGCCCCTCCCCCACCGCATAAAGGAGCCAAAATTTGGCCCCTCCCCAATCCACAAATTGCCCTCCCCACCCACCACAAAAAAAAACAAAAAAAACACCCCCAAACAAAAAAAAAAATAATCCCGAATTTAAGAGTTAAAATCGCCCCTCCCCCCACCCTTAAAAGGAGCCCATTTCGCCCCTCCCCCACCACAAAAAGGACCCCAAATCCGCCCCTCCCCACCTTTAAAAGGAGCCAAATTTGGCCCTCCCCCAATCTGGAAATAGCCCCTCCCACCCCCAATATCGCCCCTCCCCCAACCTGAATTTGGCCTCCCGCACCCAGAAAATCGGCCGCCCCCACCCCTAAAACGAGCCCACTTTGGCCCCTCCCCCACCCTGAACATTTGCCCTCCCCCCACCCTAAAAGGAGCCAAATTTGCCCCTCCCCCAATCCCAAAATTGCCCCTCCCCCACCCCCAAAAAAAAAAAAAACAAAGAAAACCCAAACAAAGAAAAATTCCCGGAATTTAAAAGAGTTAAAATCCCCCCTCCCCCACCCTATAAGGAGCCCAAATTTGGCCCCTCCCCCAATCTGGAAATAGCCCTCCCCAACCTGAATTTCGGCCCTCCCCCACCCTGAACATTGCCCCTCCCCCCCTAAAAGGAGCCGAATTGCCCTGGCTCTCCCCAATCCCAAAATCGCCCCTCCCCACCCTTAAAGGAGCGAAAATTTGGCCCCTCCCCAATCCCAAAATCGCCCCTCCCCACCCCCAAAAACCACCCAAAATCCAAACCCCAAAAGGACCTGGATTTGCCCCTCCCCGCACCCCTAAAAGGAGCCCAATTTGGCCCCTCCCCACCCTGAAATTGCCGCTCCCCCTCTCTTCAAAGCCCCTCCCCCGCACCACGCCCAAAGAGGACGCCAAATTTGGCCCCTCCCCTTCACTCCGCCACAAAGGAGAGAAAATTGGCCTCCTCCCCCTGCTCTTCAAAGCCCCTCCCGGCGCACCCTTAAAAGGGACAGCTAAAATTCGGCCACCCTCCCGAATTCCAAAATCGCCCCTCGCCCCACCACCTCCAACCACCCAAAATCCAAACCCCAAAAAGGACCTCGAATCGCTCCCTACCCCACCCTTAAAAGACC
>NDFG01000284.1:112239-123559 GCA_002167245.1 Sporophila hypoxantha
GAGCTGAGAGTGACCCAAAATGTGCCCAGAGAGGGCAGCAGTGACCCAAACCTGACCTGGAGAGAAGGACCCAAAATGGATCCAAAAGTGACCCAAAAGTGACCCAAAAGTGACCCAAAAGTGACCCAAAATGTGCCCAGGGCAGGTGGGAGTGGCACAAAAATGGAAATACTTCACCCAAAATGGAGCTGAATCCACCCAAAATGGAGCTGAATCCACCCAAAAATGGAGCTGAATCCACCCAAAAATGGAAATATTCCACCCAAAAATGGAAATATTCTAATAAACCCTGTCCCTCACCGGTTCTGCTCCTCGAGCTTGGCCAGCAGCTGCAGCATCTCCAAATAACCCCAAAAATGGAGATATTTCACCCAAAAATGGCAATATTCTAACAAACCCTTTCCCTCACCGGTTCTGCTCCTCGAGCTTGGCCAGCAGCTGCAGCATCTCCAAATATCCCCAAAAATGGAGCTGAATCCCCCCAGAAATGCAGATATTCATTCAATAAACTCTCTCTCTCACCGGTTCTGCTCCTCCAGCTTGGCCAGCAGCTGCAGCATCTCCAAATATCCCCAAAAATGGAGCTGAATCCCCCCAGAAATGGAGCTAAATCCACCCCAAAATGGCAATATTCTAACAAACCCGGTCCCTCACCGGTTCTGCTCCTCCAGCTTGGCCAGCAGCTGCAGCATCTCCAAATATCCACCCAAAAATGGAAATATTCCACCCAAAAACGGAAATATTCCAATAATCCCTTTCTCTCACCGGTTCTGCTCCTCGAGCTTGGCCAGCAGCTGCAGCATCTCCAAAAATGGAAATATTCCCCCCAAAATGACCCCAAAACCGGAGCTATTCCCCCAAACCCACATGAAATCGGTTTCAATCCCAATTTCTGCCCAAATAAAAGCCAGAAATCAATAAAATGTGGTTTATCCCTCACCGGTTCTGCTCCTCGAGCTTGGCCAGCAGCTGCAGCATCTCCAAGTAACCCCAAAAACGGAGCTGAATCCACCCAGAAATGGAGCTGAATGCACCCAGAAATGGAAATATTCCACCCAAAACCGGAGCTAAATCCCCCCAAAAACGGAGATATTTCACCCAAAAATGGAGCTGAATGCACCCAAAAATGGAAATATTCCAATAAACTCTTTCCCTCACCGGTTCTGCTCCTCCAGCTTGGCCAGCAGCTGCAGCATCTCCAAATATCCCCAAAAATGGAGCTAAATCCACCCAAAAATGGAGATAAATCCCCCCAGAAATGCAGATATTCATTCAATAATCCCTTCCCCTCACCGGTTCTGCTCCTCCAGCTTGGCCAGCAGTGCAGCACCTCCAAAAATGGAGATATTCCCCCCAAAATGACGCCAAAAACGGAGCCATTGCCCCAAACACACAGAGAATGGATCTGAACTCCAATCTTTGCCCAAAGAAAAGGCAGAAATCAATAAAATCTGGTTTCTCCCTCACCGGTTCTGCTCCTCGAGCTTGGCCAGCAGCTGCAGCATCTCCAAATACCCCCAAAAATGGAGATATTTCACCCAAAAATGGCAATATTCTAACAAACCCTGTCCCTCACCGGTTCTGCTCCTCCAGCTTGGCCAGCAGCTGCAGCATCTCCAAATATCCCCAAAAATGGAAATATTCCACCCAAAAATGGAAATATTTCACCCAAAAATGGCAATATTCTAACAAACCCTGTCTCTCACCGGTTCTGCTCCTCCAGCTTGGCCAGCAGCTGCAGCATCTCCAAATATCCCCAAAAATGGAAATATTCCACCCAAAAATGGAGCTGAATCCCCCCAGAAATGCAGACATTCATTCAATAATCCCTTCCCCTCACCGGTTCTGCTCCTCGAGCTTGGCCAGCAGCTGCAGCATCTCCAAATATCCCCAAAAATGGAAATATTCCACCCAAAAATGGAGATAAATCCCCCCAGAAATGCAGATACTCCATTCAATAAACTCTTTCCCTCACCGGTTCTGCTCCTCCAGCTTGGCCAGCAGCTGCAGCATCTCCAAATATCCCCAAAAATGGAGCTGAATCCCCCCAAAGCTGCAGATATTCATCCAATAAACTCTTTCTCTCACCGGTTCTGCTCCTCGAGCTTGGCCAGCAGCTGCAGCTCGTCCGGGCTCAGCGCCTCGGGCTCCGCCCCCGGCGGCGGCTCCGGGCCCAGCGGGGACGCCATGGCCCTACCTGGGGAGAAGGCACATTCGGGATCAGAAATTCACATTTTGGCATCAAAAATTCACACGGCAGAACAGAAATTCACATTGCAGAACAAAAAATCACATTGCAGCATCAAAAATTCACATTGCAGAAAAAAAAATTCACATTTTGGCACCAAAAATTCACATTTTGCCTCCAAAAATTCAAATTTCGGCAGCAAAAATTCCCATTGCAGCACCAAAATCCTCTGCTCCAGCCCTAAAATTCACAATTTGGCAGCAAAATTTCCCATTTCAGCACCAAAATTTCACATTGCAGCATCCAAAACTCACACTCAGCCCCAACATTTACATTGCAGCCTTAAAAATTCATCATTTTGGCATCAAAAATTCCCATTGTGGCACTGCAAATTCCCATTGCAGCAGCAAAAATTCACATTCAGTATCAGAAATTCCCATTGCAGCATCCAAAACTCACATTCACCCCAAAGTTCACATTGTGCCTCCAAAAATTCATATTCAGGATCAGAAATTCCCATTGTGGCACTGCAAATTCACATTGCAGCAGGAAAAATTCACATTGCGCCTCCAAAAATTCACATTTTGGCATCAAAAATTCACATTATGTCTCCAAAAATTCAAATGTCAGCAGCAAAAATTCGCATTGCAGTATCAAAAATTCACATTTCAGCACCAAAAACCCAGTGGGGCTCAGCCCTAAAATCCACACTCAGCAGCAAAAATTGACATTGCAGCCCCAAAAGTTCACATTTCAGCATCAAAAATTCCCATTGTGCCTCCAAAAACTCACATTCAGTATCAGAAATTTAAATTGTGGCATCAAAATTCACATTGCAGCCCCAAAAATTCACATTGTGCTTCCAAAAATTCACATTTTGGCACCAAAAATTTGAATTTCAGCAGCAAAAATTCCCATTCAGTATCAGAAATTCACATTTTGGCATCAAAGATTCAAATTTTGGCACCAGAAATTCCCATTTCAGCCCAAAAACCCAGTGGGGTTCAGCCCTAAAATCCACACTCAGCAGCAAAAATTCCCATTGTGCCTCCAAAAATTCCCATTGCAGCCCAAAATCCGCAGCTCCAGCCCAAAAATTCACATTGCAGCCCCAAAATTCACAATGCAGCATCAAAAAATCACATTCTGGTACCAAAAATTCACATTTCAGCACCAAAAATTCCCATTTCAGTATCAGAAATTCACATTTTGGCATCAAAAATTCCCATTTCAGAACAAAAATTCCCATTGCAGCCCCAAAACCCAACATGAATCCCACACTGCAGCTGAAACTCTCCGGTTTGGGCAGCAAAATCTCACATTTCACCCCAAATCCTGCATTTGATCCCCAAATCTCACATTTGGTCCCCAAATTTCCCAGCTCAGCCCCCAAATTCCCCATTCCATCCCACACTGCAGCCCCAAAATTCAACTGTGAAGCTCCCAAATCCCACATTGCACCTGAAAATTGCACTTTTCACCCCCAAAATTCACATTTCAGCACCAAAATTCCCATTTTGGCACCAAAAATTCCCATTGCAGTATCAGAAATTCACATTTCAACCCCAAATCCTCTGCTTCAGCCCTAAAATTCACAATTTGGGTACCAAAAATTCACAATGCAGCCCCAAAATTCACATTGTGCCTCCAAAAATTCACATTTGGCACCAAAAATTCACATTGCAGCACCAAAATTCACATTGTGCCTCCAAAATCTGGTGGGGTTCACCCAAAAATTCCCATTTTGGCACCAAAAATTCACATTCACTATCAGAAATTCCCATTGCAGCCCAAAAATTCACATTATGCCCCCAAAAATTCACATTTCAGCATCAAAAATTCACATTTTGGCACCAAAAATTCCCATTTCAGCATCAATAAATCACATTCAGTATCAGAAACTCACATTGTGCCTCCAAAAATTCCCATTGTGCCCCCAAAAATTCTCATTTTGGTACCAAAAATTCCCATTGCAGTATCAGAAATTCACATTTCTACCCAAAATCCTCTGCTTCAGCCCAAAACTTCAAATTGCAGCCCCAAATCTTGCAGTTTGGCCCCAAAAATTCACATTCACTATCAGAAATTCCCATTGTGCCTCCAAAAATTCACATTGCAGCCCCAAAACTTCACACTTCAGCATCAAAAATTCACATTGTGCCTCCAAAAATTCCCATTTTGGCACCAAAAATTCCCATTTCAGCATCAAAATAATCACATTCAGTATCAGAAATTCACATTGTGCCTCCAAAAATTCACATTTTGGTACCAAAAATTCACATTTCAGTATCAGAAATTCACATTTTGGTACCAAAAATTCTCATTTTGGCAGCAAAAATTCCCATTGCCTATCAGAAGTTCACATTTCAACACCAAAAATTCACATAGAGCCACAAAAATTCCCATTGTGGCACTGCAAATTCCCATTCAGTATCTGAAATTCACATTTCAGCATGAAAAATTGACATTTTGGCACCAAAAATTCCCATTGCAGCACCAAAGATTCACACTGTGCCTCCAAAAATTCATCATTGCAGCCCAAAATCCGCAGCTTCAGCCCAAAAATCCACACTGCAGCCCCAAAAATTCACATTGCAGCCTTAAAAATCCTGAGGCTCTGCCCAAAAATTCCCATTTTGGCACCAAAAATTCCCATTGCAGCCCCAAAACCCAGTGGGGTTCAGGCCTAAAATCCACACTCAGCAGCAAAAATTCCCATTGTGCCTCCAAATTCCCATTGCAGCCCCAAAATTGACATTGTGGCATTGAAAATTCACATTTTGGCATCAAAAATTCACATTGCAGTATCAGAAATTCACACTGTGCCTCCAAAAATTCCCATTTCAGCCCCAAAATCCGCAGCTTCAGCCCAAAACTTCCCATTGCAACCTTAAAAATCCTGAGGTTCTGCCCAAAAATTCACATTGCAGCTCCAAAAATTCACATTTTGGCGACAAAAATTCAAATTATGCCTCCAAAAATTCACATTTTAGCATCAAAAATTCCCATTGCAGCCCAAAATTCCCCATTCCATCCCACACTGCAGCCCCAAAATTCAACTTTGAAGCTCCCAAATCCCACATTGCACCTGAAAATTCCACATTGCACCCCCAAAATTCCACATTTCACCCCCAAAATTGCACTTTTCAGCCCCAAAATTCACATTTCAGCCCCAAAATTCCACATTTCACCCCCAAAATTCCACATTTCAGCCCCAAAATTCACATTTCAGCACCAGAATTCCACTTTTCAACACCAAAAATTCACATTTCAGCACCAAAAATTCACATTTCAGGATCAAAAATTCACATTTTGGCATCAGAAATTCACATTGTGCCTCCAAAAATTCCCATTGCAGCACCAAAAATTCACATTCTGGTACCAAAAATTCCCATTGTGCCTCCAAAAATTCACATTGCAGCATCAGAAATTCACATTCAGTATCAGAAATTCACATTTTGGCATCAAAATTCCCATTGCAGCCCCCAAACCCTCTGCTCCAGCCCTAAAATTCAACATTTGGCAACAAAAATTCCCATTTCAGTATCAGAAATTCACATTTTGGCACCAAAAATTCCCATTGCAGCCCCAAATCCGCAGCTCCAGCCCAAATATTCACCTTGCAGCCTTAAAAATCCTGAGGTTCTGCCCAAAAATTCACATTGCAGCCCCAAAAATTGACATTTTAGCACCAAAAATTCCCATTTTGGCATCAAAATTCACATTGCAGCCCCAAAATTCACACTGCAGCCCCAAAATCCTCTGCTCCAGCCCTAAAATTCACCATTTGGCAGCAAAAATTCACATTTCAGTATCAGAAATTCACATTTTGGCACCAAAAATTCCCATTTCAGCACCAAAAAAATCACATTCAGTGTCAGAAATTCACATTAGGCCTCCAAAAATTGACATTGCAGCCCCAAAATTCACATTCTGGTACCAAAAATTCACATTCTGGTACCAAAAATTCACATTTCAGCATCAAAAATTCACATTTTGGCACCAAAATTCCCCATTCCATCCCACACTGCAGCCCCAAAATTCAACTTTGAAGCTCCCAAATCCCACATTGCACCTGAAAATTCCAATTTTCACCCCCAAAATTCCACATTTCATTCCCCAAAATTGCACTTTTCATTCCCCAAAATTTGACTTTTTGGCCCAAAATTTGACTTTTGGTCCCCCAAACCCCACATGGAATTCCCCAAATGCCAAATTTCGCTCCCAACATTTCACATTTCAGCCCCAAAATTTCACATTTCACCCTCAAATTTCCCATTTCAGGCCCAAAATCCCAGGTTTTGCACCAAAATCCCACATTTTGTCCCAAAAATTCGGCATTTCAGTGCCAAAATTGGACTTTTTGGCCCCAAAATCTGACGTTGCTCCAAATCTCACACTTTGCCCCCAAAATCCCACCTTTCCTTCCCAAAATTGGATTTTTTTGGCCCCAAAATGCCGCATTTTAGACCAAAATTTTCACATTTCACCCCCAAAATCCCCCATTTCGTTTCCAACATTTGACTTTTGGCCCCAAAATCCCCCATTTCCTTCCCAAAATTTCCCATTTCACCCCAAAATGCCGCATTTGAGACCCAAATTTTCATCTTTCAGCCCCAAATTCCCANAGCTTGGCCAGCAGCTGCAGCTCGTCCGGGCTCAGCGCCTCGGGCTCCGCCCCCGGCGGCGGCTCCGGGCCCAGCGGGGACGCCATGGCCCTACCTGGGGAGAAGGCACAGTTAGCAACAAAGTTCACATTTAGCAACAGAAATTCACATTCAGTATCAGAAATTCCCATTGCGGCGCTGCAAATTCCCATTGCACCAGCAAAAATTCACTTTGCGGCCCCAAAATCCTCTGCTTCAGCCCTAAAAATCACAATTTGGCAGCAAAAATTCCCATTGCAGCATCAAAAATTCACATTCGGTATCAGAAATTCACATTGCAGCACCAAAATTCCCATTGTAGCATTGAAAATGCCCATTATGGCACTGCAAATTCACATTTTGGCATCAAACATTCCCATTGTGGCGCTGCAAATTCCCATTGCAGCAGCAAAAATTCCCATTGCGCCTCCAAAAATTCACATTTCAGAACAAAAAGTCACATTCGGTATCAGAAATTCACATTTCAGCATGAAAAATTGACATTTTGGCACCAAAAATTCCCATTGCAGCCCCAAAATTCACATTTCAGCCCAAAAATTCACATTCAGTATCAGAAATTCACATTTTGGCACCAAAAATTCAAATTTTGGCAGCAAAAATTCCCATTTCAGCCCAAAAACCCTATGAGGTTCAGCCCTAAAATCCACACTCAGCAGCAAAAATTCACAATGAGGCCCCAAAATTGGCATTGCAGCCCCAAAAGTTCACATTCGGTATCAAAAATTCACATTGCAGCCCCAAAAACTCACATTGCATTATCAGAAATTTAAATTGTGGCATCAAAATTCCCATTGCAGCTCCAAAAATTCCCATTGTGCTTCCAAAAATTCAAATTTCAGCAGCAAAAATTCACATTCAGTATCAGAAATTCCCATTTTGGCAGCAAAAATTCCCATTGCAGCCCAAAACCCTGTGGGGTTCAGCCCTAAAATCCACACTCAGCAGCAAAAATTCCCACTGTGCCTCAAAATTGACATTGCAGCCCCAAATCCGCAGCTCCAGCCCAAAACTTCACATTGCAACCTTAAAAATCCTGAGGTTCTGCCCAAAAATTCCCATTGCAGCTCCAAAAATTCCCATTGTGCCTCCAAAAATTCACATTTTGGCATCAAAAATTCACATTCACTATCAGAAATTCCCATTGCAGCACCAAAAATTCACATTGCAGAACAAAATTTCCCATTGCGGCATCAAAAATTGACATTTTGGCACCGAAAATTCACATTTGGTATCAGAAATTCACATTGTGCCTCCAAAAATTCACATTGTGCCTCCAAAAATTCACATTGTGCCTCCAAAAATTCCCATTGCAGCCCCAAAAAATTCCCATTTCAGCATCAAAAATTCACATTTTGGTATCAAAAATTCCCATTGCAGCATCAAAAAATCACATTCAGTATCAGAAATTCACATTAGGCCTCCAAAAATTCACATTGCAGCATCAAAAATTCACATTTTGGCACCAAAAATTCACATTGCAGCATCAAAAATTCCCATTGTGCCCCAAAAATTCCCATTGTGCCCCAAAAATTCACATTGTGCCCCCAAAAATTCACATTTACAGCACCAAAAATTCCCATTTCAGCATCAATAAATCACATTCAGTATCAGAAATTCACATTGTGCCTCCAAAAATTCACATTTTGGTACCAAAAATTCACATTCTGGCACCAAAAATTCACATTTCAGCACCAAAAATTCCCATTGCAGCATCAAAAAAATCACATTCAGTATCAGAAATTCACATTCTGGCACCAAAAATTCCCATTTCAGTACCAAAAATTCACATTTTGGCATCAAAAATTCCCATTGCAGCCCAAAATCCCCCATTCCATCCCACACTGCAGCCCCAAAATTCAACTTTGAAGCTCCCAAATCCCACATTGCACCTGAAATTCCACATTTCAGCCCAAAAATTCCCATTTCAGTATCAGAAATTCACATTGTGGCATCAAAAATTCCCATTGCAGCCCAAAAACCCTGTGCAGTTCAGCCCTAAAATCCACACTCAGCAGCAAAAATTCCCATTTTGGCATCAAAAATTCCCATTGCAGCCCCAAACCCTCTGCTCCAGCCCTAAAATTCACAATTTGGCAGCAAAATTTCACATTTCAGCACCAAAAATTCACATTTCAGCATACAAAACTCACATTCAGCCCCAAAATTCACATTGTGGCACCAAAAATTGACATTTCAGTATCAAAAACTCCCATTTTGGCACCGAAAATTCACATTGCAGCCCCAAAAATTCACATTCAGTATCAAAAATTCCCATTGCAGAACAAAAATTCCCATTGTGCCTCCAAAAATTCCCATTGTGCCTCCAAAAATTCCCATTTTGGCATCAAAAATTCACATTTCAGTATCAGAAATTCCCATTGCAGAACAAAAATTCACATTTTGGCACCAAAACCTCACATTCAGTATCAGAAATTTAAATTGTGGCATCAAAATTCCCATTGCAGCTCCAAAAATTCACATTCACGATCAGAAATTCCCATTTGGTATCAGAAATTCCCATTTTGGCATCAAAAATTCCCATTGTGCCTCCAAAAATTCAAATTTTGGCAGCTAAAATTCACACTGCAGCCCAAAAATTCACATTGCAGCTCCAAAAATTCCCATTTCGGCAGCAAAAATTTACATTTCAGTCCAAAAACCCAGTGGGGTTCAGCCCTAAAATCCACACTCAGCAGCAAAAATTCCCATTTTGGCATCAAAAATTCCCATTGCAGCCCCAAATCCGCAGCTTCAGCCCAAAAATTCACATTGCAACCTTAAAAATCCTGAGGTTCTGCCCAAAAATTCACATTGCAGCTCCAAAAATTCCCATTTCAGCATCAAAAAAACCACATTCAGTATCAGAAATTCACATTAGGCCTCCAAAAATTCACATTCTGGTACCAAAAATTCACATTTCAGTATTAGAAATTCACATTTTAGCACCAAAAATTCCCATTTCAGTATCAGAAATTCACATTTTAGCACCAAAAATTCACATTTCAGTATTAGAAATTCACATTTTGGCATCAGAAATTCCCATTGCAGCCCAAAATTCCCCATTCCATCCCACACTGCAGCCCCAAAATTCAACTGTGAAGCCCCCAAATCCCACATTGCACCTGAAAATCCCACTTTTCAGCACCAAAATTGCATTTTTCAACCCCAAAATTCCACATTTCAGCACCAAAACTTCACATTTTGGCATCAAAAATTCCCATTGCAGCATCAGAAAATCACATTTCAACCCCAAATCCTCTGCTTCAGCCCAAAAATTCCCATTGCAGCCCCAAAAAATTCCCATTTCAGCATCAAAAATTCACATTTTGGCAGCAAAAATTCACATTTCAGGATCAGAAATTCACATTGTGCCTCCAAAATTCCCATTTCAGCATCAAAAAAATCACACCAGTATCAGAAATTCACATTGTGCCTCCAAAAATTCACATTGCAGCACCAAAAATTCAACTGTGAAGCCCCCAAATCCCACATTGCACCTGAAAATTCCACTTTTCAGCACCAAAATTGCACTTTTCCACCCCAAAATTCACATTTCAGCCCCAAAATTCACATTGCAGCATCAAAAATTCCCATTGCAGCCCCAAATCCTGAGGTTCTGCCCAAAAATTCCCATTGCAGAACAAAAATTCACATTTTGGTATCAAAAATTCCCATTGCAGCATCAATAAATCACATTCAGTATCAGAAATTCACATTGTGCCTCCAAAATTCACATTTCAGCCCAAAAATTCCCATTGCAGCGTCAAAAATTCACATTTCAGTATCAAAAATTCACATTTTGGCATCAAAAATTCAAATTATGCCTCCAAAAATTCCCATTTCAGCATCAAAAAATCACATTCAGTATCAAAAATTCACTTTCTGGCATCAAAAATTCCCATTGCAGCACCAAAATTCACATTTCATCCCACACTGCAGCCCCAAAATTCAACTTTTCAGCCCCAAAATTGCACATTTCACCCCCAAAATTCCACATTTCAGCCCCAAAATTGCACTTTTCATTCCTCAAATTTGACTTTTTTGCCCCCAAATCCTCCATTTCAGCCCCAAAATGCCCCATTTAATCCCACATTTCATTCCCCAAATTTGACTTTTTGGCCCCAAAATCCTCCATTTCCCTCCCAAATCCTACACTTCACCCAAAATTTGACTTTTTGGCCCCCAAAATCCCACATGGAATTCCCCAAATGCCAAATTTCGCTCCCAAAATTTCACATTTCAGCCCCAAAATTTCACATTTTGGCCCCAAAATTTGACATTTCACCCTCAAATTTCACATTTCAGGCCCAAAATCCCAGGTTTTGCACCAAAATCCCACATTTTGTCCCAAAATTCAGCATTTCAGTGCCAAAATTGGACTTTTTGGCCCCAAAATCTGACGTTGCTCCAAATCTCACACTTTGCCCCCAAAATCCCACCTTTCCTTCCCAAAATTGGATTTTTT
>NDFG01000285.1:0-10133 GCA_002167245.1 Sporophila hypoxantha
AAAATCACCCCAAAATTCACCCCAAAATCACCCAAAATTCACCCCAAAATCACCCCAAAATTCACCCCAAAACCCCGAAAAATCACCACAAAATCATCCCAAAATCTCCCCAAAATTCACCCCAAAATCGCCCAAAATTTTACCCTAAAAACCCCGAAAAATCGCCCAAAAATTCACCCCAAAATCACCCCAAAATTTCACCCCAAAACCCTGAAAAATCACCCCAAAATTCACCCCAAAATTTAACCCAAAACCCCGAAAAATCACCCGAAAAATCACCCAAAATCTCCCCAAATTCCACTCCAAAATCCACCCCAAAATTCACCCCAAAATCCTCCAAATTCACCCCAAAATCCCCCCCCAAATTGGGGTGATTTTTGGGGTCCCCAGCTGATTTTTGGGCTGAATTTGGGGTAAATTTTGGGCTCCCCCAGGTGATTTTTGGAGTGATTTTTGGGGTCCCCAAGGTGATTTTTTGGGCTGAATTTGGGGTAAATTTGGGGTGAATTTTGGGCTGAATTTTGGGTGAATTTGGGGTGATTTTTGGGGTCTCCCAGGTGATTTTTGGGTGAATTTTTGGGGACCCCCAGGTGATTTTTTGGGCTGGATTTGGGGTAAATTTGGGGTGAATTTTGGGCTCCCCCAGGTGATTTTTGGGCTGAATTTTGGGGTAAATTTGGGGTGAATTTTGGGGTCCCCAGGTGATTTTTGGGGTGAATTTGGGGTAAATTTGGGGTAAATTTGGGGTCCCCCAGGTGATTTTTGGGTGGATTTTTGGGGCCCCCTAGGTGAGTTTTTGGGGTGAATTTTGGGGTAAATTTGGGGTGAATTTGGGGTAAATTTGGGGTGATTTTTGGGCTCCCCAGTTGAGTTTTTGGGGTGAATTTGGGCTGAATTTTGGGGCCCCCCAGGTAATTTTTGGGGTGAATTTTGGGGTGAATTTGGGGTAAATTTGGGGTGATTTTTGGGTGAATTTTGGGGTCCCCCAGGTGAGTTTTGGAGTGATTTTTGGGCTCCCATCAGCTGATTTTTGGGGTGAATTTTGGGGTGAATTTGGGGTGAATTTTGGGCTCCCCCAGGTGAGTTTTGGGCTGAATTTTGAGGTGATTTTTGGGGTAAATTTGGGGTGATTTTTGGGCTCCCCAGGTGAATTTTGGGTGAATTTTTGGGGTCCCCCAGGTGATTTTTGGGTTCCCAGGTGAGTTTTGGGCTGAATTTTGGGGTGAATTTGGGGTAAATTTGGGGTGATTTTTGGGGTGATTTTTGGGCTCCCCCCAGTGATTTTTGGGTGAATTTTTGGGGCCCCCTAGGTGAATTTTTGGGCTGAATTTTGGGGTAAATTTGGGCTGAATTTGGGGTGAATTTTGGGCTCCCCCAGCTGATTTTTGGGATGATTTTTGGGCTCCCCCAGGTGATTTTTGGAGTGATTTTTGGGGTCCTCCAGGTGAGTTTTTGGGGTTCCTAAGGTGATTTTTTGGGGTGAATTTGGGGTGAATTTTTAGGGTCCCCCAGGTGATTTTGGGGTGAATTTTGGGGTAAATTTGGGGTAAATTTTGGGGTGAATTTTGGGCTCCCCCAGGTGATTTTGGGGTGAATTTTGGGGTGAATTTGGGCTGAATTTTGGGGCCCCCCAGCTGATTTTTGGGTGAATTTTTGGGCTCCCCCAGGTGATTTTTTGGGCTGAATTTGGGGTAAATTTGGGGTGAATTTTGGGGTGAATTTGGGATAAATTTGGGGTGATTTTTGGGGTAATTTTGGGGTGAATTTGGGGTAAATTTGGGGTGATTTTTGGGGTAAATTTTGGGCTCGCCCAGCTGATTTTTTGGGTGAATTTTGGGGTAAATTTGGGGTGAATTTTTGGGCTCCCCAGTTGAGTTTTTGGGGTGAATTTGGGGTAAATTTGGGGTAAATTTTGGGGTCCCCCAGGTGATTTTTGGGTGGATTTTTGGGGCCCCCTAGGTGAGTTTTTGGGGTGAATTTTGAGGTAAATTTGGGGTGAATTTGGGCTGAATTTTGGGGCCCCCCAGGTAATTTTTGGGGTGAATTTTGGGGTGAATTTGAGGTAAATTTGGGGTGATTTTTTGGGTGAATTTTGGGGTCCCCCAGGTGAGTTTTGGAGTGATTTTTGGGCTCCCATCAGCTGATTTTTGGGGTGATTTTTGGGGTGATTTTTGGGGTGAATTTGGGGTGAATTTGGGTGAATTTGGGATAAATTTGGGGTGAATTTGGGGTGAATTTGGGGTAAATTTGGGGTAAATTTGGGGTGAATTTTGGGCTCCCCAGTTGAGTTTTTGGGGTGAATTTGGGGTGAATTTTGGGGCCCCCCAGGTGAATTTTGGGGTGATTTTTGGGGTGATTTTGAGGTAAATTTTGGGCTCTCCCAGGTGATTTTTGGGTGAATTTTTGGGGTCCCCCAGATGATTTTTTGGGGTGATTTTTGGGTGAATTTGGGGTGATTTTTGGGCTCCCCCAGCTGATTTTTGGGTGAATTTTTGGGCTCCCCCAGCTGATTTTTGGGTGAATTTTTGGGGACCCCCAGGTGATTTTTGGGCTGAATTTGGGGTAAATTTGGGGTGAATTTTGGGGTAAATTTGAAGTGAATTTTTGGGGTCTCCCCGATGATTTTTGGGGTGATTTCTGGGTAAATTTGGGGTGAATTTTGGGGTGAATTTGGGATAAATTTGGGGTGAATTTTGGGGTGATTTTTGGGGCCCCCCAGCTGATTTTTGGGGTGAATTTTGGGGTGAATTTTGGGTGAATTTGGGGTGATTTTTGGGTCTCACCTTCTCGCGGGCGCGGGCGCAGAACGCCATGTCGGGGTCCAGGTGGGCGTGGTCGAACACAGGCCCCTCCCCCAGCGGCCCCCGCAGCGCGGCCCCGCCCACCAGGTAGGCGCGGCTGACGTAGGGCACGTTCCACACGCCCCTGGCCACGCCCACAACGCGTCAGGGCACGTGGGACACGCCCACAACAAACCCCGCCCACCCCAGGCCCCGCCCACAACGTGTCAGGTCACGTGGGACACGCCCACAGCAAACCCCGCCCACCCAGGCCACGCCCACAACACGTCAGGTCATGTGGGACACGCCCACAAAAAACCCCACCGACCCAAGCCACGCCCACATGTAACCCCGCCCACCCCAGGCCACGCCCACAACACGTCAGGTCACGGGGACACGCCCACAACAAAGCCCCGCCCATCCCAGACCACGCCCACAGACAGGTGAGGTAAGGGACACGCCCACAGCAAAGCCACGCCCACCACAGGCCACGCCCTCATGCAGATGAGAGTGGGGGATGCCCACAATAAGCCCCGCCCACCCGAACCACACCTACATAAGCCCCGCCCACCCCAAGCCCCGCCCACAGACAGGTGAGGTCAGGGACACGCCCACAGCAAAGCCACGCCCACCCACACCACACCTATATAAGCCCCGCCCATCCCAAGCCCCGCCCACGTGTAACCCCGCCCATCCCTGGCCACGCCCACATAAAGCCACGCCCAATGACAGATGAAAGGACACGCCCACAACAAAGCCCCGCCCATCCATGGCCACGCCCACGGGTAGGTGAGGTCAGGGACACACCCACAGCAAAGCCCCGCCCATCCTCATGGACACGCCCACCAAACCACGCCCACCCACCCATTACAGGTGTCCCTGTGCTCACATTCCCACGTGTGCCCAGGTGTGCCCAGGTGTGTCTCACCTGCGGTGCCCGTGCAGGATCTCCGGGTGTGCCCAGGTGTGTCCTCACCCCCCAGGTGTGCCCAGGTACCCTCCCAGCCATGCCCAGCTGTGCCAAGGTGTGCCCAGGTGTGCCCAGGTGCGTGCCCAGGTGTGTCCCCAGCTGTGCCCTGCCATGCCCAGGTGTGCCCAGGTGTGTCCCCAGCCATGCCCAGGTGTATCCCAGGTACTCCCCCAGCCATGCCCAGGTGTGTGCCCAGGTGTTCCCAGGTGTGTTCCCAGCCATGCCCAGCCATGCCCAGCCGTGCCCAGGTGTGTCCCCAGGTGTGCCCAGGTGTGCTCACCTGTGGTGCACGTGCAGGATCTCCAGGTAGTCGGGCGCACGGGCGTGTCCCCATCCCCCAGCCATGCCCAGGTGTGCCCACGTGTGTGCCCAGGTGCCCCAGGTGTGCCCAGGTGTGTGCCCAGCCATGCCCAGGTGTGTGCCCAGGTACCCCAGGTGTCCCCAGGTGTGCCCAGCCATGCCCAGGTGTGCCCATATGTGTGCCCAGGTGTGCCCAGGTGTGTGCCCTCACCTGCAGTGCCCGCTCAGGATCTCCAGGTAATCCGGTGCCCGCGCGTAGAAGCCCTCGGGGCTCAGCGCCCCCCAGCCGTGCCCAGGTACCCCAGGTGTGTCCCCACCCCCAGGTGTGTCCCCAGCCGTGCCCAGGTGTCCCCAGGTGTGCCCAGGTGTCCCCAGGTGTGCCCAGGTGTCCCCAGGTGTGCCCAGGTACCCCAGGTGTGTGCCCACCCATGCCCAGGTGCCCTCACCTGCGGTTCCCGCTCAGGATCTCCAGGTAATCCGGTGCCCGGGCGTAGAAGCCCTCGGGGCTCAGCGCCCCCCAGCCGTGCCCAGGTGTGCCCAGGTGTGTGCCCAGCTGTGCCCAGGTGTTCCCAGGTGTTCCCAGGTGTGTCCCCAGCCATGCTCAGGTACCCCAGGTGTGTGCCCAGGTGTGTGCCCAGGTGTGCCCAGGTGCCCCAGCCATGCCCAGGTGTTTGCCCAGGTGTATCCCAGGTGTGTGCCCACCCCACAGCCATTCCCAGGTGTGCCCAGGTGTGCTCACCTGCGGTTCCCGCTCAGGATCTCCAGGTAGTCGGGTGCCCGCGCGTAGAAGCCCTCGGGGCTCAGCGCCCCCCAGCCATGCCCAGGTGTGTGCCCAGCCATGCCCAGCCATGCCCAGCCATGCCCAGGTGTGTGCCCAGGTGCGCTCACCTGCGGTTCCCATTGAGGATCTCCAGGTAGTCGGGCGCACGGGCGTGTCCCCATCCCCCAGCCATGCCCAGGTGTGCCCAAGTGTGTGCCCAGGTGCCCCAGGTGTGCCCAGGTGTGTGCCCAGCCATGCCCAGGTGTATCCCAGGTACCCCAGGTGTGCCCAGGTGTGCCCAGGTGTGTGCCCAGCCATGCCCAGGTGTGCCCAGGTGTGTGCCCAGGTGCCCCAGGTGTCCCCAGCCATGCCCAGGTGTGCCCAGGTGTGCCCAGGTGTGTGCCCAGGTGTGTGCCCAGGTGCCCCAGGTGTGCCCAGGTGTGTGCCCACCCCCCAGCCGTGCCCAGGTGTATCCCCAGCCCTGCCCAGGTGTGTGCCCTCACCTGCGGTGCCCATTGAGGATCTCCAGGTAATCGGGTGCCCGGGCGTAGAAGCCCTCGGGGCTCAGCGCCCCCCAGCTGTGCCCAGCCATTCCCAGGTACCCCAGCCGTGCCCAGGTGTGCCCAGGTGTGCCCAGGTGCGCTCACCTGCGGTTCCCACTCAGGATCTCCAGGTAGTCGGGTGCCCGGGCGTAGAAGCCCTCGGGGCTCAGCGCCCCCCAGAAGTTGGACCAGAGGTGCCCGGGCCGGGCCAGGAGAGGCGCCAGCACCTGCCTGGGGACACCGGGGGTCACCTGGGGTCACCTGGGGTCACCTGGGGTCACCTGAGTGACACCTGGGGTCACCTGGGGTCACCTGGGGTCACCTGGGGATCATTTAGGGACACCTAGGGACACCTGGGGACATCTCAGGGTCACCTGAGAGCACCTGAGTGACACCTGGGGACATCTGGGGTCACCTGGGGACACCTGGGGTCACCTGGGGGTCATTTAGGGTCACCTGGGGGTCATTTGGGGACACTTGGGGACACCTGAGTGACACCTGGGGTCACCTGGGGTCATCTGGGGGTCATTTAGGGACACCTGGGGTCACCTGGGGGTCATTTAGGGTCACCTGGGGACACCTGAGTGACACCTGGGGGTCATTTGGGGGACACCTGAGTGACACCTGGGGTCACCTGAGGGTCATTTGGGGACACCTGGGGACACCTGAGTGACACCTGGGGTCATTTGGGGACACCTGGGGACACCTGGGGGTCATTTAGGGACACTTGGGGTCACCTGGGGGCATCTCAGGGTCACCTGGAGACACCTGAGCGTCATTTAGTGTCACCTGGGGACACCTGGGGGTCACCTGCGGACAACCCTGGTGACACCTGAGTGACACCTGGGTCACGTGGGACACACTGGGGGTCACCTGGGGTCACCTGGGGGACAGCTGGGGGACATCTGAGTGACACCTGAGTGACACCTGAGTGACACTCTGGGGTCACTGGGGGATCATTTAGGGGACAGCTGGGGACACCTGGGGGTCATCTGGGGACTCTGAGTGACACCTGAGGGTCAATTTAGGGTCACCTGGGGACACCTGAGTGCACCTGAGTGACCCTAGGGGACACCTGGGGTCACTGAGGGTCATGTATGGTACCTGGGGTCACCTGAGGACACCTGGGGTCAACCTGGGGTCACCTGGTTCATTTTGGGACACTTGGGGACACCCTGAGTTACACCTAGGGTCACCTGGGGTCACCTGGGGGTCATTTAGGGTACCTGGGGGTCAGCCTGGGGTCACCGCTGGGGACATCTGGGGTTGCACCTGGGGTCCACCTGGGGGGACACCTGAGTGACACCCGGGGGACACCTGAGGGTCATTTAAGGGGAACACTTGGGGTCACCTGGGGCATCTCAAGTCACCCTGGAGAACCTGAGCGTCAATTTTAGTGTCACCTGGGACACGCTGGGGTCACCTGCGGAACACCTGAGTGACACCTGAGTGACACCTGGGTCACGTGGGGACACCTGGGGGTCACCTGGGGTCATTTGGGGTCACCTGGGGGTCCACCTGAGTGACACCGTGGGGTTCACCTGAGGGTCATTTAGGGACACCTGGGAGGATTTTGGGGGGATTTGGGGTCACCTGGGGTCACTCAGGGGTCAGTTTGGGGTTGTTGGTCACTCATTGGTCACTCAGGGTCACTCAGGGGTCACTTTGGGCTCAGTTTTTGGGTCAATTTGGTTCAGTTTTGGGTCAGTTTGGGGTCAGTGGTCAGTGGTCACTCAGTGGTCACTCAGTGGTCACTCAGGGGTCACTCAGAGTCACTCAGGGTCAGGGGTCACTCAGTGGTCACTCAGGGGTCACTCAGGGGTCACTTTGGGCTCAGTTTTTGGGTCAGTTTGGTTCAGTTTTGGTTCAGTGGTCACTCAGGTGTTATTGGTCACTCAGTGGTCACTCAGGGGTCACTGAGGGGTCACTGAGGGGTCACTCAGGGTCACTCATTGGTCACTCAGGGTCACTCAGGGTCAGGGGTCAGAGGTCACTCACCTGTTCTGCTCGATGAGCGCTGTCAGCACATCGGGGTCACTCAGGGCTCAGTTTTGGGTCATTTTGGTTCAGTTTTGGGTCAGTTTTGGGTCAGTGGTCACTCACTGGTCAGTGGTCACTCATTTGTCACTCATTGGTCACTCACCTGTTCTGTTCAATGAGCGCTCTCAGCATGCCGGGGTCGCTCAGGGCTCAGTTTGGGCTCAGTTTTTGGGTCAGTTTGGGTCAGTTTTGGGTCAGTGGTCACTCAGGGGTCACTCAGGGTCAGGGGTCACTCAGGGGTCACTCAGGGTCACTCACCTGTTCTGTTCGATCAGCGCTCTCAGCACGCCGGGGTCGCTCAGGGTGACTCAGGGCTCAGGTTTGGGTCAGTTTGGGGTCAGTGGTCACTCATTGGTCACTCAGGTGTTATTGGTCACTCACTGGTCACTCAGGGGTCACTCAGTACCTGTTCTGTTCAATCAGCGCCCTCAGCACGCCGGGGTCGCTCAGGGTCACTCAGGGGTCACTCAGGGTCAGTGGTCACTCAGGGGTCACTCAGGGGTCAGGGGTCAGGGGTCACTCAGTACCTGTTCTGCTCGATGAGCGCCCTCAGCACGCCGGGGTCGCTCAGGGTGACTCAGTTTTGGGTCAGTGNTCAGTACCTGTTCTGCTCGATGAGCGCCCTCAGCACGCCGGGGTCGCTCAGGGTGACTCAGTTTTGGGTCAGTGGTCACTCATTGGTCACTCAGGTGTTATTGGTCACTCATTGGTCACTCAGGGTCAGGGGTCAGGGGTCACTCAGGGTCACTCAGGGTCACTCAGGGGTCACTCAGTACCTGTTCTGCTCTATCAGCGCCCTCAGCACGCCGGGGTCGCTCAGGGTGACTCAGGTGTTATTGGTCACTCATTGGTCACTCAGGGTCAGTGGTCACTCAGGGTCACTCAGGGGTCACTCATTGGTCACTCAGGGGTCACTCAGGGTCACTCAGGGTCAGGGGTCAGGGGTCACCCAGTACCTGTTCTGTTCAATCAGCGCTCTCAGCACGCCGGGGTCGCTCAGGGTGACTCAGGGCTCAGTTTGGGGTCAGTGGTCACTCAGGTGTTATTGGTCACTCATTGGTCACTCATTGGTCACTCAGGGGTCACTCACCTGTTCTGCTCAATGAGCGCTCTCAGCACGCCGGGGTCGCTCAGGGCTCAGTTTTTGGGTCAGTTTGGGTTGTTGGTCACTCATTGGTCACTCAGGGTCACTCAGGGTCACTCAGGGTCACTCAGGGTCACTCATTGGTCACTCAGGGTCAGGGGTCAGAGGTCACTCACCTGTTCTGCTCAATCAGCGCCCTCAGCACGCCGGGGTCGCTCAGGGTGACGTCGCTGTCCAGGCTCAGGTAGAGCTCGCAGCGCGGGTCCCGCCGGCACAGCGACCTGGGGACACCAAAAATGGGTCAGGGCACCCCAAAAACTGACCTGGGACACCCCGAAATCACCTGGGGACCCCAAAAACATCAGGGACACCCCAAAAATCACCTGGGGACCCCAAAAATGGGGCAGGGGACCCCAAAAACTGACCCGGGGCACCCCAAAAACTGACGTGGGGGCGCCAAAAATCACCTGGGACACCCCAGAAACGGGGCTGGGGACCCCAAAATCCCAAACAGCGACCTGGGGAGCCCAAAAATCAGCTGGGGACCCCAAAAAGTGACCTGGGACACCCCAAAATCACCTGGGAACCCCAAAAACTGACCTGGGACACCCCAAATATGGGGCAGGAACCCCAAAATCAGCTGGGGACCCCAAAAACTGACCTGAGATACCCCAAAAATCACCTGAGATAGCCCAAAAATCCCAAACAGTGACCTGGGGGTGCCAAAATCACCTGGGAACCCCAAAAACATCAGGGACACCCCAAAATCACCTTAGATACCCCAAAAACGGGGCTGGGGACCCCAAAAATCCCAAACAGTGACCTGGGGGCGCCAAAATCACCTGGGGACCCCAAAAATCACCTGGGGACCCCAAAAACGGGGCTGGGACACCCCAAAATCACCTGGGACAGCCCAAAAATGGGGCAGGGACCCAAAAAATCCCAAACTGACCTGGGGGCACCAAAATCACCTGAGACACCCCAAAAATCACCTGGGGCACCCTAAAATCCCAAACAGCGACCTGGGGGCGCCAAAATCACCTGAGACACCCCAAAATCACCTGGGGCACCCCAAAAACTGAGCTGGGACAGCCCAAAAACACCTGGGACACCCCAAAAATCACCTGAGATAACCCAAAAACTGACCCAGGACTCCCCAAAAACCACAAACAGCGACCTGGGGACGCCAAAATCTGACCCGGGGCACCCCAGAAATCACCTGGGGACCCCAAAATCACCTGGGGACCCCAAAAATGGGGCTGGGACCCCAAAAATCACCTGGACACCCCAAAAATCACCTGGGACACCCCAAGAACTGACCTGGACACCCCAAAAATGGGGCTGGGACCCCAGAATCACCTGAGGCACCCCAAAATCACCTGGGGACCCCAAAATCACCTGGGGACCCCAAAAATCACCTGGGACACCCCAAAAACTGACCTGGGGACCCCAAAATCACCTGGGACACCCCGAAAATGGGGAAGGGACCCCAAAATCACCTGGGATACCCCAAAAATCCCAAACAGCAACCTGGGGACCCCAAAAATCACCTGAGATACCCGAAAATCACCTGGGGACCCCAAATATGGGGCGGGGACCCCAAAATCACCTGGGGACCCCAAATATGGGGCGGGGACCCCAAAATCACCTGGGGACC
>NDFG01000285.1:78568-94739 GCA_002167245.1 Sporophila hypoxantha
GCGCCCGTCCACGACGCAGTTCCGCGACTTGAGGCGCCCGTGCACCACGTCCCGGTGGTGCAGGTACCGCACGCCCTGCGGCACGGCCAGCGCGGCCATGGTCAGCATCAATGGTGTGGTCAACATGGCATGGTCAACATGGCATGGTCAACATGGACATGATCAATGTGGCCATGGTCAACATGGTATGGTCAACATCAATGGTGTGGTCAACATGGCAATGGTCAACCATCAATGTCATGGTCAACATGGCATGGTCAACGTGGCCATGGTCAATGTGGCCATGGTCAACGTGGCCATGGTCAACGTGGCCATGGTCAACACCAATGGTGTGGTCAACATGGCCATGTTCAACATCAATGGCATGGTCAACATGGTATGGTCAACATGGCCATGGTCAACATCAATGGTGTGGTCAACATGGCATGGTCATCATCAATGGTGTGGTCAACATGGCCATGGTCAACATCAATGGCACGGTCAACATGGCATGGTCAACATGGCCATGGTCAACATCAGTGGTGTGGTCAACATGGCCATGGTCAACGTGGCCATGGTCAACATGGCCATGGTCAACACCAATGGTGTGGTCAACATGGCCGTGGTCAACAATTGTCATCATGGTCCACAATGGTCTGGTCAACATGGCATGGTCAGCATCAATGGTGTGGTCAACAATGGTTGGGTCAACATCAATGTCATGGTCAACATGGCCATGGTTAACAATCAATGACACGCTCAACATGGCCATGCTCAACCATCAATGGCATGGTCAACATCAAGTGTGGTCAACAACAGCATGGTCTACAATGGCGTGGTCAACGTCAATGTCACGGTCAGCAATGACACAGCATGGTCATGGTCAATGATGTCATGGTCAACAATCAACAGCGTGGTCAGCACGACCATAGTCATCAAGGACATGGTCAACGTGGCCATGGTCAACCATCGAAGGCATGGTCAGCATGGCCATGGTCAACAATGGCATGGTCAACAATGGCATGGTCAACGTGGCCATGGTCAACCATCAATGGCATGGTCAGCATGGCCATGGTCAACGTCAGTGGTGTGGTCAACAATGGTGTGGTCAACAATCAACGGTGTGGTCAACCATCGACGTCACGGTCAACAAGGCCATGGCCAACAATCACCACCGTGGTCTACAACGTTGTAGCCCATGACCCCCTGACCACGCCCATGGCCACCACCACCCCAGTGACCATCCCCTGGTCACCAGGGCCACCAAGGCCACCCCGTGGCCCCCGGGGCACGCCGCGGTCACCTTGATGAGGTCGATGAGCAGCGAGGACTTGAACATCCAGTCGAGCTTCATGTCCTCGTTGCGCAGCAGGTCCTCGAGGCTGCCGCGCGAGCAGTGCTCCGACACGATGGCGAAGATGCCGCAGTCGTGGAAGAAGCCCAGGAACAGGTTCACGTTCTCGTGGCGCAGGTCCCGCAGCTGGGGGACGCCGGGAGGGGACACCGGGACCGGGAGGGGACACCGGGATGGGGAGGGGACACAGGGACACGGAGGGGACACAGGGATGGGGAGGGGACACCGGGATGGGGAGGGGACACCGGGATGGGGAGGGGACACCGGGATGGGGAGGGGACACCGGGATGGGGAGGGGACACCGGGATGGGGAGGGGACACAGGGACAGGGAGGGGACACAGGGATGGGGAGGGGACGCCGGGATGAGGTGGGGATGACCCAACGATGTCCCCAAGACCCCTCAAAGTCTCCCATGACCCAACGATGTCCCCAAGACCCAGTGATGGATCACCATGGTCCAACCTTGACCATCATGACCCAACGATGTCCCCACGTCCCCTCGGTGTCCTCATGACCCAATGTTCTCCATGATGACCCAATGGTGTCCCCAAGACCCAACGATGTCCCCAGGACACCTCATTGTCCCCATGCCCCCTTAATGTCCCCATGGTCCAACCTTGACCATGATGACCCAACGATGTCCCCAGGACCCAACCATGTCCCCATGTCCCCAACGATGTCCCCCATGGTCCATCGTGACCCAACGATGTCCCCATGACCCAACCATGTCCCCAAGCCGCCGCGGTGTCCCCTCGGTGTCCCCACCTTGCAGAAGGTCAGCTTGGTGGCCGGTTTCACCTCCGTGTGTTGCTCCCCCGGGAACTTCTTCAGCCACACCCAGTCACCCTGCGGGGCGGGTTCGGGGTGAATCGGGGCGGGTTTGGGGTGGTTTTGGGAATTTGGGGTAAATTGGGGCGGTTTTGGGGCAACTTCGGGAATTTGGGGCAAATTGGGGCAGTTTTGGGGTGACTGGGGGATTTGGGGTAAATTGGGGCGGTTTTGGGGCAACTTCGGGAATTTGGGGTAAATTGGGGCAGTTTTGGGGCAACTGGGGGATTTGGGGTAAATTGGGGCGGTTTTGGGTCAGTTTCGGGGTGACTGCAGGATTTGGGGTAAATTGGGGCGGTTTTGGGGTGACTGGGGGAATTTGGGGTAAATTGGGGAGGTTTTGGGTCGGTTTTGGGGTGACTGGGGGGAATTTGGGGTAAATTGGGGCGGTTTCGGGGTGGTTTTGGGGTGAATGGGAGCAGTTTTGGGTCGGTTTTGGGGTGACTCAGGTAGGTTTGGGTTTTGGAGGTGCTGGGGTCGGTTTTGGGGTGAATTTGAGGAGTTTTGGGGTGATTTTGGAGGGTTTTGGGGTACCTGGATTGGTTTGGGGTGAGTTTGGAGGGTTTTGGGGTGACTGGGGTCAGTTTTGGGTTTTGGGGTGAGTTTGGGTCTGTTTGGGGGTGACTGGGGGAATTTGGGGTAAATTGGGGAGGTTTTGGGTCGGTTTTGGGGTGACTCAGGTCGGGTTTGGGTTTTGAGGTGCTGGGGTCGGTTTTGGGGTGAGTTTGGGTCGGTTTCGGGGTGACTTGGGTCAGGTTTGGGGTTCGGGGTGAATTGAGGGGATTTTGGGGTGAGTTTGGAGGGTTCTGGGGTGCTGGGGTTGGTTTTGGGGTGACTCGGGTCAGGTTTGGAGTTCGGGGTGAATTTGGGGGGGGTTGGGTTGATTTTGGGGGGTTTTGGGGTGACTTTGGGGTGATTTTGGAGTGAGTTTGGAGGGTTTTGGGGTGCTGGGGTCAGGTTTGGAGTTCGGGGTGACTTTGGAGGGTTTTGGGGTGACTTTGGGGGGTTTTGGGGTGCTGGGGTCAGGTTTGGAGTTCGGGGTTAATTTGGGGGGTTTTGGGGTGACTGGGGTCACTTTTGGGATGACTCGGGTCGGGGTTGGGGTTCGGGGTGATTTTGGGGTGACTGAGGGATTTTGGGGTGAATTTGGAGGGTTTTGGGGTGCCGGGGTCAGGTTTGGAGTTCGGGGTGACTTTGGGGGGATTTGGGGTGACTTTGGGGGGTTTTGGGGTGAGTTTGGAGGGTTTTGGGGTGAATTTGGAGGGTTTTGGGGTACCTGGATTGGTTTGGGGGTGAGTTTGGAAGGTTTTGGGGTTCTGGGGTTGGTTTTGGGGTGAGTTTGGAGAGTTTTGGGGTGACTGGGGTCAGTTTTGGGGTGACTCGGGTCGGGTTTGGGTTTTGAGGTACCGGGGTCGGTTTGGGGGTGAATTTGGGGGAGTTTTGGGTTTGAATTTGGGAGTTTTGGGGTGACTGGGGTCAGTTTTGGGGTGACTCGGGTGGGTTTTGGGGTTCGGGTGAATTTGAAGGGGATTTTGGGGTGAGTTGGAGGTTTTGGGGTGACTTTGGGGTGACTTTGGGGGTTTTGGGGTGAATTTGGAGGGTTTTGGGGTGCTGGGGTCAGGTTTTGGAGTTCGGGGTGATTTTGGGGTGAATTTGGGTGACTTTGGGGGTTGAATTTGGGGGCTTTGGGGTGAATTTGGAGGGTTTTGGGTGACTTTGGGGGATTTGGGGTGATTTTGGGGTACTGTTGGGGTGATTTTGGGTGATTTGGGGGGATTTTGGTGTCTCTGGCTCTTACCTGCACGGAGGCGACAAGGCCCTGCTGGTTAAAGGAGCAGCAGCAAGCAGGGGGAGGTTGGCGCTGCCCTTGGCAGCTGCGGATCCTGCGGGAAACAGCTGTCAATCACTGCCCGGGGGCGGGGCCAGCTGCCAATAACCGCCCGGGGGCGGGCCAGCCTGCCAATCACTGCCGCGGGGCGGGGCCAGCTGCCAATAACCGCCCGGGGGCGGGGCCAGCTGCCGATAACCGCCCGGGGGCGGGGCCAGCTGCCAATCACTGCCCGGGGCGGGGCCAGCTGCCGATAAACCGCCCGGGGGCGGGGCCAGCCTCAATCAATGCTATAGGGGGATCAGCTGTCAATCACTGCCCGGCGGGCGGGGCCAGCTGTCCAATCACTGCCGGGGGCGGGGCCAGCTGTCAATCACTGCCCCGGGGGCGGGGCCGGCTGCCAATCACTGCCCGGGGCGGGGCCAGCTGCCAATAACCGCCCGGCGGGGCCAGCTGCAATCACTGCCCGGGGGCGCGGGCCAGCTGCCAATCATTGCTATAGGGGGATCAGCTGTCAATCACTGCCCGGGGGTGGGGTTACAATCAGCTGTCAATCACTGCCAGGAGGGGCTGAGATCAGCTGTCAAATCACCACCCTGGGTGTGGTTATCAGCTGTCAATCATCGCCCAGGGGCTGAGATCAGCTGTCAATCATGCTGGGGGGCATGGATCAGCTGTCAATCACTACCCTGTGGTGTGGTTATCAGCTGTCAATCATTGCCCAGGGGCTGAGATCAGCTTGTCAATCATCACCCTGGGGGGCATGGATCAGCTGTCAATCATCACCAGGGTGTGGCTATCACCTGTCAATCATCACCAGGGGGGCGGAGCCGCTGTCCCCTCGCCTTGTCGCCCCCGTGGGTGGGGGAGGGGGGGAAGGGTTGGAAGGGGCGGGGGGATGGGCAGGAGGGGGCGGGGCCAGGCGGAGGCGGGGGCCGGGGCGGGTCTCACCTCGGCCACGGCCACCTTGTGGTGTCGGGCCGGGGGCGGGGCCGCTCTTGGTGTTCCCTCTCCCCGCTCTGGCCGCCAGGCTTGGCCTGGCTGCTGTCCACCTGCGGGCGGGGTCACACAGGGGTCACCGGGGTCACACAGGGATCATCAGGGGTCATCAGGGGTCCACACAGGGGTCACACAGGGGTCAACACAGGGGTCACCGGGGTCACACAGGGGTCACGCGGGTCACACAGGGACAGGGCACCCGTGGGGACACCTGGGGTCACCCAGGGGTCAGTACGGGTCACCAGGGGTCACCCATGGGGACATCGGCGGTCATCAGGGGTCACCCAGGGGTCACCCATGGGGACAATGTCCCCAATGTCCCCAATGTCCCCATTTAATGTCCCAATGTCCCCAGTGTCCCCAGTGTCCCCAATGTCCCCAATCCCCCCATGTCCCCATTTGTCCCCAGTGTCACCTGCTTGCTGCTCTGCTGCTTGATTGAACTTCAGTGTCCCCAATGTCCCAATGTCCCCATTAATGTCCCCAGTGTCCCCAATGTCCCCATCAGTGTCACCTGCTTGCTGCTCTGCGTGCTGATGAAGGTCAGTTGTCCCCAGTGTCCCCAGTGTCCCCAGTGTCCCCAATGTCCCCGTTAATGTCCCCAGTGTCCCGTTAATGTTCCCCATCAGTGTCACCTGCTTGCTGCTCTGCGTGCTGATGAAGGTCAGTGTCCCCAGTGTCCCCAATGTCCCCCAGTGTCCCCATCAGTGTCACCTGCTTTGCTGCTCTGCGTGCTGATGAAGGTCAGTGTCCCCAATCCCCCCAATGTCCCCCCAGTGTCCCCATCAGTGTCACCTGCTTGCTGCTCTGCGGTTGCATGAATGGTCCCCATTAATGTCCCCAATGTCCCCAGTGTCCCCTGTCCCCAATGTCCCCATTGTCCCCGTTGTCACCTGCTTGCTGCTCTGCGTGCTGATGAACGTCAGTGTCCCCAAGTGCGCCAATCCCCCAGTGTCCCCAATGTCCCCAATTCCCCAATGTCACCTGCTTGCTGCTCTGCGTGCTGTGAAGGTCCCCAATGTCCCCATTAATGTCCCCAATGTCCCCAGTGTCCCCAGTGTCCCCAGTGTCCCCATTGTCACCTGCTTGCTGCTCTGCGTGCTGATGAAGGTCAGTGTCCCAGGTCCCCAGTGTCCCCAATGTCCCCAATGTCCCGTTGGTGTCACCTGCTTGCTGCTCTGCGTGCTGATGAAGGTCAGGTCCTCCATGGTCAGGATGATTTTGTTGGGCCCTTCATGAGGCTGGGCCTGCTGGAATGCGGCGCCTGCGGGGGACACGGGGACACTGAGGGACATTGGGGACATTGGGGGGACACTGGGGACATTGGGGACCACTGGGGACATTGGGGGATTGGGGACACTGGGGACACTGAGGGGACATTCTCTCTCCTTTAGTGTCCCCTCAGTGTCCCAGGTCCCCAATGGTCCCCAGTGTCCCTGCTGTCCCCCAATGTCCCCAGTGTCCCCAATGTCCCCAGTGTCCCATGCTGTCCCCAATGTCCCCAGTGTCCCCAATGTCCCCAGTGTCCCCAATGTCCCCTCAGTGTCCCCAATGTCCCCAATGTCCCCGCTGTCCCCTCAGTGTCCCCTCAATGTCCCCAATCCCCTCAGTGTCCCCTCAGTGTCCCTGCTGTCCCTGCTGTCCCTCAGTGTCCCCAATCCCCCAATGTCCCCAATGTCCTCAATGTCTCCTCATGTCCCCTCAGTGTCCCCAATGTCCCCCAGTGTCCCCTTCAATGTCCCCGTGTCCCCTCAGTGTCCCCAATCCCCCAATGCCCCCAGTGTCCCCCAATGTCCAGTGTCCCCTCAATGTCCCCCGTGTCCCTCAGGTTCCCCAATCCCCTCAAGTGTCCCGTGTCCCCAATGTCCCCCGTGTCCCCTCCATGTGTCCCGTGTCCCTGCTGTCCCCCCAGTGTCCCCCAGTGTCCCCAATGTGCCCAGTGTCCCCAATATCCCTAATGTGCCCAGTGTGTCCCCATGTCCCCTCAGTGTCTCCAATTGTCCCCAATATCCCCAAATCCCCCCAATGTCCCCGCTTGTCCCCTCAGTGTCCCCAATGTCCCCAATGTCCTCAACCCCCCCAATCCCCCCAGTGTCCCCAGTGTCCCCTCAATGTCCCCCGTGTCCCCGCTGTCCCCTCAGTGTCCCTCAGTGTCCCCAGTGTCCCCAATCCCCCAATGTCCCCAGTGGTCCCCAATGTCCCCAGTGGTCCCCCCAATGTCCCCAATGTCCCTTCAGTGTCCCCGTGTCCCCGCAGGCGCCGCATCCAGCAGGCCCAGCTCATGAAGGGCCCAACAAAATCATCCTGACCATGGAGGACCTGACCTTCATCAGCACGCAGAGCAGCAAGCAGGTGACACCAACGGGACATTGGGGACATTGGGACACTGGGGACACTGGGACACTGACCTTCATCAGCACGCAGAGCAGCAAGCAGGTGACAATGGGGACACTGGGGACACTGGGGACACTGGGGACATTGGGGACATTAATGGGGACATTGGGGACCTTTCATCAGCACGCAGAGCAGCAAGCAGGTGACATTGGGGCATTGGGGACATTGGGGACACTGGGGGGATTGCGGGACATTGGGGACACTGACCTTCATCAGCACGCAGAGCAGCAAGCCAGGTGAACAACGGGGACAATGGGGACATTGGGGACATTGGGACACTGGGGACATTTGGGGACATTAATGGGGACCCTCAGCACGCAGAGCAGCAAGCAGGTGACACTGATGGGGACACTGGGGGGACATTGGGGGGATTGGGGACACTGACCTTCATCAGCACGCAGAGCAGCAAGCAGGTGACACTGATGGGGACACTGGGGGACATTGGGGACACTGGGGACACTGACCTTCATCAGCACGCAGAGCAGCAAGCAGGTGACACTGATGGGGAACATTAACGGGGACACTGGGGACATTAACGGGGACATTTGGGGACACTGGGGACACTGGGGACACTGGGGACACTGACCTTCATCAGCACGCAGAGCAGCAAGCAGGTGACACTGATGGGGACATTGGGGACACTGGGGACATTAATGGGGACATTGGGACATTGGGGACACTGACGTTTCATTCAGCATGCAGAGCAGCAAGCAGGTGACACTGGGGACAATGGGGACATTGGGGGGATTGGGGACATTGGGGACACTGGGGACACTGGGGACATTGGGGACATTAAATGGGGACATTGGGGACATTGGGGACATTGTCCCCATGGGTGACCCCTGGGTGACCCCTGATGACCGCCGATGTCCCCATGGTGACCCCTGGTGACCCGTACTGACCCCTGGGTGACCCAGGTGTCCCACGGGTGCCCTGTCCCTGTGTGACCCCGCGTGACCCCTGTTGTGACCCCGGTGACCCCTGTGTTGACCCCTGTGTTGACCCCTGTGTGACCCCTGATGACCCCTGATGATCCCTGTGTGACCCCGGTGACCCCTGTGTGTGACCCCGCCCGCAGGTGGACAGCAGCCAGGCCAGCCTGGCGGCCAGAGCGCGGGGAGGGGACACCAAGAGCGGCCCCGCCCCGGCCCGACACCACAACGTGGCCGTGGCCGAGGTGAGACCCCGCCCCGGCCCGCCCCTCGCCTGGCCCCGCCCCCTCCTGCCCATCCCCCCCGCCCCTTCCAACCCTCCCCCCCCCCCACCCACGGGGGCGACAAGGCGAGGGGACAGCGGCTCCGCCCCCTGGTGATGATTGACAGGTGATAGCCACACCCTGGTGATGATTGACAGCTGATCCATGCCCCCCAGGGTGATGATTGACAAGCTGATCTCAGCCCTGGGCAATGATGACAGCTGATAACCACACCCAGGGTAGTGATTGACAGCTGATCCATGCCCCCCAGCAATGATTGACAGCTGATCTCAGCCCCTGGGCGATTGATTGACAGCTGATAACCACACCCAGGGTGGTGATTGACAGCTGATCTCAGCCCCTCCTGGCAGTGATTGACAGCTGATTGTAGCCCACCCCCGGGCAGTGATTGACAGCTGATCCCCCTATAGCAATGATTGGCAGCGCTGGCCCCGCCCCCGGGCAGTGATTGCAGCTGGCCCCGCCCCGGGCGGTTATTGGCAGCTGGCCCCGCCCCGGGCAGTGATTGGCAGCCGGCCCCGCCCCCGGGCAGTGATTGACAGCTGGCCCCGCCCCCGGCAGTGATTGGACAGCTGGCCCGCCCCGCGGGCAGTGATTGACAGCTGATCCCCCTATAGCATGATTGGCAGCTGGCCCCGCCCCGGGCGGTTTATCGGCAGCTGGCCCCGCCCCGGGCAGTGATTGGCAGCTGGCCCCGCCCCCGGGCGGGTTATCGGCAGCTGGCCCGCCCCCGGGCGGTTATTGGCAGCTGGCCCCGCCCCCGGGCAGTGATTGGCAGGCTGGCCCGCCCCCGGGCGGTTATTGGCAGCTGGCCCCGCCCCCGGGCAGTGATTGACAGCTGTTTCCCGCAGGATCCGCAGCTGCCAAGGGCAGCGCCAACCTCCCCCTGCTTGCTGCTGCTCCTTTAACCAGCAGGGCCTTGTCGCCTCCGTGCAGGTAAGAGCCAGAGACACCAAAATCCCCCCCAAATCACCCGCAAAATCACCCCAAAGTACCCCAAAATCCACCCCAAATCCCCCAAAGTCACCCCAAAACCCTCCAAATTCACCCCAAACCCCCAAATTCACCCAAAGTCAGCCCAAATTCACCCCAAAATCACCCCGAACTCCAAAACCTGACCCCAGCACCCCAAAACCCTCCAAATTCACCCCAAACCCCCCAAAGTCACCCCAAAGTCACCCCAAAACCCTCCAACTCACACCCAAAATCCCCTCAAATTCACCCCGAACCCCAAACCCACCCGAGTGACCACAGGAGTGACCACTGGGGTGACCAAGCACCACAGCTGACCCAGAACCACGTCCACCTCCACCACCGCGGCCATCCCAGGTCCGTGGTGGCACCATGACCATGGAGGGGACCATGGCTGGTCCAGCAGCACACTGGCACCACAGCAGACCCCAAACCACCTCCACCATCTCCACCACGACCACGGTGCTACCACAGCAGACCCACAACCATGGTGCCACCATGACCCCAGTTGATCCAGAGCCACGGTGGCACCACAGCAGACCCCATAACCACCTCCACCACCTCCACCAGGGCCATTCCAGCACCACGGTGCCACCACAGCAGACCCACAACCGTGGTGCCACCATGACCCCAGTTGATCCAGAACCACGGTGGCACCACAGCAGACCCCAAACCACCTCCACCACAACCATCCCATCACCGTGGGGACACCATGACCATGGAGGGGACCATGGTTCCACCACAGCAGACCCAGACCCATGATGGCCCCATCACCCCAACTGACCCACAACCGCAGTGCCACCACAGCAGACCCCATAACCACCTCCACCACCACAGCTGACCCACAACCATGATGGTCCCATCACCCCAAATGATCCAGAACCATGGTTACACCACAGCAGACCCACAACCATGGTGCCACCATGACCCCAACTGACCCACAACCACAATGCCACCACAGCAGACCCCATAACCACCTCCACCACCTCCACCATCTCCACCACGACCAGGGTACCACCACAGCAGACCCACAACCATGGTGCCACCATCACCCCAACTGACCCACAACCACAGAGCCACCACAGCAGACCCCATAACCACCTCCACCATCTCCACCATGGCCATCCCAGCACCGTGGGGGCACCATGACCATGGAGGGGACCATGGTTCCACCACAGCAGACCCACAACCATGATGCCTCCATGAACCCAACTGATCCAGAACCACCGTGTCACCACAGCAGACCCCATAACCACCTCCACCACCCCAACCAGGGCCATTCCAGCACCGTGGTGCCACCACAAGCATGGTGCCACCACAGCTGACCCACAACCATGATGGCCCCATCACCCCAACTGATCCAGAACCATAGTGCCACCACAGCAGACCCCATAACCACCTCCACCATCACCTCCACGGCCATCCCAGCACCGTGGGGACACCACGACGACGGTGCCACCACAGCTGACCCACAACCATGGTGCCACCATCACCCCAACTGACCCACAACCACAATGCCACCACAGCAGACCCCATAACCACCTCCACCACCCCACCACCACCCCACCACCCACCGTGCTCACCGCCGTTGCAGATGGCGCCGGCGTCGAACCAGCAGCCGGCGTGGTGGCCGGGCGGAGCTGTGGGCCAGTGGGGGCTGTGGTGCGGTAGCTGAGCCGCGCGTGCCGGCTCCAGCCCGTAGACCGCCACAGGGTGGTGGGCCCTTGCCTCCGTGTCCAGCACCCAACTAGGCACGAGAGGGCGCCGTCCTGGTCCACGGTGAAGTCTGGCAAAGCCCGGGAGCTGAAGTCCGGCGGGCAGTGGGTCGGCCACGCTTGGTGCCATCCCAGCGGCCGCCGGGCGCGCCCGCCTCCACCGGCGCTGGCCGGAAGTAGATCGGGTTGGTAGAGTCTGGAGAACGAGAGGGTGGACCGTGGTGGGACCGTGGTTGGTTGGGTTGGGTTGGTGGTTTTGTGTTGGCCGTGGTCAATGGAGATGGTTCTCGGTCAAGTCCCATTGCCACGGTCAACAAAAGATGGTCGAACCCTCTCGAAGATGCCGCTCAAACCCCTTGAGACACCCCAAAACTTCTCAAGCACACCCCAAACCCTTCCGAGACACCCCAAAACCCTGGATATGCCCTCAAACCCTCTCAAGACACCCTTCAACCCTCCTCAAACACCCCAACAAAACCCCCTTGAGGACGCCCCCAAAACCCTCAGACGCCTCAAACCTCTCAAGATGCACTCAACCCTCTTGAGACACCCCCAACACCCCCTTGAGATTGCCCCCAACCCCCTGGAGACACCCCAAAACCCCCCCCCCCCCCCCCCACTCAAGAATGCCCTCAAAATCCTCGTCAGAGCCCCCAAACACCGCTTGATAATGCCCCCCAAACCCCCCCTGGGAAGGAAAAACCCCTCAGCCCCCACCCGGCGGGTCGAGGTCGGCGCAGGGGACCTGCGCGGGCCCTCTTGCCTCCTCCAGGGCCTCGTGGAAGGAGTGCGCGGTGCGAGTCGATGGTGCGGTGAGCAGCGCGTCGAGGCAGGCGCAGCTTGGTGTTTGTGGCAGCACGGGGTAGGCGACGCGCGGTAGTGGCCAGCGCGAAGGTCAGCTGCGTCGTACGGCACGAAGACGAAGGTGCCGTCGGTCATGCCCAGGTCCTCGCCTTCTCCAGGGAGGACCCTTCTGCTCGCGGCCGCCCAGGAACGAGTGCATGCACATCAGGATCACTCGCCGGGGGACACGGGGGACCACGGGGAGTGTGGCCACACGGCACTTTGTGTGCGGGGTTGGGGGTCCCTGTCTGGGGCTGGGTTCATCTGTCTGTCCGTCCATCCATCCATCTGCCATCCATCCATCCATCATCCATGGATTCATCCATCCATCCATCACATCCATCCATACCATCCATGCCATCGCATCCATCATCCATCATCATCCATCCATCCATCCATCGCTCCATCATATCCATCCATTCATCCATCATCATCCATCCATCCATCCATCCATCCATCATCCATCCAGTCATCCATCCATTCCATCCCATCCATCCATCCAATCATCCATCCATCCTCATCATCCATTAACATCCATCTCCATCATCCATCCCCATTCCATCATCCATCATCCATCATCCATCCATCCATCATCCATCCCGCATCCCATCCATCCATCCATCCATCCATCCATCCATACATCCATCCCCATCATCCATCCATCACCTCTCTCTCCATCCATCTCATCCATCATCCATCCATCCATCATCCATCCATCCATTCCATATCAATCCATCATCACATCCATCCATCATCCATCCAGTCCATCCATCCATCATCATCCATCCATCCATCATCCATCATCCATCCATCCATCATCATCCAATTCCATATCCATCATCATCCATCCATCATCCATCCATCCATCATCCATCCATCCATCATCCATCCATTCATCCATCAGTCCATCACATCCATCCATCCATCATCCATCCATCCATCCATCCATCCATCCATCCATCATCCATTCATCCATCCATCCCATTCCATTCCATCCATCCATCCATCATCCATCCATCCATCCATACATCCATCATTCCATCCATCATCCATCCATCCATCCATATCCATCTCCATCCATCCATCCATCGCATTCCATCATTCCCATCCTCATCCATCCATTCCATCATCCATCCATCATCCATCATCCATCCATCCATCCATCCATCCATCCATCCATCCCATCCATCCATCCATCCATCCATCATCCATCCATCCATTCATCATCCATCCATCCATCCACACCCCATCCAACGCTCCAACTCCTCGCTCCCGCTCCCCTGCCGCGTCCCTCCTCACCTCTGACCCCGTCCGCCCTCTGCACTTCCTCAGCGCTCCTCCGCTCCTCTCCTCCTCCCCGGCCACGGCCACCACGCTGATCCGGCAGCCCCCTGCGCCCTCAGCTCCGGTTGGCCACCTCCAGCCCGGTGTCCACCCAAAGTCCTGCCGGGCGCGGCCACCACGGCCACGTGCGCCCAGCGGAAGAACCGCGCAGCACGGGCGTGCAGCAACGTCCGCCGGCGCGGGCGTCTTTTGGCGCAGCATGAGTGACCGCCCCGCTCGGTCGCTCCCGTCCGTGTCCGTGCGCACGCCCAGGACACCAGGTGGCTGTTTCCAGCCGCTTGGCCAGGAAGCTGCGGCGGCGCCGCACTGCGGCCGGAGTTTGAGGGTCCTCCACGTGTATGGCTGCCGTGCGTAACGCTCGGCGCTGACCACTGCGGCCACGGCCTGCTGTCGTGGAGCAGGCTCGGACAGCAGCACCGTTAGTCCCACTAGAAGCGGCGTGCTCAGCGCGTGGGTTCGCGGTTTGAGCCGCCCACGGCCAGGACGCTAGAGGCCAGTCCTGGCGCTGCCCTGCGCCAGCACCGGGTTCGCAGCTCGCAGGCCCAGGACGCCGGATCCTTGAATCGTGTGCGGTTCCGAAGGATGGGACGGGACGTGAGGAAGGAGGAGGAGGAGTGAAGGGAGGAGGAAGGGGTGGTGGTGGTAGATGGGGGAGGGGGAGAGGTGGTGTTTTTTTTTTATTCCGGTTTGTATAGGTTTTTTTTTCTGCTGTATAATTTAGATTTGTTTCCCCGAACATGCTTAATTTCATGATATATTGCAGTAAGCACCAGTGAATCTCCTACAGCTCGAGACCCCTGGTGCTGAATCAGCTAGAGGGAGGATGCCGCTAGTTGGGATTGAAAGAAATGAGACCACCACCAATGGAGATAATGTTCAGCCACGTTCGCGAGAATTTCAGAAGGCGTTTGAGTATTCAACCATCCATTGGTGTAATGATGTCACTTGTTAGTGATTGAGCGATTGTAGAAACACATAGACTCACATCCCTGAGATACCAGCTCAAGACAACGAGATAGGAAGGTTATCTTCCATCCCTATGGAGGATGAGGCTATACGCACCCTGAGAGTCAAGAAAGAAAGGAGTAATCACCGTGGAGGTGGCACCACCATATGGGAGAATTTCATAACATCATATGAGCGATGTGGTGCTACAGAAGCCACTGAGATGCGGTGACCGAGAGTGTCCTGGCTAGCGCTATCTGCAATGCCGGCAGATGATCACTGATTAGAATCCAGCAGTGGGCCGACATCACCCTCTTCGAGAGATCCACCTGTTTGGCGAGTGTCACACTCAGACTGGCGAGGAATATGACCCCCAGTTGTTTACATTTTGTGTCTTGTGGGACTTCTCAGCTTCTGTCAGAGCACATCTATAAGAGATGCAGTATGTTCAAGCGATGTAATGGATATTCGATCGACACACAGTAGGTGTGTATGGTGTCACCAACTCTATCTACAGAGAATAATCCCTGTGTATATACACTGATAGTTTCTGCATTGTGTATTCACTTTCACATTCTGTCCTTGATCTTAATTAATGCCTTGACAGCTCTGCGACTTTGCTTACACTACGAGGGTCGCTTAGATGGGATAGAGCAAAGTGTGTTCTCCGGAGGCCCACTACAATGTACGGGACTACCTATACCACCCATCGACGTAGTGTCCCCTGAAACCTGATTTTTCCTTGATTTTCCAGACACTTGCTATGGAAGTATCTTGATCTTAATACCAAAAGCAGGGTTTAAAGCAGTTAGTTAAACTTACATGGGGGGAAAAAAAAAAGTCTAAGGAAAAAAAAAAAATAAAAAAAAAAAAAAAAAAAAAAAAAAAAAAAAAAAAAAAAAAAAAAAAAAAAAAAAAAAAAAAAAAAAAAAAAATCGGATGGCTCAAAGAGTGCCTTTTGGCACGTAGTTAGTTTTTATTCCTGTGGTGTGTTTTATGGCCTGTGAGTACACCCTCAATAGAGCGTGGAATGATCAACGATTGTGGAAAGGTAAGCCCTGCCTACAACGTTCTGGGAGGACAACATTGTAAGAGTATCACCACCCATGGTACACCATGTTTGGGAGCTTTGTTTAACTTCATGATAACACAATAAATATGAGTTAGAGAGCATATATCTCTGGGAAGAATAGACCACTCTGACTTTGGGAGAGTCACTGTGTGGAGGCAATTTTATCCAATATCTCATCCTAGAGGGAGATTAGTCAACTGTCTACCTCGTCTGCGGTGAGCTCGAAAAACTTCCCCGTCCCATATACTGGTGAGGCAAAGCCCCCTGGGAAGTGTAGTCCCAACCTGCCTTTTGAGGTGGCACCACGTTGGGAGGTGTCGAGCGTGGGAGATGCCACCACCATGTTGAGGTGTCACCTTGCGGAGGTGTCGAAAGCCATGGGAGATGCCACCACCATGGGAGATGTCCACTGTCATGCCGGAAAGTGCCAAAGTCCTTCGAAAATGTCCCTGTGGAGTGACAAACGCCTGGGAGATGGCCACCATGAGTGTCACCATCCATGGGAGATTCACTGTTGGAGGTGCGCACATAGGAGGTGTCGACCACCACGAGAGCGGATCTGTTATGGGAGGGTGGCACCCAGCTGGGAGGTGACAAAGCCATTGGCGAGATGCCACCACCATGAGAAACGTCCCTTGTGGAAGTTGCCACCGTAGGAGGATGTCACCAACCTTTGGGAGT
>NDFG01000286.1:64064-75906 GCA_002167245.1 Sporophila hypoxantha
TGCAATCCCAAAAAACGAACCGCAGACCCAAAACTGAACACCCAAAACTGCGACTCAAACCCCTCCCGAGACCCCAAAACACCGCACCCCGAAATGTGCCACCCCAAAACCTCAGAGAGCCCCAAAATTGCACCCAAAATCCGCCCGAGACCCCAAAACTGCGACGCAAATAACCCTCCTGTCCCCCAAAATCCCCCCAAAATCCCCAAAACCTCCCAAAAGTCCCTCAAATCCCCCAAAAGTCTCCCCAAATTCCTCCAGACCCCATAATTTCCCCCCCAAAAAAGTCCCCTCATATTACCTCTCCCCACAAAAATTCTATCAAATACCTCCTTCCAAAATATTCGTTTCTGTTATTGCCCCAAATGTTTCCCCCCCAAAATGTATATGTGGAAAAGCCGCGCCCAAAAAAGAATGATACGCCAAAATGTCCAGCCCCCCAATACCACTTGCGCGCGCCCGGGCAGACTTAAATCAAAATCTCTCCCCCACTGCACACACCTATACTCTGATCAACACCGTTCCAACCATGTGTGCCCACGCATCCATCCCCGAATTCCTCCGCCCAATCTATATAACCCACCGCGCCCCACACAACAGGGTCGTCGCGCTCCAACGGCCCAACCCGGCGGCGACGACTAGTTGTACATCCACGGGGCGCGGGTTAAAACCAACCCAAATTCCCCAATCCCCCAAAAAATCCCCCCTTGAACCCGCAATAGTGTTCCCCCAGTATATAGTCCGCTATGAAAATTCCCTCCCAAAAAATCCCCCAAATCCCCCCCCAAATCCCCCCGGATAAGTGAGCCCCCCAAAAATCCGCCCCAATCCGCCCCCAATCCCCCAGTAAGTTCCCCGAAATTCCCCGACCAATCCCAAAAATCCAAAACTGACCTCCCAAAGTGTCCCCACAAGATTCTCGTGTGTGTGGTGTAGTGCGTCTCGAACCCCCAAAATCCTCTCCAAAAATCCCTCAAATCTCCAAATCCCCCACTTGGTGTGTATGGCCCCACAATCCCAAAAAATTCCCAAACTAGTAATGCCAAAATCCCCAAATCCGCGGCGGGCGGGAGATCGGCGGTGCGAGTGGAGTGCCCCCAAATCCGTCTCGTTGCGAGGAGGGAAGGACGTGCGCGCGCGCGAAGGAGTGCCCCACGCCAAATCCCCGAAATCGTCCGCCAAGAACCAATTCCCCCAAAACGCGACCCATTTTATCCCGCCCAAAACCGACATCCCCGAATTCAAATTCCCCCAAATCAAAATCCCGAATCCAAAAATCCCCAAAAAATCCCCAAAATCCCAAACAAAATCCCCAAAATTCCCCCAAAATCCCCAAATCCCCCAAATCCCAAAAATCCCCAAAATCCCCAAAAATCCCACAAAATCCCCCCAAAATCCCCAAAATCTCCCCAAAATCTCCCCAAAATCCGAAATCGCCCCAAAAAAATCCCCCAAGAATATCCCCCACAAATCCCCCCAAATCCCCAAAAATCGGTCCCCGAACCCCAATCCTTCTCGAAATCCCCAAAATCCCCCAAAATCCCCCGGAACCCCCCAAAATCTCCCAAAAAATCCCCAAAAAACCCCGAAAATGCCCCAAAAAATCCCCCCAAATCCCCCAAATCCCCCAAATTTCCCGACTAATCCAAAAATCCCCAAAATCCCAAAATCCCCCAAAATCCTCACCGGGCAGGTTTTTTCCTCCGGACCGGCCGCTCGGGGGCGTGCCTCTGGCGGGGTCCCCAATTCTTCAGCAGCCAATCCAGGGCCTCTGGGGGGGTCAAAGGTCATTGGGGGGGTCCCAAAATCCTCAAACCCCCCAAAACCCCCAACTCCTCAAAAACCATCCCAAATCCCCCAAACGCCCAAATATTCCCCCCAAATCCTCAAAAAAACCCAAAATTTCACCCCCAAAACCCCAAATCTGTCCCGGGGGAGGTGTGCCCAATAGATGTGACGTCACCCGTGGGGCGTCCCCAAATTCCTCGTGACTCATGAGAGTGGGGTTCAATTGTGGCGTCGTGGTCCCCCAATGATGAGTTCGTTCGGGGGGTCCAGATTGATGTACATGGTGGGGTCCCTAAAACTCTCCACCTGTCCGCAAGGGGGGGTCCCGGATGGGGGTTTTTTTCCTAATGATTGATGCCGTCATATCGGGGGGGTCCCCAATTTCTCATATCTGTTTTTCAAGGGGGGGGGGGTCCCCAACTGATACGTCACTCGGGGGCCGGTCCTAAAACTCTCACCATGTCTCAGAGGTGGGGGGTCCCCAAATTCTTCACCTGTTTCAATGATGGGGGGGGTCCCCACTTCCTCACCCTGTCTCGGGGGTGTCCCGTGGGGGGGCGGTCCCCAAATGATGACGTCTCCTCGGGGGGGGTCCCCATATAATCCTCCAAAACCCCCCCCAAAACCCCAAATCACCCCAAATTCTCAAAAAAACCCCAAATTTCCCCCCCCAAATGCCTCACCTGTCCCGGGGGGGTCATGGGGGGGGGTCCCCAAAATTGCTTAGCTGTATTCAAGGGGGGGTCCCCAAATTCCTCACCTGTTCAACTGGGGGGGCCCCAAAATCCTTCACCTTGGCTCAAGGGGGGGGGTCCCCAAAATTATCAAATCTCTGGTGTCGGGGGTCCCCAAATTCTCACGTGTTTCAATGGGGGGGTTCCCCAAAATTCTCACCTGAGCGGGGAGAGGGGTCCCACAACATGATGACGGTCCCCGGGGGGTCCCAAAACCCTCACCTGTCCCGGGGGGGCCAACTGATGACGTCACCCGGGGCGGGGTCCCCATGATCCCTCATCCTGCTCGGGGGGTCCCCGGGGGGGGTGCCCCGGGGGGCGTGGTCCCCGGACTCGATGGACGTCACCGGGGGGCGTGGACTCCTCTGCAGCTCGGGCGCCGCGCAGCTGCACGAAATGGGCGCCCCTCCCCCCCGGCCCCCAGGGCCATGAAGGGCGCCGCGACCCCCGGGGGGCACTAAAGGGGGGGGGACACAGCAGGGGTCAGGGGGGACACGGAGACCCCGAAATAATCCCCCCAAAAACCCACAGAAAACCGCGCATGGATTCGGCTAAAAAAAACCCATAATTTATACCCCCCAAAAAAACCAATAATACCCCAAATACCCCAACAACCCCCAAAAAAAACCCCAAAATAAACCCCAAAATAACCCCCAAAATTTACCAAAAAAAACCCCCCCAAACAAACCCCAAAAAATCCCCAAATCACCCCAAAATCATTCCAAAAAATCACCCAAAAAAAACACACAAATTACCCGCCAAAAAACCCCCAAATCCACCCCAAATTACTACCCAACCAACCCCCACAAAACCCCCAGATCCAAATACCCCAAACCATTCCATACCAACATACCAAAACCCAAAAATCCAATACACCAAAAACATCACCCCAAAAAAAAAATACCCAACTCCAAATCACCAAAAATTACCCAAATACAAAACCCCAAAAAATCCCATACCCCCCAAAAAACAATCCAAAGAAATACCAAACTAAATCACCCAAAATTTCCCAAACAATTACCACCCTAAAATACCCAATCCCCACCATTACCCCAAAATAACCCCCAAATTACCAAAAAAAACCCCAAAATCAAACCCTCCAAAAAACTCCCAAATTCACCCCAAAAAACCCAAATATTAAACCCAAAAAACCCAAAAATTCACCCCCCACAAAAAAAACCAAAATCACCCCCAAAAACCCAAATTACTCAAAAAAACCCCCAAAATTACCTCAAAAAAAAACCACAATATCACCCCAAAATTACCCCAAAACCCCCATAAAAAACCCAAAAAACCCCCAAAATACAACAACCCCCAAAACCCCCACAGAACAATAACCCATACCTCCCAAAAACGTATTCCCAAACTTAAATACCCCAAAAATCCACACCCCAAAAAACCAAATACCCCCCAAAAACCGAAATACCAAAACCTAAATACCCCAATAAATACAACCAATCACCACGAAAAATTCCTCCAAAAAACCCCTTGAAATTACCTCCAAAAAAACCCCAAAATCACCCCTAAGAAAACCCCACATTACCCCAAAACCCGTCCAAAATTACGCCGCCAAAATTTTACCCCAAAAACCCAAATTTACCCCCAATCAACCCCCCAAAAAAAACCAAAAAAACCCCCAAATAAACCCCCAAATAAACTCCAAATCACCCCCAATAATAACCCCAATCTACAAAAAAAAACCGCCCAAAATCAACCCCATAAACCCCCAAATCACCCCAAAAAACCCCATAAAATTAAACTCAAAAAAACCCAAAATTACACCCCCCAAAAAAACCAAAATCATCCCCAAATGAGTCCCAAAATTACCCCCAAAAAAACCCCCAAAATTTACACCCCAAAAAACCAAAATCACGCCAAAATCATTCAAAAATCACCCAAAAAAACCCAATTACCCTAAAACTTACGCCCAACAACCCCCAAAAAAAACCCCAAAACTACCCAAAAAAACCCCCACTCACATTCCCCAAAAACTCCGAAATCACCAAAAAACCCCTAAATTAAAACCCCAAAACCCCAAAATTTAACCCACAAAAAACCCCAATTCACCCTCCCAAAAAAACCCGAAAATTCACTCCCAAAAAAACCGCAAATCACTTCCAAAGAAACCCCACAAAAGTACGCTCAAAAAAAACCCCAAATGACCCCAAAAAACCCCAGAAATTACCCCAAAAAAAAAACCCTTTAAATTACCCCAAAAAATCCCCACAATTACCCGCCAAAAACTCCATACAATGATACCCCAAAAAAACCCTGATGAAAAACACCTCAAAAAAAACCCCCCAAAATTACCCCCCAAAAAAGCCCCAAATCACCGCGCTCTAAACCCCAAAGTTACCCCCAAAAAAAACCCTAAAATTGCCCCCAAAAAACCGCCCGTCACCCCAAAAAACCCTAAACACCCAAAACCTCCAACGCCCCCCAAACACCCTCAAAACCCCCAAACTCCCCCAAACTTCCAACCTCCTCCAAAACTGCCCCGAACCCCAAAATCTCCCCCAAACCCCCTCAAATACTCCCTAAAATTACCCCCAAATTACCCCAAAACATCCCCTAAAACCCCCAAAGGACCCTCAAACCTCCCGCCGAAATGCCCCAAAACCGGCCCCAAAACCTCCCCCAAAACTCCCCAAAACCTCAAAATTCCCCAAACCCCAAAATTTCCCTCCAAACTCCACCCCAGGACCCCAAAACGTCCCCCAAAATCTGTAAAAACACCCCAAAACGCCCCAAAAACTCCCCCAAAACTTCTCAAACTCCTCCCAAAAAACTTGCCAAGAACCCCCCAAAACGACTTTACTCCCCCAAACCCCTCAAAACTCCCCTAAAATTCCCCCAAAAACCCAAAAACTGCCCCTAAACCCCCCAACAGGCCCCCTTAAACTCCCCCCAAAACTTCCAGACCCCCAACCCTCAATATATCTCCAACTCTCCAAAAGACTGCCACCAAACTCTCTCTCCCCAAAAACCCCCCAAACCCCTCAAAACTCCCTCAAATTCCCCCACAAATACCCCAAACTCCCCCAAACCGCCCGCCAAACGCCCCAAACCGCCCCAAAACTCCCCAAAACCCCAATTCCCCCCAAACCCCTCAAAATCCTCCAGACCACCCAAAACCTCCCCAACCCCCAAAACTCCCCCAAACTTTCTCAAATCCCCAAAAACTGCCCCGAACCCCCAAAATCCCCCCAAACCCCCTCAAAAACTTTCCCTAAAATTCCTCCCAAACCCCAAAACCCCCTAAAACCCCCAAAACTCCCCCCAAAACTCCCTCTATTATTACCCCCAAACTCCTCCCAGAGAAACTCCTTCCCAAACGCCCTCAAAACCTCCCAACACCCCTGAAACACCTCCCAAAACCCCAAAACCCCAGCACTCCCCCAAAACGCCCCCAAAACTCCCCCAGACCCCAATACCCCCAAAACTCCACTAAAACCCCCAAAGGACCCCCCAAACCCCCCTCAATAACTCCCTAAAAATCCCCACATCCCCCAAAACTCCCCCACAAAGACCTACAATCACCCAACTAACCCTCGTGAGAGAATCCCCCACCCCATACCCAAACTCAATATATATACTCACCAAACACGCTTCTCTCACAACATCCCCCAAAACCTTCTTCCCCCTAAACGCTCTCTCCTCAAATTACACCACACATTACTCCAGCCTACCAAAAACCCCCCAGAATCCCACTCACACATCTTATCCCACAGAACTACCCACTCCTCACACTCCCCAATCCCCCCAAGAACTCCACGCCCAAACCCTCAAAAAACCTACATCCAACACCCCTTGAAACACCCCAAAACCCCCAAAACCGCCCGAACAATCTCCCCCCCAAAATCCCCCCCAACCCCCTCAAAACTCCCTAAAATTCCCCCGCCAGACATACCACCAAAACTCCCTCCTAAAACCCCCCAAATACCCACCCAACTCCCCTAAAATCTCTCTCTCCCAAACGCCCCCAAAAACGCCCAAAAACTCCCCCAAACGCTCCTAAAACGCCCCCAAAACTCCCCCAACGCCCCCAAAACCAAAACCGCCAAAACTCCCCCAAACCCCCCGAAGACCCCCCAAAAACTCCCCCCAACCCCAAAACTCCCTAAAACCCCCAACTCCCCCAAAACCCCCCAAACTTCCACCCAAACTCCTCCAAAACTCCCAAAATTCCCTCGAAACTCCCCAAAAGTCCCCCAAACCCCCAAAACTTCCCTTCAAAACTCCCCAGACCCCCCCAAACCCCAAACTCCCCAAACCCCCAAACCCAAAACCCCCCACACCCCCCAAAACTCCCCCAAACTTACCTCCAAAACACCCAAACGCCCCCAAACGCCCCAAAACTCTGTCGAGCCCACCCCAACAACCCCTAGACCCCCCCAAAAAACCCCCAAAACACCCAAAAAACTTCCCCCACGAGTCCCCCGAACCCCAAAAAACCCCCAAAAAACCCCAAAAAACCAATTTGGGGCGTTCTAGTTTAGGGTTGGGGGTTCCCCCAATTTGGGGTCTGGGGGGGTTCCCAAATTTGGGGTCTGGGGGGTTCCATTTTGGGGTCGGGGGTTCCCAAATTTGGGGTCTGGGGGTTCCCAATTTGGGGTCGGGGGTTCCCAAATTTGGGGTCAAGGGTTCCCAATTTGGGGTCAGGTCCCCAATTTGGGGTTCCCCATTTTAGGGTCAGGGTCCCCCCAATTTGGGGTCGGGGTCTCCATTTTGGGGTCGGGGGTTCCCAATTTGGGGTCGGGTCCCCCATTTTGGGGTCGGGGTCTCCATTTTGGGGTCGGGGGTTCCCCCATTTTGGGGTTCCCCATTTTAGGGTCGGGGTCTCCAATTTGGGGTCGGGGGGTTCCCCATTTTGGGGTCTCCGTGTTTTGGTGTTCTCCCATTTTGGGGTCTCCTCCATTTTGGGGTTGGGGTTCCCCATTTTGGGGTCATCCCAGTTTGGGGTCAGGGGGGTTCCCCCCCAATTTGGGGTTCCCCATTTTAGGGTCAGGGTCCCCATTTTAGGGTCAGGGTCCCCAGTTTGGGGTCGGGGGTTCCCAAATTTGGGGTCGGGGTCGCCAATTTGGGATCTGGGGAACCAAATTTGGGGTCAAGGGTTCCCAATTTGGGGTCAGGTCCCCAGTTTGGGGTTCCCCATTTTAGGGTCAGGGTCCCCCCAATTTGGGGTGAGGGGGTTCCCCCATTTGGGGTCGGGGGTTCCCTGTTTGGGTTTCCCAATTTGGGGTCTGGGGGTTCCCCATTTGGGGTCGGGGGTTCCCCAGTTTGGGTTCCCTAATTTGGGGTCTGGGGGGTCCCATTCTGGGGTCAGGGGTTCCCCAATTTGGGGTGAGGGGGTTCCTCCATTTGGGTTCCCCATTTTAGGGTCGGGGTCCCCCAATTTGGGGTCAGGGGGGTTCCCCCATTTTGGGGTCTGGGGGGTCCCAGTTTGGGTTCCCCCAATTTGGGGTCAAGGGTCCCCAATTTGGGGTTCCCCAATTTGGGGTCAGGGTCCCCCAATTTGGGGTCAGGGGGGTTCCCCAGTTTAGAGTCGGGGTCGCCAATTTGGGATCTGAAGAACCAAATTTGGGGTCAGGGGTTCCCCAATTTGGGGTCAGGGGGGTTCCCTCAATTTGGGGTCAAGGGTTCCCAGTTTGGGGTTCCCCATTTTAGGGTCAGGGTCCCCCTAATTTGGGGTCGGGGTCTCCATTTTGGGGTCGGGGGTTCCCCAATTTTGGGGTCGAGGGTTCCCCAATTGGGTTCCCCATTTTAGGGTCGGGGTCTCCAATTTGGGGTCAGGGGGTTCCCCATTTTGGGGTCGGGGGGTTCCCCAGTTTGGGTTCCCTCAATTTGGGGTCAAGGGTTCCCAATTTGGGGTCAGGTCCCCAATTTGGGGTTCCCCATTTTAGGGTCAGGGTTCCCCCAATTTGGGGTCGGGGTCTCCATTTTGGGGTCAGGTCCCCAATTTGGGGTTCCCCATTTTTGGGTCAGGGGGTGTCCCAAATTTGGGGCCCACAGTTCCCCATTTTGGGGTCGGGGTTCCCCAATTTGGGGTCGGGGGTTCCCCCATTTTAGGGTCAGGGGTTCCCCAATTTGGGGTCGAGGGAGTTTCCCCCATTTTGGGGTCAGGGGGTTCCCCCCCAATTTGGGATTGGGGTTCCTCCATTTGGGTTCCCAGTTTGGGGTCGGGGTCCTCATTTTGGGGTCTCCTCCATTTTGGGGTTCCCCCATTTTAGGGTCAGGTCCCCACTTTGGGGTCTCCCCCATGCTGGGTTCCCCTTTTGGGGTCAGGATTCCCCGATTTGGGGTCAGGGGTTCCCCGATTTGGGATCAGGGGAACCAAATTTGGGGTCAGGGGGTCCCATTTTAGGGGCGAGGGGTTCCCCAATTTGGGGTCACCCCAGTTTAGGGTCGGGGTCCCCAATTCGGGGTCAGGGGATTCCCCCAGTTTGGGGTCGGGGTTCCCATTTTGGGATCTCCCCCATTTTGGGGTCTCCATTTTAGGGTTTCAATTTTGGGGTCTACCCCATTTTAGGGTCTCCCCCATTTTGGGGTCCCCATTTTGGGTTCCCCATTTTGGGGTCTCCCCATTTTGGGGTTTCCCCATTATAGGTTCTCCATTTTTGGGCTCCCCATTTTTGGGCTCCCCATTTTGGGCTCCCCATTTTGGGGTCTCCATTTTGGGGTTCCCATTTTGGGCTCCCCATTTTTGGAGCCTCCCCCATTTTAGGGTCTCCCCCATTTTGTGGTTCCCCATTTTGGGGTCTCCGCCCTTTTTGGGGTTCCCCATTTTGGGGTCTCTATTTTGGGGTCTCCATTTTGGGTTCTCCCCAATTTTAGGGTCTCCCCCATTTTGGGGTCTCCCCAATTTGGGGTTCCCCATTTTAGGTTCCCATTTTGCGGTCGCCATTTTGGGTTTCCCCATTTTGGGTTCCCCCATTTTTGGGGTTCCCGCATTTTGGGGTTCCCATTTTGAGGTTCCCATTTCGGGATCTCCCTTTTTGGGGTCTCCTCCATTTTAGGTTCCCCATTTTGGGGTTCCCATTTGGGGTTCCCTATTTTGGGGTCTCCATTTTGGGCTTCCCCATTTTAGGGTCTCAGTTTTGGGGTCTCCCCCATTTTGGGCTCCCATTTTGGGCTCCCCATTTTTGGGGTCTCCCCCATTTTAGGTTCTCCCAATTTTTGGGGTTCCCATTTCGGGTTCCCCATTTTGGGTTCTCCCCAATTTTAGGGTCTCCCCCATTTTGGGGTCTCCATTTTGTGTCCCCCCCATTTTTGGGGTTCCCATTTTGGGGTTCCCCATTTTGGGTCTCCCCCATTTTGGGGTCTCCATTTTGGGGTTCCCATTTTGGGATTCCCCATTTCGGGTTCCCCATTTTGGGGTTCCCATTTTAGGGTCTCCATTTTGGGATCTCCCCAATTTTGGGGTCTCCGCCCTTTTTGGGGTTCCCATTTTGGGGTCTCTATTTTGGGGTCTCCATTTTGGGTTCTCCCCAATTTTAGGGTCTTCCCCATTTTAGGGTCTCCATTTTAGGTTCCCATTTTGGGGTTCCCATTTTGGGGTCTCCATTTAGGGGTCTCCCCGATTTTAGGGTCTCCATTTTGGGGTCTGCACATTGGGATTCCCCATTTTAGGTTCCCCCATTTTGGCGTCCCCATTTTGGGGTCTCCATTTTAGGTTCCCATTTTGGGATCTTCCCCATTTTAGGGTCTCCATTTTGGGATCTCCTCCATTTTGGGGTCTCCATTTTGGGTTCCCCATTTTAGGGTCTCCATTATAGGTTGCCCATTTTGGGCTCCCATTTTGGGTTCCCCATTTTTGGGGTCTCCCCCATTTTGGGGTCTCCTCCATTTTAGGTTCCCCATTTTGGGGTTCCCATTTTAGGGTCTCCATTTTGGGTCTCCCCGATTTTGGGTTCTCCCCCATTTTGGGTTCCCCATTTTGGGGTTCCCATTTTGGGTTCCCCATTTTACGTTCCCCATTTTGGGGTTCCCCATTTTTGGGGTTCCCATTTTAGGGTCTCCATTTTGGGCTCTCCATTTTGGGATCTCCCCAATTTTAGGGTCTCCCCCATTTTGGGGTCTCCATTTTGGGGTCCCCATTTTGGAATCTCCTCCATTTTAGGTTCCCCATTTTGGGGTTCCCATTTTAGGGTCTCCCCCATTTTAGGGTCTCCCCATTTCGGGGTCTCCCCCATTTTGGGGTCTCCATTTTGGGATCTCCCCAGTTTTAGGGTCTCAATTTTGGGTCCCCCCCATTTTTGGGGTCTCCCCCATTTTTGGGGTCCCCCATTTTGGGGTTCCCCATTTGGGCTCCCCATATTTGGGGTCTCCATTTTGGGGTCTCCATTTTAGGTTCCCATTTTGGGATCTTCCCCATTTTGGGTTTCCCCATTTTGGGGTCTCCCCCATTTTGGGGTCTCCTCCATTTTAGGTTCCCCATTTTGGGGTTCCCCATTTTAGGTTCTCCCAATTTTTGGGGTTCCCATTTTGGGATCTCCCCATTTCGGGGTCCTCCCATTTTTGGGTTCCCATTTTAGGGTCCCCATTTTGGAATCTCCCCAATTTTAGGGTCTGCCCCATTTTGAGGTTCCCATTTTGGGGTTCCCATTTTGGAGTCTCCATTTTGTGGTTCCCCATTTTGGGGTTCCCATTTTAGGTTCTCCCCCATTTTGGGGTCTCCCCAATTTTAGGGTCCCCATTTTGGGGTTCCCCCATTTTGAGATCTCCATTTTGGGGTCTCCATTTTGGGATCTCCCCAATTTTAGGTTCCCCATTTTGGGGTTCCCATTTCGGGTTCCCCATTTTGGGTTCCCCATTTTGGGGTCTCCATTTTAGGTTCTCCCCCATTTTTGGGGTTCCCCAATTTGGGCCCTCCATTTTGGGATCTCCCATTTTGGGGTCTCCATTTTGGGATCTCCCCAATTTTAGGGTCTTCCCCATTTTGGGGTCTCCCCCATTTTGGGGTCTACATTTTGGGCTCCCCATTTTTGGGGTCTCCATTTTGGGGTCTCCCTTTTGGGATCTCCCCCATTTTTGGGGTTCCCATTTTCAGTTCTCCATTTTGGGGTTCCCATTTGGGGTTTCCATTTTTGGGGTCTCCCCCATTTTGGGTTCCTATTTTGGGGTCTCTATTTTGGGGTTCCCCATTTTGGGGTCTCCATTTTGGGGTTCCCCATTTTGGGGTCTCCATTTTTGGGATCTCCCCCATTTTGGGTTCTCCATTTTGGGCTCCCCATTTTGGGGTTCCCATTTCGGGGTCTCCCCAATTTGGGGTTCCCCATTTTAGGTTCTCCCCCATTTTAGGTTCTCCCCCAATTTGGGGT
>NDFG01000286.1:80051-94845 GCA_002167245.1 Sporophila hypoxantha
AACTCCATCCTCCTTTTGCCTAAGCCACCATGACCATGACTAATGACTGGCACCACGGACATTATGTACTGTTATCTGATATGGACTTGCACCCGGATCTGCTGGCTGGCTGAAATACGTCATATGTTGTTCAATACATTTCTAACTTTTTTTACCTCTTCTAGCTCACTCCACATCCCAACAGTACCTCAGTCCATTGCTCTTTACCCATGCTCAGATTTTTTGCCCTGCCATTAAGTTTTGCTATGTGGGCCAGTTGAATGCCATATTCACATCATTGGCTCAAAAAAGCAATCCTACTGCTATTCTTTAGGGGACATATTTCAACCCACAATTAATTGCTGGCATTAAAAAAAATAGCGTACAACCACTGTACATACTTCTTCTACTTGGCTGCTAAAAAAGCTTCAGCTAAGTGAAATTAATTTTTTTGTTTTTCAGTTTTCTCAGCAGAGGGTATTGTTTCACATAGTTCCCCAAGGCATGGACATAAAAATACCAACAAACCCAAATATAGTTCAAGACAAAGTATTGTAAGAAAAATGAAACTGTCAAAAGAACAGGTATTATGAAAATGCCACAAGCACTGAAAATATGTGCCACTAACTCTTCAGATGGATTGCTTTGTCAAGCAAGACAGAGTGTAAAGTCTGATAATTTCTAACTCATCACCCCAAGTCGGTATTTTCATAGTTTTCACCTGGTAAATATGCCTTTACATCCAAAAATCAGCAGTACAGTCACTCCAGCCAGAATGAATTCTTAAAAGGAAAAATTAAAATTACACGTTTGGCAACCTTGTTCAAGATCATAAACATTTGTTTAGTCATGCGTCTTTCGTCGTTCCTTGCATCGCAACAGGAAAATTGAAGGCTATCAATAAAGAAAGAAATCAGGTTTGAATAATTCATATATCATCACTTGAAATAATGTATTTTTACTCAAAACATTTGGCTAGGGAAACCAATCAATATATGATGTATTTTTTCCTAACTACAGAGAACCTCCCAAGACATAAATTGTTATTGAGAAAAGAATTTTTCAAGAGAAGAAGTAGCTGTTGAAATATTTTTTCATCGCATTTAAAATCATGGCTACTAGTTGCCCAGCATGACTATCAGGCTTGGAGCGTGGAAACAGACCATCTCCAGCTGCTGTAGCCACACCAGGCATGTCATACATCCCTATAAAACATCCCTGTGCACCAGCTACGTCCACTCCCTCATTACAGTTAAAAATATCTTCCACTGTCTCCAGTTTACTGTATTGGAAATTGCTAAGGTACTTTTAATGACAGTGTGAGATTTTTGCCTGTTTTGTTCAGGATTTACTTTCTCTTGCATGAATAATATGGTTACATCAGATCACCTCCTGCCAGAGCAGTGGTAAGTTTTCTAAACTGAACTAGACAAACACTACGTCAGTTTCTAAGAGATAGTCTTCTGTACCTCCAAAGTTTTCTGAACATGGATAGGTCTGTTTTCTGACGTCTCACCAGTTGCCTACCACTACAAGAAAGAATTAGCCTTGCACCCAGAACTCCAATTCCAATAAGATTTTTTTATTCAAACAAAAGTGGCAACCCTTTGGGTCGGTAGCAGCGAGGAAATAACCAGACATGGCTCTCCAACTTCCAAGGCTTACAAGCGTATCAAGTGCCATTATTATTTTTCTGACTCTCTGCGTTTTGATTGGAAAAGATCTTGCCACATGTAATACTAATAACGAAGAGCTGTTGAGGCAAAACATAAGGACTGAAGAACAGCATCTCTAATAAAGTGTTGCCCAAAAACCCTGCTTCATCTATCTGAGTGTACGAATGAAATGAGACAGATAAAATTTATCTGATTTCCATGCAATTTGATATAGAGCTAATACCAACTGCGCTCTGTTGCTGAGACCCATTTGGCCAAACCCTGGAACTATCCATATATATTAGATTACTTTGCATCTAATAACTAATGAAACAAAGCATGCTCACTGGGGGCTATCCACTTCCCTGATTACTGTCAAAAAGGTCTGTGATACTCTCTACTCCTGAGGGTCCACTAAACTTGAAACTTTATCTAAGGCATAACAAATAATCACATAACCTGATACCTTGCACTGTTGTTATATACCCTTTCAGACATAGAACTATAATCATCATACCAACCCAAGCTGGAATAAAGTAGTGTACAGTCGCAAAAATCATCGCGCAATCAGAGAGACATGCATATTGTAGAGATTTTTTCCTTCATACACAACAAATCCAAAAATAAATTTCCCTCCAATCCACATAACAGATAATGACTTTTGAGCCAGTCAATCCCTATCACTAAATAACTAACCGTGCTCAGAATGTCAGCGTAAAATCTGCAAGCTGGTGAACACAGCTTTGTTTTCTTTCTTAATATCAGGAAAGTCGTCTTCAGTTTCATTTAGGCAGGAACTGACTTGAATCCAGAGTCTTGGGTGAGCACTGCCAAGAACAGTCTTGGTCTCAGGATCAGCTGCCTCGTTGTAAGGACAGTTATCCTACTCTTGCTGGTCACGCTCAGCTGCAATTCTCCAAACAGCTGCTTGCGAATGGGTCGTCGGAGAGGGACGATCGCGGGGGGGGTTTGTGCTCAGCTAGCACAGCTCATGTAAACAAAACCCTCATTTTGCCAGAGCTGGAAGACCTTGCCCAGCGTGCCAACTACCACCACTTGCAACGAACATCAGTCACCAATCACTTCTTCTTACAGCATTTTCTCTTGGGGCCATTGCTTACCTAGTGCTATTTTCTAATTGTGTTGACGACAAAGATATTTCCTCAAGCATCTCTGAAAAGTATCTAACATAACATGTAGCATCTTGCAATGAGCGTCCTATGCCAATAGTGAGTCATGGTAAAACCTCCAAGGATTCTCTTTAAAAGTGTTCCACATGGGGTTTATTCATAGTTTTAAAATTTTCTCGGCCAATGAAGCAATAAGTTTTCATCAAGAATTCTGGTGATCCACTATGAAAAAGCCCATGTGAAGAAAAATGAGAACCCCCCCAAAAAAGACATTTTTGGGTAACTTTTATCCCAGTTGAGTTATTCATTGTGTGGACACCTTTTCACGATTGCTTGCTTAATTATTATCTAGTATGTAAAAAGTGATAATTGTTGAAATGTGGTTTAGACCACAGCCACCTTCGCTCTGTTTTCCAAAAGCACTCTGGATCACCAGCCAGCACACTCATTTGCTGGGTCAAAGATGAACACAACTAATCCGCTGAAGTCATAGGGGTTTTGAATCACTTAAGCAGGCTCCTTCACAGAAAAACTACTCTGATTTCAAACTTCAACACAAGCGAGCTGAAAGAATTTCCCGTATTTTTTTTTAAATAGGGCACCAGAAGGAGCTTTAACTGAATTTCCCTTAAGGACTTTCCAGAGTTACTTAGTCCTCTTTTCTAGTCCTATTTTCAGTTCTGATTGAATATTTGTGCAATTTTATTGCATGATTGGAGCTGAAAAAAACAACCCCATTTCCAGGCCTTCTTGGCTCATGGTTAGGAGACAGTTTTGCTTTTGGTGTCTCAGGAGGGAAAGTGCTTGGGTTTCATCTGTCTGGCTTAGTAAAAAGCCAGCACAAACATGCGCATGACAGTGTCCAGAGCACTCCAGGTAGGTTATTAACAATAAAATCATTACAAAAGCAGATTTAGTTCCACTAGAAGAGTTTGCCAATACTATACCATAGCACTTTGTAGTACTTCCTCCATAAAGCTTTCCCACTTACAGCATTAAGGCGAGTAGCACAACATATTAGCAACACACTGTACTCTGATGTTTGCGACTTGCTGCAAACCTTCTGTTCCCATTCTCATTTAACAAATCCCATCAAGTTCACAGTGTCTAATGTGTTGGTTATTTTTTACATATATAAAATATTCATACAATATGTTACAATTCTTACTTATCATTACCACACCAGTACAGCTTAATGACAATAAAATTAGAAAATAACAGAAATAATTATATTGATAAATTATCAATTCACTTAATAAAATCATATTATTTACTATCATAATTATTGATTATAATATTAAATCTTTCTCATATCATATCTATCTATGACGATATATCCCTTTGGGGGCGCTTTCAGGTTTTAAGGCGAGGCACTTTTGGGGGTTTTTGGGGCGGCGATTGGGGTTTATTTTGGGGGTCACTTTTTGGGGGTTTGGGGATTGTTTGGGGAGGGGTTGGGGTTCTTTGGAGGAAGGTTTGGGGTTTTGAGGGGCACTTTGGTGGTATTTGGGGGCGTTTTTAGGTGATTTGGGTTTTTCGGGGGCAGTTGTGGATTTCGGGGTCCCGAGGGGATAGGGGGATTTTGGGGTCCCCCTGACCCTGCTGGGATGGGATGAAGATTTTGGGGTCCCCCTGGGCTGGGAGGGGATTTTGGGGTTCCCGAGGGGAATTTTGGGGTCCCCTGGGACAGGAGGGGATTTTGGGGTCCCCCTGAGCTGGGGTGGGGATTTTGGGGTCCCTGAGGGGGATTTCGGGGTCCCCTGGGCCGGGATGGGATTTCGGGGTGCCCCAGGGGGATTTCGGGGTCCCCCTGAACTGGGATGGGATTTCGGGGTGCCCCTCTGACGGGGGGGGATTTTGGGGTCCCCCTGGAATGGGATGGGGATTTCGGGGTCCCCCTGACCCTGCTGGGATGGGATGGGATTTTGAGGTCCCCGATGAAGATTTAGGGGCGCCCCTGGGCTGGGATGGGATTTTGGGGTCCCCTCTGTGACAGGGGGGGATTTCGGGGTGCCCCTGACCCCCCTGGCCCGGGATGGGATTTCGGGGTCCCCGATGAAGATTTCGGGGTGCCCCTGAGCTGGGATGGGATTTTGGGGTTCCCCCGGGATGGGATGAAGATTTCGGGGTGCCCCTGACCCTGCTGGGATGCGATGGGGATTTTGAGGTCCCCGATGCAGATTTTGGGGTGCCCCTGGGCTGGGATGAAGATTTTGGGGTGCCCCCTGTGATAGGAGGGGATTTCGGGGTCCCCGTGGGCTGGGATGGGAGGGGATTTTGGGGTCCCCGAGGGGGATTTCGGGGTCCCCCTGACCCTGCTGGGATGGGATGAAGATTTTGGGGTCCCCCCGGGCTGGGATGGGATTTTGGGGTACCCCTGACCCTGGATGAAGATTTTGGGGTCCCCCTGTGACACGAGGAGATTTTGGGGTGCCCCTGGGATGGGATGAAGATTTTGGGGTTCCCCCTGTGACAGGAGGGGATTTTGGGGTCCCCGAGGGGAATTTTGGGGTTCCCTTGGGACGGGATGGGATTTTGGGGTCCCCCTGACCCTGCTGGGATGGGATGAAGATTTTGGGGTCCGCGATGCAGATTTTGGGGTGCCCCTGACCCGGGATGGGATTTCGGGGTGCCCCTGGGCTGGGATGGAGATTTTGGGGTCCCCGAGGGGGATTTTGGGGTCCTCCTGAGACACGAGGAGATTTTGGGGTCCCCCCGGGATGGGATGAAGATTTCGGGGCGCCCCTGACCCGGGATGAGATTTCGGGGTGCCCCTGGGCCAGGATGGGATCTCGGGGTCCCCCTGACCTGGGATGGGGATTTTGGGGTCCCCCAGGGGGATTTCGGGGTGCCCCTGACCCCCCTGACCCGGGATGGGATTTCGGGGTCCCCCAGGGGATTTCGGGGCCCCCGATGCAGATTTCGGGGTCCCCCTGACCCCCCTGACCCCCGCAGGACCCCGAGCGGGGGCGGCCGTGCCGGGAGTGCCGGGAGCTGTGCCCCGGCTTCCGGGAGCACCCCTGGAGGTGAGCGGGGATTTTGGGGGGGCTGGGGGGGTCCCTGGGGTTAGGAGGGGGATTTTGGGGTACCCCATGCCACCCCCCTGGTTTGGGACAGGGATTTTGGGGTGTCTTTGGGATGGGAGGGGATTTTGGGGTGACCCTCCTGGAGTGGGATTGCGTTTTGGGGCGGTCCTTGGGGTTGGAGGGGTTTGGGGGTGCCCCCACTGAGTGATGACCGGGTTTGGGGGGTGGGGGATTGTGGGTGATCGCTGGGTGGGATTGAGTTTGGGTTGCCCCATCTTCACCCCTGGCTGGACAGATTTTGAGGGTGCCCTTGGCTGGGATGGGATTTATGGGGTGTCCCGCCCTGGGTGGATTGGGGTTTTGGGGGGGTGTCTTTGGGCTGGGCGGGGTTTTGGGGGGTGGTCACCCCCCCTGGGGTGGTGGACATTTTGCGAGGGTTTCCTTTATGTTGATCGGAATTTTTGGGGTCCCCCCATCACCCCCGGGTGCGGGACAGAGATTTGGTGGTTGCCCCAGGGCTGGGATTGGGACTTGTGAGGTGTCTGGTATGGAATGGGGGTTTTGGGGTGGCCCCCTGGGGTAGGAGGGGGATTTTTGGGGTGCCCAACCCAGTTTCGGGTGTCCCCATTACGGATTTGTCTGTTGCCCCTCGACCAGATTTTGGGGTTTCCCCATCCCCGATTTGGGGCGCCCCTGTCAGATTTTGTCGTGCCCCATGATCAGACGGGGCCCTCGTGATGGATCTATGGGGTGCCCTGACTGTGTTTTGGTGTGCCCATTCCCACATTTTGGGTTCCTTCCTTCCTAGATTTTTGGGGTCCCCTGGCTCGATTTCGGGGTTCCCTGACCTAAATATATCGGGGTTGTGCACGTGACTTATTTGAGGGTGGCCCATTCCGGATTTGGGGCGCCCCTGGCCTTTCGAGGGTTCCCCGAACTGAAAGGATTTTGGGGGTGCGCACTTATCACAATTTCGGGGTCCTTGTCTAGATTATGGGTGCCCCTTACCTATTTCGGGTCCCTGAACCTGATATTTGGGCGCCCCCTCTCCATTCCGTGCCACGCCATCCCAAATTTGCGCCGTGCCCCCTCGCCCAAATTCCATGTTCCCCCCCTCACCAAAAGTTTCGATGTGCCCTCCCCATTCCTATGGCCCCTCCCCATTCTGCCCACCTTCCCCAAGTTTTTGCAGCAGCCCCTCCCCATTCCGTGCCCCTCCCAATTTCTCGAGCCCCTCATCCCCAATTTTGAGCCCCCTCCCAATTTTCCATCCCCCCTCCCCAATTCCGTGCCCCTCACCAATTCCGTTTGCCCCTCCCCAATTTCCGTGCCCTCCCCATGTCGGGGTCCCCCTCCAATTTCGTTGCCCCCCTCCCAATTTCGGGTCTCCTGATCAATTTCGAGTTTACTCACCCCTAACCATATTTTGGGGTGCCCACTGCAAATTTCGGGTTCCCCTGACCTGATTCTTGGGGTGCCCTTATCCATTTTTGGGTGCCAATGATAGATATTTCGGGTTTTCCACGATGACGGATTTTGAGGTGCACAATATTAGCCCAAATGTGGGGTCCTTGTATTCTAGATTTTGGGGTGTACTCCCATTTCACATTTTGGTGGTGCCCCATTATATACTAGTATTTGGGGTAGACCCCATTGGATTTGGCGCCCCTCTGGCATTTCGGGGTTCCCTCTGACCAGATTTTGGTGTGCCATGGACAAATTTGGGTGTCCCATAGGGCTATTTTTGGCACCCCCTGCCCAATTTCGGGTTCCCCATTCCTGGGATTTTGGGGTCCCCATTTCAATTTTTGGGGTGCCCATGATGGATTTTGGCACCCCAGTGACCCTCAATTTCGGGGTTCCCTGCCGATTTCTGGGTTCCCCATAACCAAATTTGGGATGCCCCATCCTTGATTTTGGGGTTCCCCTGACTCATTTCGAGGTTTCCCCATAACCAAATTTTGGGGTGCCTCTGGCCAATTTCGGGGTTTTTCGACGTTTTGGGTGCCCTTCCTGGATTTTAGGGACGCCCCATTTGGGATTTTTTGGGCGCCCCTCCCCAATTTCGTAGTCACCCTGACACAATTTCGGGGGTCCCCTGCCCCAATTTCCGTGCCCCTCCCATTCCGAGCCCCCCTTCCCAATTTTGGGTCCCCCCTCCCCAATTTCGTGTCCCCCTGACCCAATTTCGGGTTCCCCTCCCCAATTTCGGGGTTCCCCCATAACCAAATTTTGGGGCGCCCCCTGGCCAATTTCGGGGTTCCCCTGACCTGATTTTGGGGTGCCCCATTCCTGGATTTTAGGGTGCCCCATTAGGGATTTCGGGGTCCCCCTGACCGATTTGGGGGTGCCACACTACCAAATTTTGGGGTGTCCCATTATCACATTTTGGGGTGCCCCCGACCATATTTCGGGGTTCACCTGCCCAATTTCCGGGTTCCCCCTGCCCGATTTCGGGGTGTCCCTGACCTTATTTTGGGGTGCCCCATTACAGATTTTTGGGCACCCCCGACCAATTTCGGGGTTCCCCTGACCCAATTTTGGGGTGCCCCATTCCGGATTTTGGGGCGCCCCCTGGCCGTATTTTGGGGTCCCCCATTATCACATTTCGGGATGCCCCAGCCCGATTTCGGGGTTCCCCATTATCACATTTCTGGGTTCCCCTGACCGATTTTAGGGCACCCCCTGACCCAATTTCTGGGCGCCCCCTGACTGATTTCGGGGTTCCCCTGACCCAATTTCTGGCTTCCCCGACCGTATTTTGGGGTGCCCCATTCCTGGATTTCAGGGCGCCACATTATCACATTTCGGGTTCCCCCTGACCCAATTTCGGGGTTCCCCTGCCCGATTTCGGGGTTCCCCCATAACCAAATTTTAGGGTGCCCCATTTGGGATTTTTGGGCGCCCCCTGACCGATTTCGGGGTGCCCCTGACCGGATTTCGGGGTTCCCTGACCCAATTTCAGGGTGCCCCATTATCGGATTTTGGGGTTCCCCATTCCTGGATTTTGGGGTCCCCCTGACCATATTTCAGGGGTTCCCCCCATAACCAAATTTCGGGGTGCCCCGTTGTTAGATTTTGGGGTGCACCCTGACCCTATTTCGGGGTTCCCCTGACCCTATTTTGGGGTGCCCCATTTGGGATTTTGGGGTGCCCCCTGGCCAATTTCGGGGTTCCCCTGATCTGATTTTGGGGCGCCCCCTGGCCAATTTCGGGGTTCCCCTGACCTGATTTTGGGGCGCCCCCTCCCCAATTCCGTGCCCCCTCCCCAATTCCGAGCCCCCCTCCCCAATTCCGGGGTGCCCCATTGTCACATTTTGGGGCGCCCCCTCCCCAATTCCGCCAGAGCCCCTAGGAAGCTTGCCAGCACTGACCGCTGCCGCGGGAGGAGCACGTGGGGGGCGGGGTTCTCGCGCGCTGCGGGGGGTGCCTGCCGCTGCTGCCCGCCCCCACCCGTGCCCCCGGCGCGGGGCTTCGCTGGGCGCCCCGAGACTACATCTGAGCAGGTAGAAATTACCCCCCGAAAAATCACCTTGGGGACCCCAAAAATACCCCAACGGGGCACCAAAATCCGCCCTGGGCGCCCACCCGGACTCAGCCCTGAGCGAGGTTAAATACCCAAAACCGCCCATGGACCCCAAAAACACCCTGGCCTCCCAAAAACCCCTTGGTGGACCCCGCAAAAATCCCCCTGGCCCACCCCCGGCTTCAGCCCTCACGAGGCAACGGTAACACCCCCAAAACCCCCCCAGGACCCCCACAAACATCAACCACAAACACCCCGGTGGACCACCCAGAAATAATCCCCTCGTGGGGACCCCCAAAAAAACGATGACCCCCTGGGGAACCCCCAAGACCCCCCTGGGACCCCCAAAATCCCCCCTGGGGAAGCCCCAAATCAACCTCCGGGACCCCCAAAAATATCCCTGGGACGCCCCAAAAATCACTTGGGGACCCCAAAATCCCCACGGGACCCCCAAAAACATCCCTGGCCCCCAAAATTCCCCCCGGTGACCCCAAAAACCCCTTGGGACCCCAAAACCCTGGGACCCCCAAAAAAATTCCCATAGCTGGCCCCCCCGCCTTTTCAGCCCTGAGCAGTAAAGGCCACCCCCCGGGGACCCCAAAAAAATCACCTCGGGACCTCCCCAAAAACCCCTTGGGACCCCACCAAAAATTCAACCGGGGACCCACAAAATCACCTCGAGGGACCCCAAAAATCACCACTGGACCCGCCAAAATCCCCCCGGAGGACGCCCTCTAAACACCGCCCATAAACACCGATAATCCCCTAGGACCCCATGGTCCAAAAACACCCCCGGGGACCCCAAAAATCCCCTGGGACCCCCAAAAACATTCCCTGGGACCCACCAAAAAAACCCTCGGGATCGCCCTCAAAAATCACCTTGGGACCCCCAAAAACCCCCCCTGGGAACCCACTACCCACATAAAAAACATATGTTACCAAAAAAACCCACCTGGGGGACCCCCAAAACACCCCCAAAACACCAAAAAATCCCCCTTGGGCACCCCCAAAAATACCCGGGGACCCTAAAATCCCCCTGGGCGCCCCCCGCTCCAGCCCTGAGCAGTATAAGCACACCCGGGAGACCCCCTAAAAACCCCTGGGACCACCAAACATCCCCCCCCGTGTGGCGACCCCCCAAAAAACACCCCCACAAAACACCAAAAAATCCCCCTAGGGACCCCCCAAAAATCCCCTGGGACCCCCCAAAAATCCCCCTGGGACCCCCAAAACCACCCCTGGGACCCCACCAAACACATCCCCCGACAACGCTACTAACCCCCCCGGGACCCCCACAAAATAACTCCCCTGGACCACACAAAAACCCCAGCGGACCCCCATAAAATCCTATTAAGGCCCCTCCATCTTGAGCCCCCCCCCCCCCCCCACAGCCCGCAATAAAGCCCCGCCCTCCTTCAGGATACTGGTGTGTCAGTATCTCACTGCCTCCCTTTTAAGCCCCGCCCCGCTAAGGCCCCCGCCCCTCAGGTCTGTTCAGATATTTCTCGCTGCTCCCCGCCCTGTTTTAGTCCCGCCCCTTCTAGAAGCCCGCCCCGCTAAGCCCCGCCCCCTCAGGTCTTGTTCAGTTATTTCGCTGCTCTCCGCCCCATTGAGCCCCGCCCGCTAAGCCCCGCCCCGCTAAGTCCCCGCCCCATTTAGCCCCGCCCCCTGGCAGGTCCGTCAGTATTTCTCGCTTGCTGCCGCCGCGCTCGTGCCGCGCCTGCGCAGTCCCGGTGAGCGCACCGGCTTGCGGGAGCTGCTGCGGAGCTGCCCCCGCACGACCTCGAGGTGCGCCGGGTTGGGGGGTCATGGGGGTCTGGGGGGTCCGGCGGGTCTGTGGGCTTCTGGGGGGTACGGGGAGTTCTGGGGGTCCAGGGCTGGGGGGTCCTGGGGTCGAAGGGTTTGGGGGTCCTGAGGATCCCTGAGGGTCTGAGGTGTCCCAGGGGTCTGGGGGGTCTGGGGTCTTGGGGGGGTCCGGGGTCTGGAGGGCGGGTCCGGGGTCTAGGGGCTTATCTTGGGGGTCCCGGGGGTCTGGGAGTTCTGGGGGGTCCCGGCAGTTTTGGGAGTCGGGGAGATTTGGGGGTCCCTGAGGGGGTCCGAGGCTCCCAGGGCTCTGGGGCTCCTGGGGTGTCGGTTGGCATTCCAGGGGGCTTCTGAGGGGTCTGGGGGCTTTGGAGTCGCCGAGGGTCCCAGGTGGTCTGGGGGGTCCTGGAGTCCGAAGGGGTTTGGGGGTCCTTGAGGAGTCCCTGGGGTTCTGAAGGTGTTTCGAGGAGGTCTGGGGGTCCCAGGGGTCCAACGGGTCTGAGGGGTCTTGGGTGTCAGGGGGGTCCGCGGGATCTGGTGGGGTTCCTGGGGGGTCTGGGGGTTTTCTGGGGGATCGTGCGAGCTCCGGGGGGTCGAGGATCTGGGGGGGTCCTGGGGATTACGGGATATCTGGGGGTCCCGGGGGTCTGGGGAGTCTCTGGGGCGTCCCGGGAGTTTTGGGGGTCTGGGAGGTCTGGAGGGGTTGGGGGTCGAGGGGATGCCGGGGGGTCCTGGGTCTGGGGGGTTCTTGGAGTCCTGGGGGGGTCCTGGGAGTCCCAGGGGTCTGGGCGGTTTTGGGGGTCCTGAGGGTCCCTGAGGCGTCTGAGTGTCAGGGGTCTGGGGGTTCCTGGGAGTGCCGAAGGGGTATTTTGGGGGTTCTGGGAGGTCCCAGGGGCGGCTTCTGGAATCTGGGGGGTCCTGGGGGTCTGAGGGTTCCCAGGGGTCTGCGCGGGGTTTCAGGGAGTCCTGGGGCGTCTGGGGGTCCTGAGGTCCAGGGAGTCCTGTGGGTTCTGGGGGGTCCTGGGGGTCTCAGTAGTCCTGGGGGTCTTGGGGGTCTCGGGGTCAGGGGGGTTTTTTGGGTAGTTTTGGTCCGTTCTAAGGCATTTTGGGGACGTTTTTTGGGGTGGTTTGGGTTCCTGGAGAGCATTTTTGGGATAGATTTGGATTGTTCTAAGGAGTTTTTGGGGCAGTTTTGGGTTCCTGGAGAGCATTTTTGGGGTGGATTTGGATTCTTCTAAGGCATTTTTGGGGTGGATTTGGGTTGTTTGAAGGCATTTTTGAGGCAGATTTGTGTTGTTCAAGAGCATTTTTGGGGTGGATTTGGGTTCTTGGAGAGCGTTTTTGGGGTGGGTTTGGATTGTTCTAAAGCGTTTTTGGGGTGGTTTGGGTTGTCCGAGGGAATTTTGGGTGATTTTGGGTTATTCAAGGGCGTTTTTGGGGTGGATTCGAATTGCTCTGAGGCATTTTTTGGGTAGTTTTGGTCCGTTCTAAGGCATTTTGGGGGCATTTTTGAGGCAGATTTGTGTTGTTCAAGAGCATTTTTGGGGTGGATTTGGGTTCCTGGACAGCATTTTTGGGGTGGATTTGGATTCTTCTAAGGCATTTTTGGGGTGGTTTTGGGTTGTCCAAGGGAATTTTGGGGCTTTTGGGTTATTCAAGGGCGTTTTTGGGGTGGTTTGGGTTCCTGGAGAGCATTTTTGGGGTGGTTTGGGATGTTCTAAGGTGTTTTTGGGGCAGTTTTGGGTTGTTCAAGGTCATTTTTGGGGTAGATTTGGGTTCTTGGAGAGCATTTTTGAGCTGGATTTGGATTGTTCTGAGGCATTTTTGGGGTGATTTTGGGTTACTGGGGAGCATTTTTGGGCTGGTTTTGGGATATTCAAGGGAATTTTGGGGCTTTTGGGTTATTCAAGGGCGTTTTTGGGGTGGATTCAATTTGCTTGAGGCATTTTTTGGGTAGTTTTGGTCCGTTCTAAGGCATTTTGGGGGCATTTTTGGGGTGGATTTGGGTTCTTGGAGAGCATTTTTGGGGTGGATTTGGATTCTTCTAAGGCGTTTTTGGGGTGGTTTTGGGTTGTCTGAAGGCATTTTTGGGGCTTTTGGGTTGTCCAAGGGAATTTTGGGAATTTTGGGTTATTCAAGGGCATTTTTGGGGTGGATTCAAATTGCTCTGAGGCATTTTTTGGGTAGTTTTGGTCCGTTTTAAGGCATTTTTAGGGTGTTTTTGGTTGTTTGAGGCTTTTTTGGGGTGGTTTGGGTTCAAGGGTATTTTTGGGTGGATTTGGATTGTTCTGAGGTGGTTTTGGGGTGGTTTGGGTTGTTCGAGGGCATTTTTGGGGTGGTTTGGGTTGTTTGAAGGCAATTTTGGGGTGTTTTTGGTTGTTTGAAGGCAGTTTTGGGATGGTTTGGGTTCAAGGGTATTTTGGGGTGGATTTGGATTTTTCTGAGGTGGTTTTGGGGTGTTTTTGGGGTGGTTTGGGTTGTTCAAAGGCATTTTAGGGGTGGTTTGGTGTTTCTAGGCAGTTTAGGGGTGGATTTGGGTTGTTTGAACGCAATTTTGGGGTGTTTTTGGTTGTTTGAAGGCAGTTTTGGGATGGTTTGGGTTCAAGAGTGTTTTGGGGTGGATTTGAATTGTTTTAAGGTGGTTTGGGGTTCAAGGGCATTTTTAGGGTGGTTTGGGTTGTTTGAGGATATTTTTTGGGTGGATTTGGGTTGTTTAAAGGCAATTTTGGGGTGTTTTTGGTTGTTTGAGGGCTGTTTTGGGGTGTTTTTGGTTGTTTGAGGGCTGCTTTGGGGTGTTTTTGGTTGTTTGAGGGCTTTTTTGGGGTGTTTTTGGTTGTTTGAGGGCTTTTTTGGGGTGGATTTGGTTGTTTGAAGGCAATTTTGGGGTGTTTTTGGTTGTTTGAGGGCTGTTTTGGGATGGTTTGGGTTCAAGAGTGTTTTGGGGTGGATTTGGATTGTTCTGAGGTGGTTTTGGGGTGTTTTTGGGGTGGTTTGGGTTGTTTGAATGCAATTTTGGGGTGGTTTTGGTTGTTTGAGGGCTGTTTTGGGGTGTTTTTGGTTGTTTGAGGGCTTTTTTGGGGTGTTTTTGGTTGTTTGAAGGCAATTTTGGGGTGTTTTTGGTTGTTTGAGGGCATTTTTGGGGTGGATTTGGGTTGTTTAAAGGCAATTTTGGGGTGTTTTTGGTTGTTTGAGGGCATTTTTGGGGTGTTTTTGGTTGTTTGAGGGCTGTTTTGGGGTGTTTTTGGTTGTTTGAGGGCTGTTTTGGGGTGTTTTGGGTTGTTTGAGGGCTGTTTTGGGGAGGTCTGAGGCTCTCCCGCCCCTGCCCAGCCCCAGTTCTGCCACGACCTGGACGAGGTCGAGCGTCGGGAGCTGGAACTTTTCGCCCAGCGCCGAAAACGGGAGAATTTGGGCCAAGGGAGCGTCCGGGCGCTGCCCCTCAGCAGCGCGGGGGCCGTCTGCCAGCAGGTGGGGCACCCCGAAAACGGCACCCCGAAAATGGGCACCCCTAAACGGCACCCCAAAAACGGCACCCCAGAAATGGGCACCCGAAAAACGGGCTGAAAACGGGCACCTCAAAAATGGCACCCCAAAAACGGCACCTCTAAAATGGGCGCCTCAAAAACGGGACCCCAAAAACGGGCACCCCATAAATGGTGGAAATGGGCACCCCAAAAA
>NDFG01000287.1:0-13052 GCA_002167245.1 Sporophila hypoxantha
GCTCCGGGAGATGTTCGGGGGCCGCACCGCCCTGCGTGGGGTTGTGCCCGGTGGGGAGATTCTTTACCAGGACCAGGTCTTGGGGATTATGGGGGGTCTGGGGGCGTCCGAGGCGTCCGGGGGAACCGGGGGTTACGGGGGCGTGGGGGGGTCTGTGTGTGTCCGGTGGGGGAGATCCTCTACAGGACCAGGTTTGGGGTAGATTTGGCGGGGGGTCTGGGGGCGTCGGGGGGTCCCGGGGGGTCCCTGTGGGTCTTGGGGGCGTCCGGGGTCCGGTGGGGTCCCTGTGGGTTCTGGGGACTTCCGGGGTCCCGGGGGTCCCCTGTGGTCTGGGGCGTTTGGGGGGTCCCGGGGAACCAGTGGGTTACGGGCGTTTTGGGAGTTCGAGGGGAATTTCTGGGGGGTCCGGAGGGTTCTGGAGGCAGTTGTTGGGAATTTTGGGGGGGCCTGGAGGGGTCTGGGGTCCTCAATATCCCAAAATATCCCCCAAAATATCCCCCAAAAATGTCCCTAAAAATACCCCAAAACATCCCCAAAAAATCTACAAGGAATTATCCCAAAAAATATTCCCCAAAAACGTATCCCAAAAATCTCCCCAAATAGCCTCCCAAAAATATCCCCAGATTAGGATGGATGATTTTTGGGATATTTGGGCGGATATTTTGGGGTGATTTTGGGGGGGATACTTTTGGGGATATTTAGGGGATGCGTTTTGTTATTATTTCTGGGGATATTTTGGGGGCATTTTGGGATTTTGGGGATATTTTTGGGAATATTTGGATTAATTCTGGAGAACATTTCTGGGGGTATTTGGAGATATTTAAGATTTTTGGGGGGGGAGCATTATTGGGTAATTTTTGGGGAATTTTTCTGGGGAATTTTTGGGAGATTTTCTGGGGATATTTTGGGGATATTTTGGCGGGTTTTGGGGGCTATTTCTGGGGCATTAATTTTGGGGATATTTTTTGGGGTGGATATTATTTCTTGGACGGGATTTTGGGGTTTTGGGGATATTTTTTTGGGGATATTTGGATATTTTGGCAGATGTTTTTGGGGCTGTTTTCTGGGAATATTTGGGGGCAATATTCTGGGATATTTTCTGTGATATTTTTGGTGGATATTTTTGGGGATTATTTTGGGATGTTATTGGGGGTACCCGGTGACCCCTGTGCCCCCCACAGCTGCTGTCGGTGCCCACGATTTGCGAGAAACGGAGGCCAAAAGTGACACGAGGTTCCTGCGGGTGAGCTCAGCGACATTCCAGGTGGGAACGGGGGAGAATTGGGCGAGAAATCAGGGAAATTGGGAAAATTGGCTCAGAAATTGGTGGAAATTGGGGGAAAATATGGGCTGGTAATATGCGAGGAAATTGGGGGGGAAATTGGGAGGAAATTTGCGAGGGAACTGACGAAAATTTGGGAAAATTATGACGGGAAAATTGGGGGGAAATCTGGGAGGAAAATTGGGGGAAATCTAGTGGCGGGAAATCGGGGTGAGAATTTTGGGGGGAAAATTCGGGGGGAATCTGAGGAGGGAAATAGTGGCGGGGAAATTTGGGGGGAAATTTGGGGAAAATGGGCTGGAATTTTGGGGGAAAATTTAAGCGGAAAAGTTTGGGGAAATTTGGAAAGAAATTTGGGGGGAATTAGGTGCGAAATTGGTGGGAACTTGGGGGAAACATCTGAGGGAACAAATTGGCAGGAAATTGGGGGAAATCACGATGAAAATTTTGGGGGAATTTGGGGGATTTGGTGAGAAATTCTGGGCGGAAATTTAAGGGAAAATTCAGGGGGAAATTTGGAGTTAAATTTGGGGTTGGGGGAAAATTGGGGGGGAAATTGTGGAAAATTTGTGGGAATTTTTGGGGGAAATTTTGGGGAACATTCGGAATGAATTTGTGCAGGTGGAATTTGGGGAGGGGTCCGGGGTGCCCCACCCCCCCCGTGACCCCGCCCCATTTTGCCCCCCAGTACTGGGCGCTGTGCCCAGGCCGTGGGCCCAGCCGTGTGAACCGCCGGACGGGGCGGGACCCCTCCCCAAATTCACCCAGCACCGATGGGCGGGGGGGTCCCGGGACCTCCCAAATTTCCACCCAGGCGACTGGGGGCGGTCCCGGGACCCCTCCCCCCATTCCCCAGCGCCGATGGGGGGCCGGTCCCGGGACCCTCCCAAATTTCACCCAGCGGGGGGGGGCCCCGATGGGGGGGGGTCCGGGGACCCCTTCCCCAAAATGCACCCAAAAATGCCAAAAAAACCCCAAATTCAACACACCGGAGCCTTTTGCGGAGGGGCTTCCCCGATTGCCTCCCCCCCCCCCCGAGAACCCCAGACCCTTTGGGGTGGGGGGGGTCCCAAATCCCCTCCCCTCCAGCTCAGCCCCTCCCCCCCGTGCAATATTTCTGAGCCTGACCCCCGCCCCCTCCCCCCCCAAGTGCTTTTGAAAAGCCATTAAACGCCCCCAAAAACCGCGGGACCCTCCCCCCACCACCAAAGGTCAGCAGGGGGTCGTTAATATAAACAGCCATTGATTGATTGATTGATTAATAACTTGATTATTGATTATCGATTGATTGGGGGGTTATTGATGGGTTTATTAACTTGATTAATTATTGATTGGGGGGGGTTTAATGGGGAGGAGGGGGAGTGGGCAGGGATGGGTGTTGGCCAGATATGGTCCAAAAATGTCCCAAACAATGTCCAAAATATCAGAAAACTATTTTAAAAAAATTAAAATTTCACAAATATTCCCCAAATATTCCGAATACCCCAAAAGTCCCAAATATCCCAATTTCCCAAATATCCCCAATATCCTGAAAATATCAAAAAATTTCAAATACCCCAAAAAATGTCCATATTTATCCCCAAAATTTTAAAATATTCCCAAAATATCAAAACATCCCAAAAATTCAAATGTCCCCAAAATATCCCAAAATTTCCCAAAATCCCCAAATATCCCGAAACATCCCAACGTCCCCAAAATCAACTTTTAACTTTTGTTTCCAAAAATCTCCTTTATTCCCCTTTTTTCCCCCTTTTTTACAAAACCATCCGAGACAATAACTAGGATTATTTTTCAAGGGGGGGGGGCTAATAATTAACAATAATTACAATAATAATTACAGTAATAATTACGTAAATATTACAGTATAATAATTACAGCAATTAATAATACCAATAAATAAACAATAAATATAAACGACGGTAATAAAAATAACAATAATAATAAATTTAAAGTAATTAAAAATAATAAATTAAAATAACAAAACGAATAATAAATAAAAATACCGAACAATAATAATTTAAATAAATAATTAATAACAAAAAGCCAATAAAAAATAGTTAATTAAAATAACAATAATAATAAAAATAAACCGAAATAATAATAAAATACCGACATATTAATAAAAATATGAACAAAATAATCTAAAACCAAAAAATAATAATAAAATTATCAACAATAATAAATTAAAAAAAATAACAACAATAACAAAAAAATAACAAATAATAACAACAAAAATAACAATTATAAAAATTAAACATACCAATTAATAATAATAATAATTACAATTACCGACCAATAACAATAAAAACGACAACAATAAAATAAATAACGACAATAACAATAAAATATCGAACATTATTAACCATAATTACAAATTCCCGCGGGGCACGCGGTTTTTTCTTGCATAGATGAATAGAATTAGAATAAATTAGGGCGGGGGTCAGGGGCGGTGTCGCAAGCAGGAGAGCGCGCGCGCGGCCCAGCCAGGTCACAGGTGGCAGCCCCGCACGCAGCGCATCGCGCGCGCGCACCGCCCCCCAACGGCGTCACCTGCAGGGGCGGGGACGCGACCGGGGACTCACCTGGGGAGGGGGCGGGCGGGGCAGCAGCAGGCGGACACTGGGGTGGGACAGTAGGGCACACAGGGAACACTGGTCATGGGAGGTACGGACACCTCGCGCCGGGGACACACCTGGGGAACACCTAGACACAGGGAATACCTGGGCACCTGGGGCGGAATACACTGGGGACACACTGGAGGGACAAGGAAACACCTGGGGGGACACGCGGACTCACTGTACTGAGACACCCCTTTCCCCAAGCCCGCCCACCCAGAACCACGCCTCGCATTTCCTCTCCCTCCGCGAATGGTTCGGATCCCGCCAGCGCCTTTCCTTCCCAAGCCCCGCCCTTCGCCCCGCCCCCCGGTGCTCACCAGGTGCTTCCAGGCGGCCCCGCCCCCAGGGGCGGCTCCTCCCCAAAGCCCCGCCCGCCCAGCCCCGCCCCCCGGTGCTCACAGGTTGTCCAGCCACAGGGGCGGTTCCTCCCCAAGCCCCGCCCCCGCCCCGCCCAAGCCCCGCCCCCCGGTGCTCACCAGGTGCTCCAGGCGGCCCCGCAGGCGCTCGAGGCGCCCCCGCAGCGCCCCCAGCGGCGGCTCCAGGCCCCGCAGCGCGACCCCCGCCCGGCGCAGCCACTCCAGGAGCCGCTGGTAGCGCAGCAGGTCCGAGCCGAGCCGGGGCAGCAGCGCCGAGGCCTGCGGGGACACAGGGACACGGATGGACACAGGGACATTGGGGACATTGGGGGACATTGAGGGGTCATTGGGGACAGGGGACATTGCGGGGATCACAGGGAAATGGGGACACTGGGGACAGGAGCCGCTGGTAGCGCAGCAGGTCCGAGCCGAGCCGGGGCAGCAGCGCCGAGGCCTGGGGGGACATTGGGGACATTGGGGGTCATTGAGGGGTCAGGGGACACGGATGGACACAGGGACACTGAGGGGTCTGGGGGGACACAGGGGGACATTGGGGACACCAAGGACATTGGGGGAAATGGGGACATTGGGGACAGGAGCCGCTGGTAGCGCAGCAGGTCCGAGCCGAGCCGGGGCAGCAGCGCCGAGGCCTGGGGGACACGGGGACACTGAGGGGTCTGGGGGAACACAGGGGGACACTGGGGACACCAAGGACATTGGGGGAAATGGGGACACTGGGGACAGGAGCCGCTGGTAGCGCTGCGGGTCCGAGCCGAGCCGGGGCAGCAGCGCCGACGCCTGAGGGGACACTGGGGACACAGGGGGATATTGGGGGACATCGGGGGGTCACAGGGGTCAGGGGGCGTCACAGGGAAAAGAAAGATGATGGGGGGTCTCAGGGGTCAGGGGGGACATCTGGTCTGGGGGCTTCAGGGGTTTTGGGGCTCGTGGGGGTTCAGGATGCTCGAGGAGACTGGGGGAAATGGGGGGGGGGGGCTCAGGATGCGTCAAATGGACCTCGGGGGGGGTCACGGGTGACCCACGGAGACCCAGACCCACCCGAGGACCCCAGACCCCCCAAAGAGACCCCAGCCCACAAGGGACCCCAGCCCCACAAGCCCCCACGGAGACCCCAGCCCCACAAAGAGACCCCGCCCACAGAGCCCCACAGAGCCCCCAGCCCACAGAGACCCACGGAGACCCCAGACCCACCCAGAGGACCCCAACCCCCACAAAGACCCAGACCCACGGCGACCCCCGCCCCACCTGGATGTTGGGCAGCTCAGCGCGCTCAATGGCCAGCACGGGCAGCGAGTCCATCTTGTGCCCCCCTCCGCCGGGAACCGCGACTTCGTCGCGACAGGAGCGACAGGGGCGGGGTCAGCCCTTGCCACGCCCTCTTGGGGAGGGGCTGGGGGTCCTCGGGGGTCGGGTACCACGAGGAGCTCCAGGAGCGCTTTTGGTGTCCGCCACAGCAGCGCCTTGGCCAGGTTGATGACGCTGTCCAGGTCCCACGCGTGTCCGGGGGGCTCGGGGGGGCGCGGGCGGGGGGCGAGCGCCAGCCCCGGGCCCGGCCACAGCCCCGGCCAGAGCCCAGCAGCGCCAGCAGCGCCGCCACGGAGCCCCTGCGGATTTGGGGAGAATTTGGGGGAGGTTTTGGGGAGATTCGGGGAGATTTCGGGGGGATTTGGGAGATTCGGGGATTTGGGGAGATTCGGGAGATTTCGGGGGGATTTGGGAGATTTTGGGAGATTCGGGAGATTCGGGAGATTCGGGGAATTCGGGGAGATTTTGGGGAGATTCGGGAGATTCGGGAATTTGGGAGCCACGGGAATCCCGTTTGGGGGAAGATTTGGGGATTTGGGGAGGTTTGGGGGTCCCGAGAGTCCCGGGATTTGGGGAAAGAATTGGGGGAAGATTCGGGCGCAGGAGGTCCCGCAAATCCCGGGATTTGGGGGCGTCCGGGACTCCCGGGGCCCAGGACTGAGGGATGGAGATCCCGGGGGTGTCGGGGACGCGGTTCCCGTTTTTTCCCGTTTTTCCCGGGTTTTCCCGTTTTTGCGGGATTCCCGGAGCTGGAGGACCCCGGGAACGCCGGGGTTGGGGAATTTTGGGCTCCATCCCAGGATTTGGGGGCTCCATTGCGGAATTTTGGCCCATCCCGGAATTTGGGATCCCGGAGTTTGGGAGTCCCGGGGAAACCGGCGAATCCCGGGAACGGGGGTTCCTCGGGCTCCCGGAATTCGGGGAATCTCAGAATTTGGGGCTCCGGATTTCGGGGAATCTCAGATTTGGGGCTCCGGAAATTCGGGGAATCTCAGAATTTGGGGCTCCCGGAATTCGGGAAATCTCAGAATTTGGGGCTCCCGAATTCGGGAATCCGGGCTCGGGGGTGGCGGGAACCGCGGGATATGGACCGCTCCGGATTTCGGGGCTCCCGGGATTTCGGGGCTGTCGGAATTTGGGACTCTCGGGCTCGGGAAATTTCGGGATTTGGGGGTCCCGAGCGTTGGCTCTGCCGGAATTTTGGGACTGTCGGAATTCGGGATTTCCTGGATTTGGAATGCCCGGAAATTTCGGGATTTGGGGCTGCCGGGACGGCAGAACCGGGGATCCTCGCACTCCCGGAATTTCGGACATTCCCAGAATTTCGGGACTCCCGGCATTTGGGAACCGCGGGAGTTTTGAGGATGCTCCCCAAATTTTTGTGCCAAGCCAAAATTTTTGTGCGCTCTCCCCCCGGCTTTCGCGGAGTCTCCCAGCAACTCGGGGCTCCCAAAATTCGGGGACTCCTGGATTTGGGATACCCGGGAATTTCGGGATTTAGGGGCCCCTGAGGCGTGGCTCTGCCGGGATTTCGGGTCTGTCGGAAATTTGGGACTCTCGGCTCGGGATTCGGGATTTGGGGCTGCCAGAACCGGGGATCCCTCGCGCTCCCGGATTTTCGGGCATTCCCAGAATTCGGGACTCCCGGCATTTGGGAACCGGGGAATTTTTGAGGCTGCTCCCTAAATTTTTCTGCTCCCAAATTTTTGTGCCAACCCAAATTTTTGTTGCGCTCTCTCCCGGCTTTTGGGGGGTCTCCCACAATTGGGGACTCCCAAATTTCGGGGTTCCCGGCAAAACTGGGCAGAATCGGGTAAATGCGCGCGCTCGGGGCCCGCGGCTCGGCGGGGGGGGGCTGCGGCGCGGGGGCGGCGGCCGCGCGTCCTGTTGCGGTCCCGGCTGGAAACTTTGATGCGGGGCTTGACTCAGGGGCGGCGGCGCACCTGCGGAGCCCCCGCGCGTGGGGGGCCCACCCGAGGCAGGGGGGACGGGGGGGGCTCCGTCCGCTTCTCCAAAACCCCCGAAATCCGCCCAAAATAGAAACCCCGCGAACCGAACCCCGCCGCGCTCGCACGGCAGCCCCACGCGTGCCGGCCCTGCTCCGTCCCCGCCGTCGCTCGCCCCTACCGCGTGTCCCGGGTCCGGGCGGGCGCGGCCGCCGCGGCGGGCAGGTGCGCCGGGGCCGTTTGCGGTTTGAGGTCGCGGCCGCAGCTGCCCTGTTGGCCCCGCGGCCACGGCGGGTGGACGCGCCCGGTCCGTGGGGCGCGCGGGGGTGCGGGGCGACACGCGCGGACCCCCCCCCACGCGGGGGAATCCCCCCCCGGACCCTCCGCGCGGGGTCGCGCCGTGGTTGTCGCCCCTCTCCCGTCCACGCGTGACCGCGGGCGGCACTTCGGTTCATGGCGGGACGCGGGGTCGCTCCGCGGGGTCCCCGCACCCACGCGGGGTCGCGCTCGGTGCTCGGGGCTCCGCTCCGCGGGGTTCGCGGCGGGGTCACCCCAGGTCACCCGTGACCCGCTCAGGCGCCGGTCCTGCGCGGTCCTGCCGGCGCTGTCACCGAGGGTCACCGCGGCCGTGACACGGCACACGGCCACGCTGCCGGTGCCGCTTCGGCGTGTCTCCCCACGGCCACGCGGACGCGCGCCCGGTGCCACTCGCCGGGATCGTCCCCACGCTCCGGGACCTGTCCCCAAAATCGCGGGGCTGTCCCCAGCAGCGGGATTTGTCCCCACGCACGCCGTGACACGCTCCGGGATTGTCCCACGCACCGTGACACGCTCCGGGACTGTCCCCACGCTCCGGGATTGTCCCCGTGCTCGCGGGATTGTCCCCACGCCCGGGGATGTCCCCACGGTCCCACGCTCGCGTGACTGTCCCCAAATCGCGGGACTGTCCCACGCTCCGTGACAACGCTCCCCACGCTCCCACTCCTCTCTCCTCTCCTCCCTTTCACGCCCCCCCTCAAATCCCCTCCCCGCCTTCCTCCTCTCCTCCTCCTCCTCCCCTCCTCCTCCTCCCCACGCTCACGGCGCGTCCCCCCCGCGTGTTTGCTGGGGGGGGGAGCGGCCGGGCCCCGGGTCGTCCCGCGTGTCCCGCGTGTCCCGGTGTCCCCGCGTGCAGCCCGGCGCGCCGCCCCGCCCCCTTTATAAACCCCGCGGAAGCCGCCGCGGGCCGCCGCCGCCGCCGATGACACATCCTGAGTCACGGCTTTTTCCATTCAGCAACGGCCGGGGGAGCGAAACCCCCCACGGCGGCCCCGGGACACGCGCGACCCCCCGGGACCCCCGGGACCCCCCCCGGACCCAGCGGGACCGAGCGGGACCGAGCGGGACCCCCGAGAGGAGGAAGCGGAAATGGGAGGGGGGAGAGGGACGGACCGTGGACCGAACCGGGACCGAACCGGGACAGGGAAGAGAACCGGGACCCCCCGGACAGAGGTCGCGACGCCCCCGGGAACCGCCCGGACGAGCGGGACCGAGCGGGACCGAGCGGGACCCCCCGGAACGAGCGGGATCCCCAACACCGAGTGGGACCCCCGAGAGGCGCGGAGGAGGGGAGGGGCGCTACACATCCTGATCGGGGGGATGGACCGGGAGAGAGCCGGGACCCGAAACCGGGACCGGGAGAGAGCCGGGGCGAACGGGACCGGGAGAGAGCCGGGAACCCGCCCCGGAACGAGGGGACCCTCCGAGAGGAGGAGCGGAATGGAGGGGGAGAGGGGATGGACCGGGACCGAATACCGGGACCGGGGAGTGGGACCAGAACCCGGACCGGGGGGACCGGGAGTGGGAAGGGGGCGCACCTGGAGGGGGATGGACCGGAACCGGGGTAACCGGGAGAGAACCTGGGACCGCGGTACCGGGCAAATGCGAACCGAACATGGACGCGGGCTACCGGGGCCGAACCTGGAGCAGGGCGCGCCTGGAGGGGGGATGGACGCGGACCGGGGGCACCGGGAACGGCAACCGAACACCGCGTGACCGGGAGCGGGGGGCACGGGATCCCGTCCCGAACCTGGACGGCGGTCCCCGAGAACGGCCCCGAACCCCTGACCGGGGCTACCGGGGCCGAACCTGGAGCAGGGCGCACCTGATTGGCTCCGAACCTGCGCCGGGGGTACCGGATCGGTCCCGAACCTGCGCCGGGGTACCGGGGATCGTCCGCAACCTGCACCGCAAGCGCACCTGGAACGGCGCCGGACCCGGACCGATGACACCGGGAACCGGGGCGCACCTGGACCGGCGGTACCGGCAGCGGGGCTGGATCTGGACCAGGTGGTACCGGGAGCGGGGTCACACCTGGACGGCAGTACCGGGATCGGCCCCCGAACCGTGCGGGGAAGGGCCCAGGTGGTACCGGGAGCGGGGTCACACTGGACCAGGGTGAGCACCGGGCCGGGCCGGCACCGGAGGATCCCGGTCCCGAACGGGGGGGTCCCGATCCGCTCCCGGACCCGGGGTTCCGCCGGTTCCCGATCCGGTCCCGAACCGGGGGGGTTCCCGATCCGGTTCCGAACCGGGGGATCCCGGACCGGGGGTCCCCACCCCTCCCCGTTTCCCCCCCTCTGACTCAGCCCCCCCCCCCGGTTCTCCCCACTTCGCGTCAGCACCGGGACCCCCCGTGGGGGGCGGGGGGGGGCACAGACCGGGGGGAGGGGGCGGGCCGCCCCGGGGGGGTGTCCGGCGCGCGGGGAGGGCGGGGCGGGCTCGGGACGGCCCCGGCCCCGCGGGGAGGGTTCCCGGGGGGGGGCGGGGGGTCCCGGTGCGGCCCCGCGGTCCCGAAGGGCGCTCGGGGGGCTCCGGGGGCGGGGGGCCCCGCTGGCGTCAGCGGAACCCCCGGGCGGCGCAGGGCCCCGGCCCCGCCGCGCTGCGTCAGCACCGGGACCCCCCGGGCGCCCCGGGCAGGAAAAACCCCCCCGGAACGGGGGTGACCCCCCCAGGGGTCCCGGGGGGTGTGGGGGCTCGGGGGGGCTCGGGGAGGGGGGGGGGGGGGCGTTCGGCGGCCGCCGGGTCAGCACGGGTGGCCACCGGGGGGGGGCGGGGGGGAACGGCCGTGCGTCAGGCGGTGACGTCGGGGAGGATGGGGGGGACACGGGGGGGGCACGGGGCAGGGGGGAACGGGGGGACAGGGGGTGACACGGGGGGAAAAACGCGGACACAAGGGGGGACGAAAGGGGGGGCACACGGGGGACACCGGGGGGGCAAGGGAGGGGACACGGAAAGGGGGAACACGGAGGGGAAAAACGGGGGGACAAAGGGGGGACAAAGGGGGGACACGGGGGGTGGCAGCGTCCCCAGTGGGGAAAAACGGGGGACATTCAGGGGACACGGGGGGGGGGCAATGTGGGGGGGACACCGGGGGAGGACACGGAGGGGAACACGTGGGGGGGGGAGAAGGAGGGAAACTGGGGGATACGGGGCGAAAAACCGGGGGGGGGGCACGGAGGGGGGAAACTGGGGGCACATTCGGGGGACACGGGGGGAGGTGGCAGCGTCCCTCAGTGCGGGGGACATCGGGGGGAAAAACGGGGACATTCAGTGGGACACGGTGGGGGGCACATGGGGGGGACACGGGGCAGGAGGTGGGGGGGACACACGGGGGAGGGAAAACGGGGGGAAATGGGGGACAAAGGGGGGGACACCGACGGGGGCTGGCAGCGTCCCCATGGGGGAAAAACCGGGGGAGCACGGGAGGTGAAAAAACGGGGGGGGTGGCAGCGTCCCCAGTGGGGGGGACACTCAGGGACACCCGGGGGGACACGGGGGAGAAACGGGGGGGGACGGGGAGGGAAACCGGGGCGACAGCGGTGGGGGCAAGCGCTCAGCCTGGGGGTGGCAGCGTCACTGTCCCACTGTGGCACTGTCACTGTGTCTCTGTGTCACTTTGTCACCGTGTCACTGTCACTGTGGTCACGGTCACTGTGTCACTGTGTTCACTTCCCCGTGTCACCTGTCACTGTGTCCACTTTCCCGTGTATCTGGTCACTGTGCACCTGTCAACTGTGTCACTGTCAGCTTTTTCCGCGGGGCAGCGTGGCGGGTCACTGTCCACTGGTCACTTGTGTCTCTGTGTCTGTGGCACTGTCACCGTGTCAAACTGTGGTACTTGTCCCTGTGTGTCTGTGCTGTGGCATGTCACTGTGTCACTTTCGCCTGTGTCTCTGTGTCCTGTCACGTGGCACTGTGTCGCTGTTTTGGGGGGAGTTTTGTGAAGAGGACTTGGGGAATTTTGGGGCTCCAGGGCTCGGTTTTGGGGCCGATTTTGGGTTTTTTGGGGCTTTAGGACCGCGGCGGAGCCGCTGGCGGGGGCGTGGCTCCAGCGACGGGGCGTGGCCTCCGCGGAGGAGGCGTGGCCTTTGTAGAGGAGGCGTGGCTTTAGGGCGTGGTTTGTTTTGATGCCCTTCCGGCTCTGATTGGCCGAGTCTCTTCCCGCCCAAAACCCGCCGGCCCCGCCTTTCCTTCTCCTTGCCTTGCTGTGATTGGCTTGCGRGCGGCGAGGCGGGAAAAGCTCGGCCAATGAGCGTGCTAGGTGAGGCAGAGGGGGCGGGGTTTGGCTCTGAGGGAAGGGGATATGGAGGGGGGGGGCCGTGAGGGGTCCCGGGTCACTCTGAGGGGAGAAGGTCACCCTGAGGGGTCCGTGAGGGGTACGGGGTCACCCAGGGAGGTTCAGGGTCACTCTGAGGGGACAAGGTCGCCCTGAGAGGTCCGGGGTCACCCAGAGGGGTCCGGGGTCACTCTGAGGGGATAAGGTCGCCCTGAGGGGTCCGTGAGGGGTACGGGGTCACTCTGAGGGGACAAGGTCGCCCTGAGGGGTCCGTGAGGGGTCTGGGGTCCCCCTACAGGACATGGAGGAGTCTGGGGTCTCCATGAGCGGATCTGGAGTAGTCTGGGGTCACCATGAGGGGTCCGGGGTCACCATGAGGGGTCCGGGGTCACTCTGAGGGGACAAGGTCACCCTGAGAGGTCCGTGAGGGGCCTGGGGTCACTCTGAGGGGACATGGAGGGATCTGGGGTCTCCATGAGCGGATCTGGAGTGGTCTGGGGTCACCCAGAGGGGTCTGGGGTCACACTGAGGGGACCTGGAGGGGTCCGTGAGGGGGCTGGGGTCAGTCTGAGGGGTCCGTGATGGGTCTGGGGTCCCTCTGGGGAGGTCTGGGGTCACTCTGAAGGGTCTGGGGTCACCCTGAGGGCTCCGTGAGGGGTCTGGAGTCCCTCCGAGGGGTCTGTGATGGCTCTGGGGTCCCTTTGGGTGCTCCAAGCACCCCTTGGGTGGGTCTGGGGTCATCCGGAGGGGTCCGTGAGGGGTCTGGGGTCCCTCTGGGGGCTCTGAGCACCCTTTCGGGGGACATGGGTAGGTCTGGGGTCCCTCTGCTGAGTCTGGGGTCCCTTTGTGCGGTCTCCCCCAGTCCCCCATTTTGGGTTGCTCGGGGCTCCCCTTGGGTGGGTCTGGGGTCCCTCTGGTGGGTCTGGG
>NDFG01000287.1:45630-58800 GCA_002167245.1 Sporophila hypoxantha
CGGTAACGGCCGGGCCCTTCCGGTAACGGAGATTTTGGGGTGAAATGTTGGATTTGGGGTGATTTGGGGGATTCCCTGCTGGTTTGGGACTGATTTTGAGGCAATTCCGGGCGGATTTTGGGGCAATTTCGGAGATTTTTGGGGTCGATCCCGGTTCCCCCTCACGCCAAGCCCCGCCCCCCTCGGCCTCTGATTGGCCTGGAGCTCAGAGGCGCCTCCCGATTGGCTGAGAGCGGACGCGGTAGAAAGGTGGGCGTGACCCACTGGCGCCGCCGCTTCCGATTGGCCGGCGGGGGTGTCCCGCGGGAGGCGCTGACTGGCTGCGGCGGCGCAGAAGGGGCGGGGCGGGGTTGGCCGCCGGCGGTCACGTGGCGCCGTTGTCACGTGGAGCGCGCGCGCGGAGCGGCCGCAGGTGGGTGCGGGGAGGGGGGGGGAGGGGCTGCGGGAGGGTTCGGGTCACGTGGAGGGGGAGCCGGGATCACGTGACCGCCCCACAGGTGTCCCCCAGGTGCGCCCGGAGCGGGCAGGGGTCACGTGATCCCCGCCGTGACCTCCCCCAGGTGGGCCGGGACCCCACGTGACCTCTCCCGGGTGTGTCACGTGTCGGGCACGTGTCCCCCTCAGGTGTTTCGCAGGTGTCCTCAGGTGTGTCCGCGTGTGACCCCAGGTGAGCCCAGGTGTCCCCACCTGTCCCCCCAGGTGTCCCCACCTGTCCCGGCTGTGTCCCCAGCTGTGCCCACCTGTGGCAGGTGTGTCCCCAGCTGTGCCCACCCGTCCCGGCTGGGTCCCCAGCTGTGCCCACCTGTCTCGGGTGTGTCCCCAGCTGTGCCCACCTGTGGCAGGTGTGTCCCCAGCTGTGCCCACCTGTGGCAGGTGTGTCGCCATGGCCGCCGCCCGCCTGGGCTGGCCCCGCCCGGGCTCCTCGGCTCTGTTCCTGTGCGATCTCCAGGAGCGCTTCCGCGGCTCCGTCGCCGCCTTCCCGCAGATCGTGGCCGTGGCCGCGCGCCTGCTGCAGGTGGGGACGCCGAAACAGCCCCCAATCACCCCAAAAACACCCCTAAAACAACCCAAAAAACACCCCAAAAACATCCCCGAAATACCCCCAAAACAGACCCAAAATATTACCAAAACCACCCCCAAAACCACCCTTAAAATATCCCCAAAACAATCCAAAATCACCCCAAAACACCCCCAAAACCACCCCAAAATAACCCCAAAATCACCCCCAGAACACCCCAAAAATACCCAAAAACCACCCCAACAACAGCCCTAAAAATACCCCAAAATATTACCAAAACCACCCCCAAACCCACCCCAAAACCACCCTTAAAATATCCCCAAAACACCCCAAAACCACCCCCAAAATACCCCCAAAATCACCCTAAAATACCTCCAAAACCACCCCCTAAGCAGCCCCAAAAACACCTGAAAACCACCCAAAAAATCACTTGAAAACCCCTCAAAAATTACCCCAAAAATTGCCCCAAAATCATACCAAAATCACACAAAAATCATGCAAAAATCACCCAAAAAATCACCAAAAATCTCCCAGAAATCACAAAAAAATTTACAAAACCCCACCAAAAATCACAAAAAAATTACAAAAAATACCCTAAAATTACAAAAAAATCGCCCAAAAATCACCCAAAAATTACCAAAAAAACCCCCACAAAAAATCATCACAATTAACAAAAAAACCACACAAAAGTCCGCCAAAAAATCATCAAAAAATCACCGAAAAATCCCCAAAAATCACCCAAAACCCACCCAAAAATCACAAAAAAAACCCACACAAAAATCAGCCAAAAAATAATTTAAAAATCACCGAAAAATCCGCAAAAATCACCCAAAACCCACCCAAAAATCACAAAAAACCCACACAAAAATCGGCCAAAAAAAAAGAAAAAATCACCAAAAAATCACCCAAAATCACCCAAAACCCACCCAAAAATCACAAAAAACCCACACAAAAGTTGGCCAAAAAAAAAATCAAAAGATCACCAAAAAATCCCCCAAAACCCACCCAAAATACACCAAAAAAAACCCTCAAAAAGCCCTCAAAAATCACACAAAAAACCCCCACAAAATCCCAAAAAATCTGTTAAAAATCCCCAAAAGCTGCCCAAAAATGACCAAAAATACCAAAAAAAAAAAATCACACAAAAATCAGCGAAAAAATCACCGAAAAATCCCCCCAAATCGCCCAAAACCCACCCAAAAATCACAAAAAAAATCACAAAAAATCCATTAAAACCCCCCGAATCCCCCCGAACCCCCGTTCTGCAGGGCTGCCGCATCCTGGGGGTGCCCGCGCTGGTGACGGAGCAGCGCCCCGAGGTGCTGGGGGYCACGGTGCCCGAGCTGGGGGCGCAGGACCTGCCCCGGCTCCCCAAAACCGCCTTCAGCATGGCCGGGGCGGCCGAGCCGCTGCTGGGGGAGCCGGGCCTGCGGCACGTGCTGCTCTGCGGGGTGGAGGCGCACGCCTGCGTGCTGGTGAGAGACCCCTGGAATTGGGGAGGGGGCTTGGGGGGTCCTGGAGGGGGTCTGAGTGGGGGTTTGGGGGAGAAAACCCCGAAATCGGGGAGTTTGGGGGGTCCTGCGGCACGTGCTGCTCTGCGGGGTGGAGGCGCACGCCTGCGTGCTGGTGAGAGACCCAAATGGGGAGAAAAACCCGAAATCGGGGAGTTTGGGGGGGTTTGGGGTGACCTGCGGCACGTGCTGCTCTGCGGGGTGGAGGCGCACGCCTGCGTGCTGGTGAGAGACCAAAATGGGGAGAAAAAACAGACAAATCGGGGAGTTTGGGGGGTCCTAGATGGGGTATTGGGGGAGAAAACCCCGAAATCGGGGGGTTTTGGGGAGTTTGGGGGGTCTGCGGCACGTGCTGCTCTGCGGGGTCAAGCGCGCACGCCTGCGTGCCTGGTGAGAGACCAAAATGGGGGAAAAACCCGAAATCGGGGAAGTTTGGGGGGTTTGGGGGGTCCCTGGCAAGGGGTATGGGGGAGAAAACCCGAAATCCGGGAGTTTGGGGCGAGTTTGGGGGTCCTGCGGCACGTGCTGCTCTGCGGGTGGAGGCCGCATGCCTGCGTGCTGGTGAGAGACGAAAATGGGGAGAAAAAACAGAAATCGGGGAGTTTGGGGGGTCCTAGATGGGGGTTTGGGGGAAAAACCCAAAAATCGGGGAGTTTTGGGAGAAACCCCGAAATCGGGGAGTTTGGGGGTTTTGGGGGTCCTGCGGCACGTGCCTGCTCTGCGGGGTGGAGGCGCACGCCTGCGTGCTGGTGAGAGACCAAAATGGGGAGAAAAACCCTGAAATCGGGGAGTTTGGGGAGTTAGGGGTCCTAGATGGGGTTTGGGAGAAAAACCTGAAAATCGGGGAGTTTTGGGGAGGTTTGGGGGGTCTGCGGCACGTGCTTGCTCTGCGGGGTCGAGGCGCACGCCTGCGTGCTGGTGAGGACCAAAATGGGGAGAAAACCCAAAATTGGCGGAGTTTGGGGGTGCCTAGATGGGGTTTTTGGGAGAAAAACCCCAAAATCGGGGAGTTTAGGGGGGTTTAGGGGTCCTAGAAGGGGTTTTTGGAGGGAAGACCCGAAATTGGGTGAGTTTTCGGGGTTTGGGGTGTCCTGGGGGGTCCTGGATGGGAGTTTGGGGGAGAAAACCCCAAACTGGGGAGTTTGGGGGTCCTAGAAGGGTTTTGTGGGAGCGGCGACCCCGAAAAAAATTGGGGAGTTGGGGGAGGTTGGGGGAGGAACCCCAAAATCAGGAGGTTTTTGGGGAGATCTGGATGGAGGGTTGAAGCAGAAAACCAAAATTTGGGGGGATTTGGGGAGAGGTTGGTGGTGCCAAGGGGAGTTTTGGGGACGGAACCCCAAAATCCGCGAGTTTTGGGGAAGGAACCCCAAAATCGGGTAATTTGGGGGGCCAAATAGAGTTTTTGGGCAGAAAAACCAAAATCTGGGGGGATTTGGGGGCGGTTTTTTGGGGTTCCGGGGGAATTTCAGGCCGGGACCGCCCCAAACCTTCAGCCCCGGATTTTGGGGACCGCCGTGGACGCCCAAAACCCCCCAAATTCACCCCAAAATTTGGGCCCTCCCCCCAGCAAACGGCGCTGGACCTGCTGGAGCGGGGGCTGGACGTGCACGTGGTGGCCGACGCCAGTCCTCCTCGCGCAGGTTTGGGGCAAAACCCCGGGGATTTTGGGGCCTTTGGGGTTTTGGGCCAAATCTGGGATTTTTGGGGCCAAACCCGGGGATTTTGGGGGCCTTTGGGGTTTTTGGGGCCAAATCCCACGGTTTTGGGGCAAATTTCCTTGGATTTTGGGGCTTTTGGGGTGTTTTGGCCAACACTCCGGGATTTTGGGGCCTTTGGGGGTTTGGGGCCAATCTCGCGGTTTTGGGGCAACTCCTGGGATTTTGGGGCCAATTCTAGAATTTTTGGGGCCTTGGGGGGGTTTGGAGCCAAATCTGGGGATTTTGGTCATTTTGGGCTTTTGGGGCCTTGAGGGGCTGGGGGAATTTGGGGAATTTTGGGAGGGGTCTCAGGTGTAATTTGGGTGGGGGTGTCGGGTATGATTAATTAGGGGCGGGCCCAGCCAGGTGGAGCGGGCCTGGGGGCGGGTTTGGGGGCGGGGTTTGGGGCTCTCAGGTGTAATTTGGGTGGGGTCCCAGCCAGGTGGAGCGGGCCCTGGGCGGCCCGGGGGGCGGGGTTTGGGGCTCTCAGGTGTAATTTTGGGTGGGGTCCCAGCCAGGTGGAGCGGGCCCTGGGGGCGGGCCCCGGGGGGCGGGGTTTGGGCTCTCAGGTGTAATTTGGGTGGGGTCCCCAGCCAGGTGGAGCGGGCCTGGGGGCGGGTTTTGGGGGCGGGGTTTGGGGCTCTCAGGTGTATTTGGGCGGGGTCCCAGCAGGTGGAAGCGGGCCCTGGGGGGTCCAAGGTGTATTTTGGGGAGGGGTCTCAGGTGTATTTGGGCGCGGTCCCAGCCAGGTGGAGCGGGCCTGGGGGCGGGGTTAGGGGCTCTCAGGTTGTGAATTTGGGCGGGGTCCGCAGCAGGTGGGAGCGGGCCCTGTCCCTGGCCCGCAATGCGCCAGGCCGGCGCTCACCTGAGCACACTGCGAGAGCCTCCTGCTGCTGCTGCTGCGTCGACGCCGCCACCCCCTGCTTCCGGCAGTCAGAGACCACGCCCCCGGCCACGCCCAACCCGCCCGGCCACGCCCACCTTGCCCGGCCACGCCCCATGCCTCACCGGAGCTGCCCACCCCCAGTTTCGGCAGGCCAGAGGCACGCCCACCCATCCTGGCCACGCCCATCCCCCCGGGTCACGCCCACACCCAACCAGGCCCACGCCCCCAGCCTACCCTGTAGGCCCTGCCCACTTTCCAAGCCAAGGTAGAGGCCCACAATCACCCAATCCGACCACGCCCTGTTAGTCCACACCCACGTGGCCCATTGAAGCCCCACGGCCCCACGAAACGCAATTAATTAGGCCTTGTTTAATGGGTTTATTAGAGAATAATTAGAGTTTATTAATTAGGAGTTAATTAGGGGTAGGTTAGCCGGGTAAGTTGGGGCGGATTAGAGGCTGGATTAATTACAGTTAATTAGACCTGGTTAATGTGTTAAATTAGGGCAGATCAGAGGCTGGATAATTGCAGTTAATTAGGGCGTGGTCAGTGCGTTAATTAGGGCTGATTAGAGGCTGGCTAAATTACAGTTAATTAGGGCCTTAATTAGGGGTTGATAAAGGGGTGGTGATGTGGTTTTGTTTAGGGTTAATTAGACTTGGGCTAATTAGGGTTAATTAAGGGCCTGTGAGCTCATGAATGAGTTTTATTAGCTTGTTTGGGTTAATTAGACTTGCCAAGGGTTAACTTCGAGGGTTTAATGAGGGTTAATTAGCCCCTTAAAATTAATTAGGTTCTGGCTGAAGGGTTAATGAGGGTTAATTAGCTCGTTAGGTTTAATTAGACTCTGGCTGAAGGGTTTAATGACGGGTTAATTAGCTCGTTAAGGATTAATTAGACTCTGGCTGAAGGGTTAATCGAGGGTTAATGGGCTCATTAGGATTAATTAGGGTTGTCTGAAGGCTAACGAGGGTTTATTGCAAAATTACGCTAATTGCCGCCTGCAGATCCTGCCGCCTGATCAAGGAGCCCCCGCCGGACACGGGGCTGATCCTGGGGGGCCCCTGGGGGTGCTGGGGGGGCCCTGAGAGCCCCAAAATCCCCGAAATCCAACCCAAAAATCCTCCTCAGTCTGGGGAGGTCCTGAGCCCCCAAATCCCCCCAAATCTCCCCAAAATCCCCACAAATTAACCCAAAAATTCAGCCCAAAAATCCTCTCTCAGTCTGGGGAGGGTCTGAGCCCACACAAAGCCTCCCAAAATCTGCCCAAAATCCCAAAATTGACCCAAAATTAACCCAAAAATCTCCTCAGTCTGGGGAGGGTCTGAGCCCCGCTAAGAATCCTCCAAAAATCTCCCCAAAATCCCCAAAAATTAGCCCAAAATTCAACCCAAAAAAATCTTCCCAGTCCTGGGGAGGGTCTGAGCCCGCCCAAATCCCCTAAAAATTCCCCCAAAAATCCCCAAAAATGAACCCAAAAAATCCTCCTCAGCCTGGGGAGGGTCTGAGCCGCCCAAATCCCCCCGAATTCCCGAATTTCCCCGAATCCCCCCAAAATGGGGTCAATAAACGCCGCCCCTCCCCAGTTTGGGTTTTTTTTGGTTTTATTTTTCGGGGGTGTCCCCAAAGTGGGCGGGGTCCGTCCCTCTTCGCCCCGCCACTATGCCACAATCAGCCCCGCCCCTTTCCATGATTGGCATTCTCCTCCGCGGCCACGCCCCCTCCCTTTGATTGACACCCCCGGCCCGCCCCTTCCCCCTTTTCTTATGAACCCCCCGTGGGAGTGGGCGCTGGCCACGCCCCCACGCCCCCATTGGCTGCTCTCAGCCAATCAGCGCCCGCCCCTCGCCCCCCCCCCACCGCTCCGTCCTGCGGGGGCTTCCGCGCCGGCACCGCGACCCCCAAAACCCCCCAAAATCCCCCAAACCCCGCCCAAAATCCCGACCAAAACCCCCCGGGACCCCCAAAATCCCGCACCTGCCCAGAACCCCCCGGACCCCAAATCCCCCCGGGATCCCCAAAACCCCCCCGAACCCCCCGGGACCCCCAATCCCCCCAAAATTCGCCTCGCGGCCGCCCCCGCCCCCCCCGGACCCCCCAACCCCCCAAAATCCCCCCCTGGAGCCCCAAATTCTCCCAAAATCCCCCCCGATCGGCCCCGGTGAGTGACAGCGGCGGCGCGGGGGAGGGGCGGTTGCCATGGGAACGGGACAGAGGGACAGAGGGACAGAGGGACGGAGGGACAGGGATGGGGACAGAGGGACGGAGGGACAGAGGGACAGAGGGACAGAGGGACAGAGGGACGGGGATGGGGACAGAGGGACAGAGGGACAGAGGGACAGAGGGACAGAGGGACGGGGATGGGGACAGAGGGACAGGGAGGGTGGCACTGGGAGGGTGGCAGCGGTGGCAGGGGGTGACAGCGAGTGTGTGACAGTGACAGGAGGGTGGCAGCGGTGGCGAGCGTGTGACAATGAGTGTGTGACACCGGGAGTGTGACAATGAGGGTGGCACTGCGAGTGTGACAGTGACACCGAGTGTGACAGCGAGTGTGACATCAGGAGTGTGTGACAGTGACAGGAGGGTGGCAGCGGTGGCAGTGACAGGGGGTGACACCGAGTGTGGCACCGGGAGTGTGACAGTGATGGCGAGCGTGTGACAATGAGTGTGTGACACCGGGAGTGTGACAATGAGGGTGGCACCGTGAGTGTGACAGTGACACGGGCAGTGTGACTGAGTGTGACACCAGGAGTGTGACAATGACAATGAGTGTGGCACTGTGAGTGTGACAGGGAATGAGTGACAATGAGTGTGGCACTGTGAGTGTGACAATGGCAGTGACACAGGCAGTGTGACACTGAGGGTGGCACCAGAAGTGTGACAGTGATGGCGAGTGTGTGACAATGAGGGTGGCACTGGCAGTGTGACACCAGGAGTGTGACAGTGAGTGTGACAGGGCCTGTGTGACAATGAGGGTGGCACTGTGAGTGTGACAATGAGTGTGGCACCAGGAGGGTGGCAGTGACACCGGCAGTGTGACACCAGGAGTGTGACAGTGAGTGTGACAGGGCCTGTGTGACAATGAGTGTGGCACCAGGAGGGTGGCAGTGACACCGAGTGTGACAGCGAGTGTGTGATGGTGACAGGAGGGTGGCAGTGATGGTGAGCGTGTGACAATGGCAGTGACACAGGCAGTGTGACACTGAGTGTGGCACCAGGAGTGTGACAGTGATGGCGAGTGTGTGACAATGAGGGTGGCACTGGCAGTGTGACACCGGGAGTGTGACAGCGAATGTGACAGTGACACAGGCAGTGTGACACTGAGGGTGGCACAGTGAGTGTGACAGGGCCTGTGTGACAATGAGGGTGGCACCGGGAGGGTGGCAGGGACACCGAGTGTGACACCGAGTGTGTGGCAGGGACAGGAGGGTGGCAGTGATGGCGAGGGTGTGACAATGAGAGTGGCACTGAAAGTGACACCAGGAGGGTGGCACTGTGAGTGTGACAATGGCAGTGACACCGGCAGTGTGACAGCGAGCGTGGCACTGTGAGGGTGGCACTGTGAGTGTGACAGGGCCTGTGACACCAGCAGGGTGGCAGTGTGACACTGAGGGTGACACCGGCAGGGTGGCAGTGTGACACTGAGGTGACACCGGCAGTGTGACATGCGAGGGTGGCACTGTGAAATTGACAGGGACTGTGACACTGTGGAAGGTTTGGGTGGGAAAAAAAAACCCCAACCAAGGGAGTTGGGGGGGGGGTTTTGGGGGGGGAACCAAAAGTTTTTGGGAAAAGGGGTTTGGGGTTGGAAAAACCCCAAAAAAAGGGCCCCCCCCTTTGTTTTGGGGGGGTGGGGGAAAAACAAATGAGGGTGGCAGTGGCATGTGACACTGGAGGTGACACCGGCAGGTGGCACCGTGAGTGGTGCAATGGCAAGTGACAGCCGCGTGGAGGCTGTGACAGCGAGGTGGCACTGTGAATGTGAACAGGGACTGTGACACTGTGAGTTGTGACACCAGGATGTGACCCATGACAATGATGTGGGCACTGTGAAGTGTGACACTGAATGATGACACCAGAAGGGTGGCATGTGAGGTGTGACAAATGGCAGTGACACCAGCAGTGTGACAGGCCTGTGTAGGCACTATGAGGTGGCAAGTGGCAGTGTGAACACTGAGGTCGACACCGGCAGTGGTGGCAGTGTGACACTGAGGGTGACACCGCAGTGTGACAGCGAGGGTTGGCACTGTGAATGGACAGGGACGTGTGAACTGTGAGTGTGACCACCAGGAGTTGACAATGACAATGAGGTGTGGCACTGTGAGTGTGACACTGAATGTGAACCAGAAGGGTTGGCACTGTGAGTGTGAGCAATGCGCAATGGCAGTGACACCAGCAGTGTGACAGGGCCTGTGTGGCACTATGAGGGTGGCAGTGGCAGTGTGACACTGAGGGTGACACCGGCAGGGTGGCAGCCGTGCTGCGAGTGTGACACCAGGCGTGTGACAGCAGCTTGGGAGGGTGACACCGAGCGTGTGACCACGGCAGTGTGACAATGGGTGTGACAATGGGAGTGTGACAATGAGTGTGACAATGGGAGGGTGGCACTGAGTGTGTGACAATGAGTGTGTGACACTGAGTGTGTGACAATGAGTGTGACAATGGGTGTGTGACAATGGCAGTGTGACAATGGGTGTGTGACAATGGGTGTGTGACAATGGGTGTGTGAGAATGGCAGTGTGACAATGAGTGTGACAATGAGTGTGACAATGGGTGTGTGAGAATGGCAGTGTGACAATGGGAGGGTGGCACTGAGTGTGACAATGGGAGTGTGACAATGGCAGTTTGACAGTGGCAGTGTGACACTTGAGTGTGGCACCAGGAGTGTGACAGCGGGAGTGTGACAATGGGTGTGTGACAATGGGTGTGACAATGGGAGGGTGACACTGAGTGTGTGACAATGAGTGTGACAATGGGACTGTGGCACTGAGTGTGACACCAGGAGGGTGACAGGGACAGCGAGGGTGACACCGGGAGGGTGGCGGTGACACTGGGGGGGTGACACCGAGTGTGACAATGAGTGTGACACAGGGTGTGTGACAATGGGAATGTGACAGTGACACTGAGTGTGACACCGAGTGTGTGACACTGGGGGTGACGCCAGTTTTGGGTCATTTTCGGTGCCTTTGGGGCATTTTCGGTGGTTTTGGGGCAGGACTTGGGTGGGATTTGGGCTGGTTTGGATGGGAGTTGGGATTGATTTGGGTGGATTTGGGTTATTTTGGTGGATTTGGGTTGATTTTAGTGGATTTGGGATTGATTTGGGTGGGTTTGGGTTGATTTGGTGGATTTGGGTTGATTTGGGTGGATTTGGGTTGATTTCGGTGGTTTTGGGATTGATTTGGGTGGATTTGGGTTTATTTGGTGGATTTTTGGATTGATTAGGCGTATTTGGGTTATTTTGGTGGATTTGGGTTGATTTGGGTGGGTTTGGGGGGATTTCTGGTCGCTTTGGGGTAATTTTGGTGTTTCAGGTTTCTTTTGGGGTGGGAGTGGGATTTGGGCAGGTTTTGGGTTGATTTTGGGGTGTTTTGGGTTATTTTTGGTGGTTTTGGGTTGTTTTGGGTTGATTTTTGTGGTTTTGGGTTATTTTTGGTGGTTTTGGGTTATTTTTGGTTGATTTTGGTGGTTTTGGGGTTATTTTCGGTGTTTTTGGGTTGTTTTGGGTTGATTTTGGTGGTTTTGGAGTTATTTTCGGTGTTTTTGGGGTTGTTTTGGTTTGATTTTGGTGGTTTTGGGGTTGTTTTTGGTGGTTTGGGTTGTTTTGGGTTGATTTTGGTGGTTTTTGGGTTATTTTCGGTGTTTTGGGGTTGTTTTGGGTTGATTTTGGTGGGATTTGTGTTGATTTTGGTGGGTTTGGGGTTATTTTCGGTGTTTTTGGGTTGATTTTGGTGGTTTTTGGGTTATTTTCGGTGTTTTTGCGGGGATGTCCGGCGTTTTGGGGTAATTTCGCTGTTTTGGGGCATTTTCGGGGTCCCGGGGGCGGTTCCGGTGTTTTGGGGGCCGTTTCGGGGGTGGGGGAGGGGCGCGGTTGCCGGGCGCGGTTTCCATGGCAACGACCTAGCCCACCTATTGGGGTTCCCCTCCCCTAATTATCTCCTAATTTCCCCCCTAATAATGGGTGCCCGCCCCCTAATATTCCCTTAATTATCCCCTATAGTAATTACCGGCCCCCAACCGGTGTGATCCCCCCTGCCCTAATTAGCCCCCTCAAATTATCCCCGCCTAATACGGCGGTCACCACTTCCCTAATTATCCCCCCCTAATTATCCCCCTAATTAGGGTCCCCTCCGGCCACATTCCCCCCTCCCAAATCGGGGGCTCAGGTCCCGCAATCCGCCGCCTCTCCCAATTAACCTCCCCTTTATCCCCCCCTTCCCCTAATCGCGGGTTCCCTCCCCTAATTAACCTCCCCTAATTATCCCCTCCCCTAATTCGGGTCCCCCTCCCCTAATTATCCCCCCCTAACGGGGTCCCCTTCTCCTAATTAATCCCCCTAATTATCCTCTTAATTATCCCCGATTCGGGGTCCCCCCCCCCCAATTAACCTCCCCTAATTATCCCCCTCCCCTATTCGGGGTCCTCCCCCTAATTAACCTCCCCTAAAGGTATTCCCCTTCCACCCTAATTGGGGTCCCCCTCCCCTAATTATCCCCCCATAATCGGGTCCCCTTCTACCTATAATTATCCCTCCCTAATTACTCCCCTAATTACCCCCTAATAGGGGTTCCCCCCCCCCAATTTAACCGTCCCCTAATTATCCCTCCCCCTAATGCGGGGTTTCCCTCCCCTAATTAACCTCCCTACATTAGTCCCCCCCTCCGCCTAATCGGGTCCCATCCCCTAAATTAACTCCCTAATTATCCCCCTCCCCTAATTGGCGGTTCTCCCTCCCCTAATTAAGCCCCCCCCCAATTTATTTCACCCCTAACCTTATTCCGGGATCCTCCCCCCCTAATTAACCTCCCTAATTATTCCCCCTCCCCTAATTAACCTCCCCTAATTATCCCCCCCCTAAATTAACTCCCACTAATTATCCCCTCCCCTATTCGGGGTCCTCCCCCCCCTATTAAGCTCCCCTAATTATCCCCCCTCCCCTAATTGGGCCCCCCCGCATGCCGCCACCCGCCCCTCCCCCCCTCCTCCTCCTCACCCTCTGCCGCCTCCACCTCCCCCTTCCCTTCCGCCTTCCCTCCCCCCCGCCCTCCCCCCCTCGCCGCCCCTCTCCCCTCCACCGCTCCCGCTCCCCCCCCCGCCGCAAGCCACCTGGCGCCACGGGAGCGGGGCCGGGAGGGTTCCCCGGGATTCCCCCGCTCCCAATGACGTCAGAGCCCCCGCCGCGGGGGGCGGGGAATCCCGCCGCGGACTCCCCGGAGCTGTGCCACGGCTACATATGACGTCATGGGCACTACGGACGCGCCTTTAAACTTGCTCGACGGGCGCGTTTTCCGCTTCTGCTGATGCGGCACGTGCAGCCTTGCGCTTTCTGCTGCGAGCACCGCGGCCGCCGCCTGGAGCAGCGGCGCTGCACCGAACGCGCAGCAGTCCCGCCCTGGGCGCGCACGCGCCGCCCGCGCCCTACGCCGCGGCCCCGGGCCCGCCGCGCCCCGGGGACCGCGCGGCCGTGGCGGCGCTTGGCGCGGGCGGCGCGGGCGGCGTCCCGTACTGGTGTGCGCGGCGTGCTGAGCGTGGCGCTGGCCCGTGGCCGTGGGGGCCCGAGCGCGCCTGGACGAGGGAACCGAGGAGGGGGACACCAGAGCCGGGGGTGACAGATCCAGGTGAGGGGACACGGGGGACCATGGGGGACATGGGACATGGGGACACGGGGAGGGTCCCGTACGGGGTGTGCGGCGTGCTCAGCGTTGGCGCTGCCGTGCCGTGGGCGCCAGGGCGGCTGGGGCCAGAGGAAATAGAGGAGGGGGAAACCGAGAGCCGGGGGGGGACCGTCCAGGTGGAGGGACACGGGGGGACACGGGGGGATAGTGGGGGATATGGGGA
>NDFG01000287.1:66289-79268 GCA_002167245.1 Sporophila hypoxantha
TGGAACGGGCGCAGCTGCCTTGGAGACGGGCAGGGGGGAGGGGCGGGAAACGGGGGAGACCCCGCCCCCCTCAGCCCCTCCCCCCCCTGCCCCGCAGGAGCGACGGAACCCCCGAGACACCCTCCCCCCGCCGGCCCCCTCCCCTAATTACCCCCTAATTAACATCCCCTAATTATCCCCCCCAACGGGGTCCCCCTCCTCTAATTACCCCCCTAATTGCCCCCCTAATTGATCCCTATTATCCCCCCCCAACCGGTGGGTCCCCCTCTCCCCTAATTACCCCCCTAATTACCCTCCCTAATTGGGGTTCCCCATCCCTAATACTCCTAATTTCCCCCTAATATGGGTGCCCGCCTCCCTAATATTTCCCTCTTAATTTATCTCCCTATCAGTAAGTACCGCCCCCACAACCGGTGGTCCCCCCTGCCCTAATTAGCCCCCTCCAAATTATCCCCGCCTAATGCGGGTCACCACTCCCCTAATTATCCCCCCCTAATTATCCCCCTAATTAGGGTCCCCTCGCCACACTTCCCCCCTCCCCAAATCGGGGTTCCCGCGCCTAGCGCTCCCCCGCAAATCTAACGCGCCTCTCTCCCTAATTACCCTCCCCACCCTTTTCCCTAATCGCGGGTTTCCCTCCCCTAATTAACTCCCCTATTATTCCCCCTCCCCTAATTGGGATCCCCTCCCTAATTATCCCCCCCTAACGGGGTCCCCTTCTCCTAATTAATCCTCCCTAATTATCCTCTAATATCCCCCGTAACGGGGTCCCCCCCCCCCAATTAAACCTCCCCTAATTATCCCCCTCCCCTATTCGGGGTCCTCCCCCCTAATTAACCTCCCCTAAATTATCCCCTTCCCCCTAATTGGGGTCCCCCTCCCCTAATTATCCCCCCATAATCGGGTCCCCGTTCTCCATAATTATCCCTCCCTAATTACTCCCCTAATTACCCCCCTAATAGGGGTTCCCCCCCCCCAATTAACCGTCCCCTAATTATCCCTCCTCCCTAATCGGGTTTCCCTCCCCTAATTAAACCTCCCCTAATTAGTCCCCCACCTCCCCTAATCGGGGTCCCACTCCCCTAATTAACCTCCTAATTATTCCCCCTCCCCTAAATTGGGGTTTCCCTCCCGCTTAATTAAGCCCCCCCCCAATTTATTTCCCCCTAACCTTATTCGGGATCCTCCCCCCCTAATTAACCTCCCTAATTATCCCCCTCCCCTATTAACCTCCCCTAAATTATCCCCCCCCTAAATTAACCTCCACTAATTATCCCCTCCCCCTATTCGGGTCCTCCCCCCCCTAATTAAACTCCCCTAATTATCCGCCCCTCCCCTAATTGGGCCCCCCCCCATGCCCCCCCGCCCCTCCCCCCTCCTCCTTCCTCACCACTCTGCCGCCTCCACCTCCCCCTTCCTTCCGCCTTCCCTCCCCCCGCCCTCCCCCCCTGCCCCCCTCTCCCCTCCCCGCTCCCGCTCCCCCCCCGCCGCAAAGCCACGCGGCGCCACGCGGGGGGAGCCGGGGGGGTTCCCCGGGATTCCCCCGCTCCCAATGACGTCCAGAGCCCCCGCCCGGGGGGGGGGAATCCCGCCGCGGACTTCCCGGAGCTGTGCCACGGCTACATATGACGTCATGGGCACTTACGACGCGGGCCTTTAAACTTGCTCGACGGGCGCGTTTTCCGCTTTCTGCTGGCGCACGTGGCAGCCTGCGCTTTCTGCTGCGAGCACCGCGGCGCGCCGATGGAGCAGCGGCGCTCACCAACTGCGGCAGCAGCCCGCCCTGGGCGCGCACCGCGCCGCCCGCAGCCCTCGCCCGGCCCCGGGGCCCGCCGCGCCCCGGGGACCCGCGCGGCGTTGCGGCGCTGTGGCGCGGGCCGGCGCGGGCGGCGTCCCGTACTGGTGTGCGCGCGTGCCTGAGCGTGGCGCTGGCCCGTGGCCGTGGGGGCCCGAGCGCGCCTGGGACGAGCGGAACCGAGGAGGGGAGACACCGAGAGCCGGGGGGTGACAGATCCAGGTGAGGGGACACGGGGGACCATGGGGGACATGGGGACATGGGGAACACGGGGAGGGTGCCCGTACGGGGTGTGCGGCGTGCTCAGCGTGGCGCTGCCGTGGCCGTGGGCGCCAGGCGGCATGGGGGCAGAGGAAATAGAGGAGGGGGAAACCGAGAGGCCGGGGGGGGACCGTCCAGTGAGGGGGACACGGGGGGACACGGGGGATAGTGGGCGGGATATGGGGAACACGGGGACACGGGGGGACGATGGGGACATGGGCGGCCTGGGGCCGAGGGAACCGAGGAGGGGAACACCGAGAGCCGGGGGTGACAGATCCAGGTGAGGGGACCGGGGGACATCGGGGGGATACTGGGGATATGGGGACACAGGGACACGGGGACTGGGGACATTGGGGACACAGGGCCAGGGCGGCCTGGGGCCGAGGGAACCGAGCGGGGGGACACGGAGAGCCGGGGGGGTGACAGATCCAGGTGAGGGGACACGGGGGACACGGGGGACACGGGGGGATATGGGACAGGGACATAGACACCTGGACATGGACAGGGACAATGGGGACAGTGACTGGGACATGGGACAGTAACTGGACAGAGGATGGGGACAAAGGACAGGGACATAGGGACAGGGACACAATGACTGGGACAGGGACACAGGGGACAGGGACCACGACACAGTGACCGGGACGTGGGGGCCAGGGCAGGGACATGGGGACACAGGGATGGGACAGGGCCGTGAGGAGGGGACAGGGACACCGGGACATGGCGGCACAGGGAACGGGGACACTGGGACGGGACATGGGGACGGGAACAGGGACACCGGGGACAGGACTGTGACACAGTGACTGGATGTGGGGACCAGAACGGGGGCAGGGACACGGGGACGGGGATGGGGACACGGGGACAGGGACACGGGGACAGACACGGGACGGGGACAGACACAGGGACAGGGACACGGGACAGACAGGGGACAGGGACAGACACAGGGACAGACACGGGGACAGGGACACAGGGACACGGCGCTGGGGACGGTGACCCAGCCGGGTTTGGGTGGCGGAGGGGGCCCAGGGGGTCCCGCCACCCCAGGCCCGATCCTGACTCGTGTGCCCGTCCGCAAAATGTCCCCAAAATGTCGCCCCAATGTCCCAAAAATGTCGCCCCAATGTCCCAAAATGTTCCCCAATGTCCCCAATCCCCCAATGTCCCAATGTCCCCAATCCCCCCAAATGCCCCCAATACCCCCAATGTCCCAAATGTCCCCAATCCCCATGTCCCCCCAATGTCCCCCAAATGGCCCCAAATGGCCCCAATCCCCCCCAAATGTCCCCAATGTCCCCCAGTCCCCCATGTCCCCACTGTCCCCAATGTCCCCGATGTGCCCAACCCCCCATTGTCCCCAAATGTCCCCAATGTCCCCAATCCCCCCCGATCCTCCCAATGTCACCAATGTTCGCCTGCTGTCCCCAAGTCCCCAATGTCCCCCAATGTCCCCAATTGTCCCCAATGTTCTCCCGCTTGTCCATCTCTCTCTTTGGGGACACGGGGACACGGGGGGACATGGGGGACATGGGCGGCCTGGGGCCGAGGGAACCGAGGAGGGGAACACCGAGAGCCGGGGGGTGACAGATCCAGGTGAGGGGACACGGGGGACATCGGGGGGATATGGGGGGATATGGGGGACACAGGGACACGGGGACATGGGGGACATTGGGGACACAGGGCCAGGGCGGCCTGGGGCCGAGGGAACCGAGGGGGACACCGAGAGCCGGGGGGTGACAGATCCAGGTGAGGGGACACGGGGGACACGGGGGCAACAGGGGCACGGGGATATGGGGGGATATGGGGGACACAGGGACACGGGGACATGGGGGACATTGGGGACACAGGGCCAGGGCGGCCTGGGGCCGAGGGAACCGAGCGGGGGGACACGGAGAGCCGGGGGGTGACAGATCCAGGTGAGGGGACACGGGGGACACGGGGGACACGGGGGGATATGGGGACAGGGACATAGACACCTGGACATGGACAGGGACATGGGGACAGTGACTGGGACATGGGGACAGTAACTGGGACAGAGGATGGGGACAAAGGACAGGGACATAGGGACAGGGACACAATGACTGGGACAGGGACACGGGGACAGGGACCACGACACAGTGACCGGGACGTGGGGGCCAGGGCAGGGACATGGGGACACAGGGATGGGGACAGGGCCGTGAGGAGGGGGACAGGGACACCGGGACATGGGGACAGGGACACGGGGACATGGGGACGGGGACATGGGGACGGGGAACAGGGACACGGGGACAGGGACTGTGACACAGTGACTGGGATGTGGGGACCAGAACGGGGGCAGGGACACGGGGACGGGGATGGGGACACGGGGACAGGGACACGGGGACAGACACGGGGACGGGGACAGACACAGGGACAGGGACACGGGGACAGACACGGGGACAGGGACAGACACAGGGACAGACACGGGGACAGGGACACAGGGACACGGCGCTGGGGACGGTGACCCAGCCGGGTTTGGGGGTGCGGGAGGGGCCCAGGGGGTCCCGCCACCCCCAGGCCCGATCCTGACCGTGTGCCCGTCCCAAAATGTCCCCAAAATGTCGCCCCAATGTCCCAAAATGTCGCCCCAATGTCCNGGGGGACACGGGGGGACATGGGGGGACATGGGGGACATGGGGACACGGACATGGGGAGGGGTCCCGTACGTGGTGTGCGGCGTGCTCAGCGTGGCGCTGGCTGTGGCCGTGGGCGCCCGCGCGGCCTGGGGCTGAGGGAACCGAGCTGGGGGACACCGAGAGCCGGGGGGGGACCGATCCAGGTGAGGGAACACGGGGGACACGGGGACATCAGGGACACGGGGACATGGGGGGATATGGGGGACACGGGGACACGGACATGGGGAGGGGTCCCGTACGTGGTGTGCGGCGTGCTGAGCGTGGCGCTGGCCGTGGCCGTGGGGGCCCGAGCGGCCTGGGGCCGAGGGAACAGAGCTGGGGGACACCGAGAGCCGGGGGGGGACCGATCCAGGTGAGGGGACACGGGGGACACGGGGACACGGGGGGACACGGGGACATGGGGGGACATGGGCGGCCTGGCGCCGAGGGAACCGAGCGGGGGGACACCGAGAGCCGGGGGGTGACAGATCCAGGTGAGGGGACACGGGGGGATATGGGGGGACACAGACACCTGGACGTGGACAGGGACATGGGGACAGGGACACAATGACTGTGACAGGGATGTGGGAACAGGGACCGTGACACAGTGACTGGGGACCAGGGCAGGGACAGGGGATGGGGACAAAGGACAGGGACATGGGGACAGGGACACAATGACGGGGACATGGGGACACAGGGATGGGGACAGGGCTGTGAGGAGGGGGACAGGGACACCGGGACAGGGACATGGGGACACAGGGATGGGGACATGAGGATGGGGACAGGGACACAGGGACGGGGACAGGGACATGGGGACAGGGACCATGACACAGTGACTGGGGACCAGGGCAGGGACAGGGGATGGGGACAGGGATGGGGACATGGGGACAGGGACACAATGACGGGGACATGGGGACACAGGGATGGGGACAGGGCTGTGAGGAGAGGGACAGGGACACCGGGACATGGGGACAGGGATGGGGACGGGGAACAGGGACAGGGACTGTGACACAGTGACCAGGACGTGGGGACCAGGACGGGGGCAGGGACACGGGGACAGGGACACGGGGACGGGGACACGGGGACAGGGACTGTGACACAGTGACTGGGACGTGGGGACCAGGACAGGGGCAGGGACACGGGGACAGACACAGGGACGGGGACACGGGGACCAGGACAGGGACACAGGGACAGACACAGGGACAGACAGGGGGACAGACACAGGGACAGACACGGGGACAGACACGGGGACAGGGACACGGCGCTGGGGACGGTGACCCAGCCGGGTTTGGGGGTGCGGGAGGGGCCCAGGGGGTCCCGCCACCCCCACCCCGGCCCGATCCTGACCGTGTGCCCGTCCAAAAAATGTCCCCAAAATGTCCCCCAAGTCAAAACTGTCGCCCCCAATGTCACAAAATGTCCCCAATGTTCAAAATGTCCCGATTCCCCACGCCCCCCAAATGTCCCCAAAATGTCCCCCAGATGTCCCCAATCCCACCCAAATGGTCCCCAAATGTCCTGATGCCCGCCAATTCCACATCCCCCCGAATGTCCCAACTCCCCCCAAATGTCCGCCAATTTGTCCCGCTGTCCCCACTGTCCCAATGTCCCCATTGTCCCAATGTCCCCAATGTCCCCAATGTCCCAATGTCCCAATGTCCCCCAATCCCCCCATGTCCCCCCAGCAAATGTCCCCGAATGTCCCCCACTGTCCCCAATGTCCCCCCAATGTCCCCCAATGTCCGCAAAAGCCCTGAGTGCCCGCCAATGTCCCCCGATGTTCCCCCAATCCCCCCAATGTCCCCCCCAAATGTCCCCACTGTCCCCAAAATGTCCCATTAGAGTCGCGCCAATCCCCCCGATCCTCCCAATGTCCCCAATCCGCCCCAATTGGTCCCCCCCAAATGTCCCAATGTCCGCCAACTGTCCCCCAAATCCCCCCCCCAATGTCCCAAAAAGCCCCACCTGAGTGCCCCCCAAAATGTCCCAAAATGTCCCCAAATGTCCCCCGATGTCCCCAATGTCCCCGATGTCCCATGCCCCCAATGCCCCCAATCCCCCCACTGTCCTGAGTGTCCCACTGTCCCAAATGTCCCCATTGTCCCCGCTGTCTCCCAAATCCCCCAATATCCCCGCTGTCCCCACTGTCCCCAATGTCCCCATTGTCCCCCCATTTCCCCAATGTCCCAAATGTCCCCGCGCTGTCCCAATGTCCCCAATGTCCCAATTGTCCCCAAACTGTTCCCCAAATGTCCCCCAATGTCCCCAATTGCCCCAAATGTCCGCAGGGCCCTCGTGGACGCGCTGGCGGCACAGGCGGGGGGGGCGGGGCGCGGCCCGAGCGCCGCAGCAGCTGCGGGGGTCCTGCGCCCCTCCCCCCGACTCGGCCCCCCCGGCGCCCCCAAAAACCTCTACGGGCCCGGCAAGTTGCGGGGCGGGGCGATTGGGTGGGTCTGGGGGGATTGGGGGGATTTTGGGGGGTCTGGGGGGATCCTAGGGGGGGTCCTGGGGGATTGAGGGGGGTCCCAGGGGGATTGGGGAGATGCCCGGGGGGATTTGGGGGTCCTGAGGGATTTGGGGAGGATTTGGGGGGAATTTGGGGAGATCCGCGGGGGGATTTGGGAGATCCCGGGGGATTTGAGGGGGTCGTGAGGGGATTTGGGAAGGTATTTGGGGGGGTTTCCCAGAGGGATTGGGGGAATTTGGGGGTGTCCTGAGGGGAATTTGGGAGATCCATGGGGATTTGGGGGGTCCTGGGGGAATTGAGGGGGGGTCCCAGGGGGATTTGGGGAAGTCTGGGGGGAAATTTGGGGGGGTGCCGGGGATTTGGGATCTGGGGGGGGATCCTGGGGATTTGGGGTCCCTGGGGGGAATTTGGGGGAGATTTGGGGGGGTCCCAGGGGGAGGGGGGTGATTTGGGGGTCGCCCAGGGGGATTTGGGGGGTCTGGGGGGGATCCTAGGGGGGGTCCCAGGGGGATTTGGGGGGTCCCAGGGGGAACGGGGCGGGTGATTTGGGGGGTCCCTGGGGGGATTTGGGGTGGGGGGGGGGGGGGGTGGGGGGGGGGGGGGGGGTTGGTTGGGTTCCCAGGGGGATTTGGGGGGTCCTGGGGGATTGGGGAGGATCTGGGGGTCCCCAGGGGGATTTGGGGGGTCTGGGGGGGGTCCTGGGGGGTTTGGGGAATCCCGGGGGGATTTGGGGGGTCCGAGGGATTTTTGGGGGGGGTCTGGCCGCCCCCTCCCCCCGACTCGGACCCCCCTCGGCCCCCCAAAAACCTCTAACGGGCCCGGCAAGTTGCGGGGGCGGGGGAATTGGGGGGGTCTGGGGGGTCCGGGGGGATTTGGGGGGTCCCCAGGGGGAATTTGGGGGGGTCGCTGGGGGGATTTGGGGAGGAATCTGGGGGGTCCAGGGGATTTGGGGGTCTGGGGGGGGGTTCCTGAGGGGATTTGGGGGGTCCCCCACGGGGGAACGGGGGGATGATTTGGGGGGGTCTTGGGGGATTTTGGGGGGATTTGGGGAGATCCCAGGGGGATTTGAGGGGTCCTGAGGATTTGGGGAGGATTTGGGGGGTCCCAGAGGGAATTTGGGGGGTCTGGGGGGTCCCAGAGGGATTTGGAGGAGGATTTGGGGGGTCCAGAGGGATTTGGGGGGGTCTTGGGGGGGAATTTGGGGGGGTGATTTTGGGGGAGCATTTGGGGGGATTTGGGGAGATCCCGGGGGGATTGAGGGGTCCCAGGGGGATTTGGGGGTCCTGGGGATTTTGGGGAGGATTTGGGGGGTCCCAGGGGGATGTGGGGGTGATTTTGGGGAGGATTTGGGGGAGGATTTAAAGGGGGTCCCTGGGGGGATTTGGGGAGATTTGGGGTCATTGAGGGGATTTGGGGGGTCCCGGGGGATTTTGGGGGTTCCCAAAAGATTTGGGGAGGGGTCTCAGGGGTTGATTTTACAAATGGAGGCCCTTAAGAGCCCGACTCCCCTCGTTAGCAGAGGGCGGCTACCGCCCACCTGGGCTTCGGGACCGCCCCGAGCACGCGCGGGCCACCCTGGGTGAGGTTTGGGATTTTGGGGGGATTTGGGGAATTTGGGGTTTTTTTTAATTTTTGGAGGAGGTTTTATATTGCGGTTTTTTGGGGGGTTTTTTGGGGTTTTTTTTGTTTTTGTTTTTTAGGGGGAGATTTCGGGGATTTGGGGTTTTTTGGGGGTGGATATTGGGGGGAGATTTGGGGAATTAGGTTTTTGTTTTTTTGAGGGGAGGTTTGGGGATTTTTTGGGTTTTTATTTTGGATTTTTTGAAGGGGGGCTTTTGCTGGGTTTTTTGTTTTATTTATTTTTTATTTTCAATGGGGCTTTTGTTGGCGTTTTTGGGGTTTTTTTGGGGGGGGTCTCGGGGGGTTTGGGGGGTGATCTTTGGGGGTTTTTTCCCTTTTTTTTTCCCAGTTAATTTTTATTTTTGGGGGAGTCTTTGGGGTAAATCTTTGGGATTTTTTTTCCCTTTTTTTCCCGGTTAATTTTTATTTTCGGGGGAGTCTGCGGGGGGGTTTTTTGGGGTTAAATCTTTTGGGATTTTCCCCTTTTTCTTTTTTCCCAGTTAATTTTTTATTTTTTGGGGGGGGTCTCGAGGAAGCGTTTTTTGGGCAAATCTTTGGGAATTTTTCTCCATTATTTTTTCCCAGTTAATTTTTATTTTTGGGGGGAAGTCTCAGGGGGGTTTTTGGGGGGGGGATTTTGGGTTTTTTTCCCTTTTTTTTCCCAGTTAATTTTTTATTTTTGGGGGGTCTCAGAGGAGTTTTTTTGGGCGCAAATCTTTGGGGGGGGTTTTTTCCTTTTTTCTCCCAGTTAATTTTTATTTTGGGGGGGGAGTCTCGGGGGGGGTTTTTTTGGGGTAAATATTCGGGATTTTTTCCCTTTTTTTTTCCAGTTAATTTCTATTTTCGGGGGGTTTTTTGGGGTAAATCTTTGGGATTTTTTCCGCAGTTTTAAAATTTTTATTTTCGGGGGGTTTTGGGGTAAATTTCTATTGGGATTTTTCTCCATTCATTTTTCCCAGTTTAATTTTTTTAAATTTTTAATTTTGGGGGGTTTTGGGGTAAATCTTTTTGGGATTTTTGTCCCAGTTAATTTCTATTTTCCGGGGGGGTTTTTGGGGTAAAATCTTTAGGATTTTGTTTCCCCTTTTTTTCCCGGTTAATTTTTATTTGGGGGGGGTTTTGGGGTAATCTTTGGATTTTTTCCCGGTTTAATTTTTATTTTCCTCCCTCCCCCCCAGACTGGCGGCGTGCCCCCCCCGCCCCCCTGAGCTGCTCCGCTCCTCCACAACCTCTCGCACCCCCCCCGCACTAAAGAGCCCCCCCAGGGCGGGACGGCGCGCGCTGCCTAGACTGAGGCGCGGCCATCGGTGAGAACCACACCGAATCCTGAAAACCCGCCGCCAAAACCGCCCCGAAATACTCAAACGACGCCCAAAATCCAAATACCGCCCAAAATCCACACAACCCCCCCCGCTGGGCCTCGTGCGGCGCCTCGGTGAGACCCCCGACCCAAATTACCAAAATCCCCGCAAAAACCGCCCCAAAATCCCGAAAAAAACCCACCCCGAAATACCGCCAAAAACCGCCCCAAATCCACGCCCAACCCCCCGCGCTGGGCCGCTGCGGCGCCTGGGTGAGACCCCACCCAATTACCCAAAATCCTGGAAAACCGCCCCAAACCCACCCCAAAATCCTACCTAAATGCCCAAAACCCCCAAAATTCCCCCAAAACCCGCTAAAAACCTCCCCGAAAATCCCAAAATCCCCCAAACACCCCGAAAATCTTCATCGAATCCCTCCCGAACTCCCGAAACACCCAAAAATCCCCCAACCCCCCGAACCGTCCCGAAAAACCCCAAAATCCTCCCCAAAAAACCGCCCAAACCCAGACCCATTAACCCCTTTCCCCTCCCGGTTAACCCTTTTCCCCTCTCCATTTACCCTTCCCCTCCCCATATTAACCCTTTCTCTCCCCTCCCCATCATTAAACCCTTTCCCTACCTTTCCCCATCATTAACCCTTTCCCTTCCAACAATTAACCTTTTCTTTCCCCCTCCCCACCATTAACCCTTTCATCCTTCGCCCTCCCCATCATTAACCCTTTCCCTCCCCATTAACCCTTTCCCTTCCCCCATCATTAACCCTTTCTCTCCCCTCCCCACCATTAAACCCTTTCTCTCCCTCCCCATCATTAACCCTTTCCCTCCCCACTCATTTACGCGCTTTCCCTCCCCTCCCATGGATTAAACACTTTCTCTCCCTCCCCACCAATTAACCCTTTCCCTCCCCATTAACCCTTTCCCTCTTCCCCAATTTTCAAAAAAAATTTTAACCCTTTCCCGCCTCCCCACGATTAACCCTTTCTCTCCCTCCCCAATCATTTAACCCCTTTCCCTCCCCACCATCTAACCTTTCCCTCCCCTCCCCACTCATTACCCTTTCTCTCCTCCGCCCACCATTAACCACTTTTCTCTCCCCTCCCCCCGCAGCCGACCGTGACCTGGGGTATTCTCGGGGTCCCTGGGGCCCCCCTGGCGGGCCGCCCCTCCCCCAACCCGCGGGGGACCGGCCCCTCCCCCCGCCGCGGGGCCGCCGCCGTGCTGTTCCCAGGAGTTTTCCTGGGCGGGGGCGGGGCCTGCGGGGGCGGACCCTGCGCGGAACCGCCCCCGCCCCCGCCCCCCGCGCTGTCGCACGCGGCCTCGCAAGAGCAGCCTCGGCGGGGCGGGGCGGGGGCGGGGCCGCCGTTTCTCGCCGCCGCCGAGGGAGGGGGCGGGGCCCCCGCGGCGCGCGGCGTTCGGGGCGGGGCCGGGGCGGCCGCCCAGAGCCAACGGCCCGAGCTCAGCTGCCTGCCCTCGGCCCCGCCCCCCGGGCCCCCGCCCGCGCCCGGCGCCCCACCCGCAACCGGCTGCGCACCGGGAGCCGCACCGAGGTCACCGTGTGAGCGGGAACGGGGGGAAATTCGGGCAAAAACGGGCAAAAACGGGCAAAAATCCGGAAAACGGGCAAAGATCGGGGGAAAATCCCGGGAAACGGCAAAATATCCGGGGGAAAAACGGGCAAAATCGGGGGAACGGGCAAAGATCAGCGGGGAACGGCGGAGATGGGTCAAAGGATCGGGGGAAACGGGGCGAAAAATCGGGGGAACGGGCAGAAGATCGGGAAGGAAACCGGGGAAAAACGGGCAAAAGATCGGGCAAAAATCGGGGGAAACGGCGGAGAATCGAGGCAAAAATCCGGGGGAAACGGGGGGAACGGGGCAAAACGGGGGAAAACGTGTGGAGATCGGGGAGGAAAGGGTTAAAATCGGGAAAACTGCGTAAATCGGGGAGGAAAAGGGTTAAAATCCGGGAGAAATGGGGAATATTGGGTAAAAATCCGGGGTAAAATGGCGGAGATCGGGGAGGAAAGGGTTAAAATCGGGGGGAAATGGGGAAATAACTGAGAAGAAAAGGGTAAAAACCCCGGAGAAATAAGGGAAAATGGCGAAAATCGGGGAGGAAAGAGGTTAAAGTGTAGGGGAAACGTGAGGGAAAAGTTTAAATAGGGGAAAATGTGAAAATCTGGTAAAAATCGGGGGGAAATGGGGAAAATGGTTTGGAGGAAAGGTTAAAAATGGGGACAAAGGGTGAAATTCGGGGCGAACCTGCAAAAATCGGGTGAAAATGGGGAAGAAAATGGGGAAAAAAATTGGGGGGTGAAAGGGTTAAAACCAGAGGGTGAAAGGGTTAAAAAATCGGGGGTGGGGAGGGGAAAGGCTGAAACTTTGGGAGAAACGGCAAAAAAAAAAAATTAAAAGAAAATGGGGAGAAACCCCAAAAATCCCCAAAATTGGGGAAATTCCCCGGAACTTTGGGGCTCCCCCCGGATTTTGGGGATCCCTCCCCAGTTTGGGGGGTCCCGGGAATCCCCGGCGGTGACGTCAGAACCCCGGCGATGGAACGTCAGAGGGCCCGGCGATGACTTCACAGCCGCAAAGATGACGTCACCGGCCTAAAATAGAAATACAAGATGAGTGGTGACGTCAGCCAGAGATGACGTCACAGCCTCTTTCCGTGGCCTTGCGTGAATGTCAACCCCGATGATGACGTCCACCGCCCCACCCACGCAGCCGACATTGTCACACCCCCCAAACATGGCAGCCTGGTGACGTCACAGCCCCCCCCACGGTGCTGATGACGTCACACAACCCAACGATGAATGTCACAACCCCGCGATGATGTCAACATCCACCGGCAGACGTCACAAAACCCATTGACAAATGACGTCACC
>NDFG01000287.1:79293-90933 GCA_002167245.1 Sporophila hypoxantha
ACCTAGCCCACCTATTGGGGTTCCCCTCCCTAATACTCCTAATTATCCCCCTAATTGGGTGCCCGCCTCCCTAATATTTCCCCTTAATTTATTTCTTCCCTATCTAGTAAGTACCGGCCCCCACAACCGGTGTGATCCCCCTGCCGCTAATTAGCCCCCTCCAAATTATCCCCGGCCTAAAGGCGGCGGTCAACCAACTCCCTAATTATCCCCCCCTAATTATCCCCCTAATTAGGGTCCCCTCCGGCCACACTTCCCCCCTCCCCAAACTCGGGGCGCGCGCGGCGCTACAGCGCGTCCCCCAGCAAAAGTCTAACACGCGCGCTCTCTCCCTAATTATCCCCTCCCCACCCTTTTTCCCCTAATCGGGGTTCCCTCCCCTAATTAACCTCCCCTAATTATCCCCCTCCCCTAATTGGGAATCCCTGCCCCTAATTATCCCCCCCTAACGGGGTCCCCTTCTCCTAATTAATCCCCCTAATTATCCTCTTAATACCCCGACGGGGTCCCCCCCCCCCAATTAACCTCCCCTAATTATCCCCCTCCCCTATTCGGGGTCCTCCCCCTAATTAACCTCCCCTAATTATCCCCCTCCACCCTAATTGGGGTCCCCCTCCCCTAATTATCCCCCCATAATCGGGTCCCCTTCTACCATAATTATCCCTCCCTAATTAATCCCCTAATTACCCTAATAGGGGTCCCCCCCCCAATTTAACCGTCCCCTAAATTATCCCTCCCCCTAATCGGGGTTTCCCTCCCCTAATTAACCTCCCTAATTATCCCCCCTCCCCTAATCGGGTCCCATCCCCTAAATTAACTCCCCTATTATCCCCCTCCCCTAATTGGGGTTTCCCTCCCGCTAATTAAGCCCCCCCCCAATTATTACCCCTAACCTATTCCGGGTCCTCCCCCCCTAATTAACCTCCCTAATTATCCCCCTCCCCTAATTAACCTCCCCTAAATTATCCCCCCCCTAATTAACCTCCAGCTAATTATCCCCTCCCCTATTCGGGTCCTCCCCCCCCTAATTAAAGCCTCCCCTAATTATCCGCCCCTCCCCTAATTGGGCCCCCCCATGCCGCCACCCGCCCCTCCCCCCTCCTCCTCCTCACCACTCTGCCGCCTCACCTCCCCCTTCCCCTTCCGCCTTTCCCTCCCCCCCGCCCTCCCCCCCTCCGCACCCTCTCCCCTCCACCGCTCCCGCTCCCCCCCCCGCCGCAAAGCCACCGCGCCACAGAGGGAGCCGGGGGGTTCCCCGGGATTCCCCCGCTCCCAATGACGTCCCAGAGCCCCCGCCCGGCGGGGCGGGGAATCCCGCCCGCGGACTCCCCGGAGCTGTGCCACGGCTACTATGACGTCATGGGCACTTACGGACGCGGGCCTTTAAACTGCTCGACGGGGCGCGTTTCCGCTTCTGCTGTGCGGCACGTGGCAGCTGCGCTTTCTGCTGCGAGCACCGCGGGCGCCGATGGAGCAGCGGCGCTGCACCGAACTGCGGCAGCAGTCCCGCCCTGGGCGCGCGACGCGCCGCCCGCGCCCACGCCCGCGCCCGGGCCCGCCGCGCCCCGGGGACCGCGCGGCCGTGGCGGCGCTTGGCGGCGGGCCGGCGCGGGCGGCGTCCCGTACTGGTGTGGCGGCGTGCCTGAGCGTGGCGGCTGGCCCGTGGCCGTGGGGGCCCGAGCGGCCTGGGACGAGGGAACCGAGGAGGGGGACACCAGAGCCGGGGGGGTGACAGATCCAGGTGAGGGGAACGGGGGAACCATGGGGGACATGGGGACATGGGGAACACGGGGAGGGGTGCCCGTACGGGGTGTGCGGCGTGCTCAGCGTGGCGCTGGCCGTGCCGTGGGCGCCAGGGCGGCTGGGGCCAGAGGAAATAGAGGAGGGGGAAACCGAGAGCCGGGGGGGGACCGTCCAGGTGGAGGGACACGGGGGGACACGGGGGGATAGTGGGGGATATGGGGAACACGGGGACACGGGGGGACATGGGGACAATGGGCGGCCTGGGCCGAGGGAACCGAGGAGGGGAACACCGAGAGCCGGGGGTGAAGCAGATCCAGGTGAGGGGAACACGGGGGACATCGGGGGGATATGGGGGATATGGGGGACACAGGGACACGGGGACATGGGGAACATTGGGGACACAGGGCCAGGGCGGCCTGGGGCCGAAGGGAACCGAGCGGGGGGACACGGAGAGCCGGGGGTGACAGATCCAGGTGAGGGGACACGGAGGGACACGGGGGACACGGGGGGATATGGGGACAGGGACATAGACACCTGGACATGGACGGGACATGGGGACAGTGACTGGGACATGGGGAGCAGTAAACTGGGACAGAGGATGGGGACAAAGACAGGGACAATAGGACAGGGACACAATGACGGACAAGGGAAAACGGGGAACAGGGACCACGACACAGTGACCCGGGACGTGGGGGCCAAGGGCAGGGACATGGGGACACAGGGATGGGACAGGGCCGTGAGGAGGGGACAGGGAACAACCGGGACAATGGGAACAGGGAACGGGGACATGGGACGGGGACATGGGACGGGGAACAGGGACAAGGGGACAAGGAACCTGTGAACACAGTGATGGAATGTGGGGACCAAGAACGGGGGCAAGGGAACGGGGACAGGGGATGGGGAACACGGGACAGGGACACGGGGACAGACAAGGGGACGGGGCAGACCACAGGGACAGGGACACGGGACAGACCAAACGGGGACAGGGACAGACACAGGGACAGACACGGGGACAGGGACAGCAGGGAACACGGAGCTGGGAGACGGTGACCCAGCCGGGTTTGGGGGTCGGGAGGGGCCCAAGGGGGTCCCGCGCACTCCCAGGCCGATCCTGACGCGTGTGCCCGTCCGCAAAATGGTCCCCTGAAAAATGTCGCCGCCAATGTCCCAAAAATGTCGCCCCCAATGTCCCAAAATGTTCCCCCCTATGTCCCCAATCCCCCAATGTCCCAAACTGATTCCCCCCAAATCCCGAGCACCAAATGCCCCCAAATACCCAGAACCCAATTGTCCCAAATGTTCCCGCAATCCCATGTCCCCCCAAAATGTTCCCCAAATGGCCCCAAAATGGCCCCAATCCCCGCCCAAATGTCCCGCAAGTCCCCCAGTCCCCCCAATGTCCCCCACTGTCCCCAATGTCCCCGAATGTCGCCCAACCCCCCATTGTTCCCCAAATGTCCGCCCAATGTCCCCAATCCCCCCCCGATCCTCCCAATGTCACCAATGTTTCGCCGGCTGTCCTCCCCAAATGTCCCGAATGTCCCCATGTCCCCAATGTTGTCCCCAATGTTTCCCGCTGTCCCCAATCGCCCCCCAACCCCACACATGTCCCACAAAATACCCCCAAAATCCCCAATCCCTCCAAAGTCCCCAAATGTACCCCCAATGTACACCTTTAACAATGTCCCTTTGCTGTCCCCATAGTCCGCAAACATGTCTCCACTGTCCCTAAATGTCCCCAATGTCCACTCAGAGTGTCCCCACTGTCACTACCTCCCCCATTTCCCAAATGTCCCATTCGTCCCATCCACCCGATCCTCCCAATATGTCCCCCTGTCCCAATGTCCCCAAATTCCCCAATGTCCCCAATTCGCCGGCAATGCCCCAAGTCCCCGTGTCCCAAATGTCCTAGAGCTTCCAACACGTCCCCAATGCCCCCCCAATCACCCCCTGTCCCCCAATGTCCGCCAAATGGCCCCAATGTCCCAAAATGTCCTCCACTGTCCCCAATGTCCCATGTCCACCTGTCCCCAATCCCCCCCGATCCTCACCAATGTCCCCAATGTCCCCCATGTCCTGGTGTCCCCAATCCCCCCAAATTTGTCCGCCCAATGTCCCACTGTCCCGCATGATCCCCGCCTGTCCCCGATGTCCTTTGATTGTGTCGCCAATCCCCCTGCTAGTCACCAATGTACCACTGTCCCAATGTCCGCTAAATCACCATGATCCAACATCCACCCCAATCTTAGCCTCACTACCACAATATAGATCCGGCTAAAGAAACTTGTACACACACAGCGCAGTACAATCCCATACCTTACCACCCCACGGACCTTATACCATCCACTGTCCCCAAATCCCCATTCACCCACTGTCCCCACTGTCCCCGATGTCCCCAATCCCCCCCGCCAATGTCCCCCAATCCCCCCGAGTCCGCAAAATCCGCCCAAATGGTCCCCCAATTGTCCCAAATGTCCGCTGTCCCGCAATGTCCCATTGTCCCACTGTCCCCAATCCCCACCAATGTCCCCAATGTTCCCACATGTCCCACTGTCCCCCCCCCCCCGATATGTCCCAAATGTCCCCGAGCTGTCCCATTGTCCCCCAATCCCCCCGATCCTCCCAATGTCCCCACTGTCCCCAAATGTCCCCAATGTCCCCCAAATGTCCCCAACCCCCCAATCCCCCCCAAATGTCCCAAGTCCACATTCCCATTGTCCCCGGATGTCCCCAACCCCCCAATTGTCCCAAAATCCCCCATCCCCCAATGTCCCCCGATGTCCCAATGTCCCTGGAAGTGTCCCCACAATAACGTATCCCCAACTGTCCCAATCCCACCCCGATCCTCCCAATGTCCCCAATGTTCCCCACAAATGTCCCCACTGTCCCCCAATGTCCCCAAATGTCCCCTCCATGTCCCCAAATGTCCCCTAACTGTCCGCAGGGCTCTCGTGGGTACTGCGCTGCGGCACCAGGCGGGGGGGGGCGGGGCGCGGCCCGGAGCGCCGCAGCAGTGCGGGGGGTCCCCTTGGCGCCCCCCTCCCCGACGCGCCCCCGGCCCAAAAAACTCTACCGGGCCCGGCAAGCTGCGGGGGCGGGGCGATTGGGGGGTCTGGGGGGGTCCCAGGGGGATTTGGGGGGGTTCTGGGGGGGGTCCTGGGGGGGATTGGGGGGTCCGGGGGGTTTGGGGGGTCTGGGGGGGGTCGCTGAGGGTGATGTGGGGGATCCTGGGGGGTTTGGGGAGGATTTGGGGGGTTCTTTGGGGGAAATTTGGGGGGGGTCCCTGGGGGATTTGAGGGGGGGTCCCGGGGGAATGTTTGGGGTCTGGGGGGAAAATTTGGGGTCCCGGGGGGATTTGGGGATCTGGGGGGTCCCAGGGGGAATTTGGGGGTCTGGGGGTCCTGGGGAGCCTGGGGGATTTGGGGGGTCTGGGGGAAATTTGGGGGGGTCCTGGGGGATTTGAGGGGGGGTCCTGGGGGGATTTTGGGGGGGTCTGGGGGAATTTTGGGGGGTCCTGGGGGAATCCTGGGGGGGGTCCTGGGGATTTTGGGTGGGGGGGTCCTGGGGGAAATTTGGGGGGGTCCACAGGGGATTTGGGGGGTCTGGGGGGTTCCTGAGGGAGTCTGGGGGGTCCCCAGGGGGACGGGGGGGGGGTGATTTTGGGTGGGTCTTGGGGGGATCTGGGAGATCTCCGGGGGAATTTGAGGGGGTCCTGAAGGGGATTTGGGGAGGATTTGGGGGTCCCAGAGGGATTTGGGGGGGGTCTTGGGGGGATTTGGGGGGGTGATTTGGGGAAGCATTTGGGGGAATTTGGGGAGATCCCGGGGGGATTTGAGGGGTCCCAGGGGGATTTGGGGGGCCCTGGGAATTTGGGGAGGATTGGGGGGTCCCAGAGGATTGGGGGAAATTTTGGGGGTGTCCTGAAGGGGATTTGGGGTGAATTTTGGGGGTCCCAGGGGATGTGGGGGGGAATTGGGGAGGATTTGGGGGGGTCCTTGGGGGGAATTTTGAAGGGGTCGTGGTGGCAATTTGGGGGAGGATTTGGGGGGGTTTTGGGGGGTGCCAAGGGGGATTTGGGGGGTGATTTGGGGGTCCCCAAGGGTGGATTGGGCAGTCCCTGAAGGGGATTTGGGGAGGATTTTAAGGGGTCCTTGGGGGGATTTGGGAGGATTTGGGGGTCATTAGGGAAAAAAGGGGGGGGGGGGGATTTGGGGGGTCCCAGGGGGGTTTGGGGGGTCCCCAAAAGAATTTGGGGAGGGGTTCGGGGGTGATTTATGCAAATGAGGCGTAATGAGCCCCTCCCTCGTTAGCAGAAGAGCGCTACGCCCACCTGGGCTTCGGGACCCCCCGAGCAACCGCGGGGCCACCCTGTGAGGTTTGGGGGGATTTGGGGGGTTTGGGGATTTGGGGAATTTGGGTTTTTTTTTTATTTTGTGGAGGGGTTTTGTTTGCAAGTTTTTGTGGTTTTTTTTTCTTTTGTTTTTTTAGGGGAGAATTTGGGGATTTGGGGTTTTTTTGTGGGTGGGTATTTTGGGGTTTTTTTGGGGTTTTATTTGGATTTTTTTTTGGAGGGCCGTTTTTGTTGCGGTTTTTTTGGGGGGGTTTGGGTTTTTTTTGTTTTGTTTTTTTCGGGGGAGATTTCCGGGATTTGGGGTTTTTGGGGGTGGAAATATTGGGGGGAGATTTGGGGAATAGGTTTTTGTTTTTTTGAGAGGGGAGGTTTGGGGGATTTTTTGGGTTTTATTTTGGATTTTTGAAGGGGGGCTTTGCTGGGGTTTTTTGTTTATTTATTTTTAACTTTCATGGGGCTTTTGTTTGGCGTTTTTCGGGTTTTTTTGGGGGGGGTCTTGGGGGGTTTTTGGGGGGGATCTTTGGGATTTTTCCCTTTTTTTCCCCAAGTTAATTTTTATTTTGGGGGGAGTGCTCGGGGGGGTTTTTTGGGGTAAAATCTTTGGGATTTTCCAGTTAATTCTATTTTTCGGGGGGGTTTTTTGGGGTAAAATCTTTGGGATTTTTTTCCCTTTTTTTTCCCAGTTTAATTTCTAATTTCGGGGGGTTTTTTGGGGTAAAAATCTTTGGGATTTTTCTCCCATTATTTTTTCCCAGTTAATTTTTATTTTTTGGGGGGTTTTTGGGGTAAATCTTTGGGATTTTTTCCGCTTTTTTTCCGCAGTTAATTTTTTATTTTTCGGGGGAGTTTTTGGTAAATCTTTGGGAATCTTTTCCGCGGTATTTTATTTCCCCCCATTCCGACTGGCGCGTGCCCCCCCGCCGCCCACCCTGAGCCTGCTCCGCTCCTTCCACAGTACCTCTCGCCAGCCCCCCCGCACACGAGAAGCCCCCCGGGCGGACGTGGCGCGCTTGGCCTCGCTGGCGGCGCTTCGGTGAGACCCAAAATAAACCCAAAATCCGCCCCAAAATCCAACCCCAAACCCCCCCGCTGGGATCTCGGCTGCGGCGCCTGGTGAGACCAGACCGCAAAATACCCAAAATCCCCAAAACCGCACCCGAAAAAAACGCAACCCCGAAATACCACAAAACCTCCCGAAAAAACCGCCCCCACAATCCCACAAAAACCCCCAAAATCCACCCCAACCGCCTCCCCGCTGGGCCTCGCTGCGCCCGCTGGGTGAGACCCCCAAAATCCCAAAATCCGCCCGCAAAAAACCCTGAAAAACCACCCGCCGAAATACCAAAATCCACCCCAAAAAACGCCCCCCGCTGGGCCTCGCTGCGGCGCCTTGGGGTGAGACCCCGCCGACCCAAAATTACGCCTAAATACCCGCAAAAACCCCGAAAAAAACCGCCCGAATACACCCCAAAACCGCCACCAAAATCCCCCAAAAACCGCCCCATAAATCCACCCCCAAAACCCCCCCGCTGGGCCTCGCCTGCGGCGCCTGGGTGAGACCCCCGACCCAAATTATCCAAAATACCCCAAAACCGCCCAAAAATCCCCAAAAAACCGCCGCCAAAATCCACCCCGCAAAACCCCCGGCGCTGGGCCTCGCTGCGCCGCATGGGTGAGACAACCCCAAAATGCCCAAAATGCCGCCCGCAAAATCCACCCCAAAAACCCCCCGCTGGGCTCGCTCTGCGCCGCGCGTGGGTGGAAGACCCCGACCCCAAATTACCCAAATCCTGAATAATCCGCCCCAAAAAATCCACCCGGCAAAAACCCCCGCGCGCTGGGCCTCGCTGCGGCGCCTGGGTGAGAACCGCCCGAATTCCTGAAAAATCCGCCCCAAACGCCCCAAATACCACCAAAAACACCTGAAATCCGCCCCAAAACCCCCGTCTGGGCCCGTACGTCTGGGCGGCGCCTGGGTGAGACCCCACCCAAATACCCAAAATCCCAAAACCCCACGAAAAAAAACACCCCGGAATACCCAAAAACCCGAAAAAAACCCGCCCCAAAATCCCCAAAACCGCCGCCAAAATCCTACCCCAACCACCCCCCGCTGGGCCACTCGTGCGGCCGCCTGGGTGAGACCCCCACCCAGATTACACACCAAAATCCCCAAAAACCACCCCACAAAACCCCGGAAAAACCGCCCCAAAAATACCCCAAAAGCGCACCCCAAACCCTAAAAACCTCCCCGAAAATCCCAATTCCTCCAAAAGCCCCCCACAAAATCTCCACGAATCCACCCCCGAACCCCCCAAAATACCCAAAATCCCCAACCCAAAACCGTCCCGAAAACCCCAAAAATCCCTCCCCAAAAGAAATGCCCAAAACCCCACCAGACCCCCATTAACCCTTTTCCCCTCCCCGGTTTAACCCTTTCCCTCACCATTTACCCTTCCGCCTCCCCAAGCATATTACCGACTTTTCCTACCTTTCCCCATCAATTAACAGCCTTCTTCGCTTCACCATTAACCTTTCCCTCTCCCACCATTAACACCTTTCCTTCCCCTCCCCACCATTAACTCCCTTTCTCTCCCCTCACCCACCATACCCTTTTCCCTCCCCATTAAACCTTTCCATTCCCCCCATCATTAACCTTTTCTCATCACCCTCCCGCACCATTAACCACTTCTTTCCGCTCCACCACCAATTTACCCTTTCGCCTCCCTCCGCATGAATTAACCGCCTCTTCTCGTCCCTACTCTCACCATTAACTCCTTTCCCTCCCCATTAAGCCTTTCCGTCGCCTCATTTAACCTTCCCCCTCCTACTTAGACCCTTGATCTCTCCCTCCCCACCAACTCTTTAAGCCCTCCCTCCCCACGTCTAACGCCTTTCCCTCATTCCCTCCTCCACCATTATAAACCCTTTCCCTCCCCTCCCCACCATTAACGCCTATTCCCTTCCCCACATAACCCATTCCCTTTCACATATACCCTATTCCCTCGCCCCCATTAACCCTTTCCCCGTCCCTCCCCATCAATTAAACCCTTTTCCCTCCCTCCCCACCCATTAACCCTTTCCCTCCCATTCCATTAACCCTTTCCCCTTCCCCACCATTAACCCTTTCACCCCCCCAACATACCCAATCTACGCCCTGCCCCTACTCCGGAGTTTTAGAGCTCCCTTTCCCTCTCCGTCACACGATTACACCTCTCTCTCCCCTTCCCCCCGCAGCCGATCCCGTGACCTGAGAGGATCTCGGGTCCCTGGGGCCGCCCACCTGGGCGGGGCGCCCCCTGCCCCACCGCGCGGGGGACGCCTGCCCTCCCCGCGCCGCGGGGCCGCCGCGTGCTTGTCCCAGGAGTTAATGGCGGGGGCGGGGCTGCGAGGGGGCGGGACCCCTGCCGCGGAAACCGCCCCCGGCCCCGCCCCCGCGTGTCGACGCCGGCCTCGCAGAGCAGCCTCGGCGGGGCGGGCCGAGGGGCGGGGCGCCGTTCTCGCGCCCGCCGCAAGGTGAGGGGAGGGGCGGGGCCGCGGCGGCGCGGGGTTCGGGGCGGGGCCGGGGCGGCGCCAGAGCACGGCCGAGCATGCAGCTGTGCCCCTCGCCCCGCCCCCCGGGCCCCCGCCCGCGCCCCCGCCCCACCCGCACCGGCTGCGCACCGGGAGCCGCACCGAGGTCACCGTGTGAGCGGGGAACGGGGGAAATCGGGCAAAAACGGGCAAAAATCCGGGAAAACGGGCAAAAATCGGGGGAAAATCCGGGAAAACGGGCAAAGATCGGGGGAAAATCCGGGAAAACGGGCAAAGATCGGGGGGAACGGCGGAGATCGGGCAAAAATCCGGGAAAACGGGCAAAGATCCGGGAAAACGGGGGAAAACGGGCAAAGATCCGGGGGGAAACGGCGGAGATCGGGCAGAGATCCGGGGGAAACGGGGGAAAACGGGCAAAAATCGGGGGGAAACGGGGAAAAACGGGCAAAACCGGGCAAAAATCCGGGAAAACGGGCAAAGATCGGGGGAGAACGGCGGAGATCGGGCAAAAATCGGGGGGAAACGGGGGAGATTGGGCAGAGATCCGGGGGAAACGGGGGAAATCGGGCAAAAATCCGGGGAAACGGCGCAGATCGGGCAAAAATCCGGGGGAAACGGGGGAAAACGGGCAAAGATCGGGGGGAAACGGGGAAAAACGGCAGAGATCTGGGGGAAACGGGGGAGATCGGCGAGGAACGGGTCAAAAATACGGGAGAAATGGGGAAAAACGGCAGAAATCGGGCAAAAAGTGGGGGGGAAACGGTGGAAATCGGGGAGGAAAGGGTTAAAGTTGGGGAAAACGGGAGGAAAGGGTTAAAATGGGGGGAAATGGTGAGGAAAAGGTTTAAATAGGGGAAAATGGCGAAAATTGGGCAAAAATCGGGGAGGAAAGGGTTAAAATCGGGGAGAAATGGGGAAAATTGGGGGAGAAAGGGGTAAAGTTGGGGAAAATTGTGAAAATCTGGTAAAAATCGGGGGAAATGGGGGAGGATGGGTTAAAATTGGGACGAAACGGTGAAATTCGGGGCGAACCGCAAAAATCGGGTGAAAATGGGGAGAAATGGGGAAAATTGGGGGTGAAAGGGTTAAAACCAGAGGGGMGAAAGGGTTAAAATCGGGGGTGGGGAGGGGAAAGGCTGAAACTTTGGGGAGAAACGGCAAAAAATGGGGAGAAACCCCAGAAATCCCCAAAATTGGGGAAATCCCCGGAACTTTGGGGCCTCCCCCCGGATTTTGGGGATCCCTCCCCAGTTTGGGGGGTCCGGGATCCCCGGCGGTGACGTCAGAACCCCGGCGATGACGTCAGAGGCCCGGCGATGACGTCACAGCCGCGATGATGACGTCACGGCCCTGAATAGAGATAGAAGACGGCGGTGACGTCACCAGAAATGACGTCACAGCCCCTTTCCGTGGCCTTGCGGTGATGTCACACCCCGATGATGACGTCACCGCCCCCACCCACGCAGCCGACGATGTCACACCCCCAAACATGGCAGCTGGTGACGTCACAGCCCCCCCACGGTGCTGATGACGTCACACACCCAACGATGATGTCACAACCCCGCGATGATGTCACATCCACCGACAATGACGTCACACCTGTTGACAATGACGTCACCGCCTCCCTGCCCCTGCTAGAGCAGCCGATGATGTCACAGCCCTGCCCGATGACGTCACGCCGCCCCAATGACGTCAGCACTGTGGATTTTCTCCCCCGCCCCCTCCCACCCTCCCAGGACGTCACCACGAGGGGCGGAGCCACCCGACGATGACGTCACCAAACACTGCCAAGGCCCCGCCCCTTCCCTGWTGATGTCACAGCGGGCTGGGCCCGCCCATGACGTCACGCGTACACGCCCCTCCTCCCCGATGACGTCACACCCGCACCGAAGCCATAGCGGGGGGAGGGGAGCCCCCGAGCCCCACGTGACCCCTCCGTGACCCCGTGACCTCCCCGTGACCCCACGTGCCTTAGAGCCCCGCCCACCGCCCCTCCCCCCCCGGGGCCCGGCCCC
>NDFG01000289.1:113162-127299 GCA_002167245.1 Sporophila hypoxantha
TTTTGGGGGCTCCAAGGCCTGGAATAATTGGAATTACTTTGGGGTGAAATTCCCCTTTTTGGGGGCTCCAAGGCCTGGAATAATTGGAATTACTTTGGGGTGAAATTCCCTTTTTGGGGGCTCCAAGGCCTGGAATTATTTTTAGGTAAAATTTCCCTTTTGGGGGCTCCAAGGCCTGGAATAATTGGAATTACTTTGGGGTAAAATTCCCCTTTTGGGGGCTCCAAGGCCTGGAATTATTGGAATTATTTTGGGGGTAAAATTCCCTTTTCAGCCCATCCCAGAGGCTCCAAGGTCTGGAATTATTTTTGGGGTAAAATTCCCCTTTCACCCCACTTCAGGGGCTCCAAACCCCAGAATTATTTTGGGGTAAAATTCCCTTTCCAGCCCATCCCAAGGATTCCAAACCCCAGAGTTATTTTGGGGTAAAATTCCCTTTTCAGCCCATCCCAGGGGGCTCCAAACCCCAGAGTTATTTTGGGGTAAAATTCCCTTTCCACCCCATCCCAGAGGCTCCAAACCCCAAAATTATTTTGGGCTAAAATTCCCCTTTTGGGGGCTCCATGGCCTGGAATTATTTTGGGGTAAAATTCCCTTCCAGCCCATCCCAGGGATTCCAAACCCCAGAATTATTTTGGGGTAAAATTCCCTTTTCAGCCCATCCCAGCGATTCCAAACCCCAGAATTATTTTGGGGTAAAATTCCCTTTCAGCCCATCCCAAGGATTCCAAACCCCAGAATTATTTTGGGGTAAAATTCCCTTTCAGCCCATCCCAGGAACTCCAAACCCCAGAATTATTTTGGGGTAAAATTCCCTTTTCAGTCCATCCCAGGGGCTCCAAACCCCAGAATTATTTTGGGGTAAAATTCCCTTTTCAGCCCATCCCAGGGGCTCCAAGGCCTGGAATTATTTGAATTATTTTGGGGATAAAATTCCCTTTCAGCCCATCCCAGGGATTCCAAACCCCAGCATTATTTTGGGGCAAAATTCCCCTTTCACCCCATTTCAGGGGCTCCAAACCCCAGAATTATTTTGGGGTAAAATTCCTTTTTCAGCCCATCCCAGAATTATTTTGGGGTAAAATTCCCTTTCTAGCCCATCCCAGGGATTCCAAACCCCAGAATTATTTTGGGGTAAAATTCCCTTTTCAGCCCATCCCAAGGATTCCAAACCCCAGAATTATTCTGAGGTAGAATTCCCTTTTCAGCCCATCCCATGGGCTCCAAACCCCAAAATTATTTTGGGCTAAAATTCCCCTTTTGGGGGCTCCATAGCCTGGAATTATTTTGGGGTAAAATTCCCTTTCAGCCCATCCCAAGGATTCCAAACCCCAGAATTATTTTGGGGATAAAATTCCCTTTCAGCCCATCCCAAGGATTCCAAACCCCAGAATTATTTTGGGATAAAATTCCCTTTCACCCCATTTCAGGGGCTCCAAACCCCAGAATTATTTTGGGGTAAAATTCCCTTTTCACCCCATCCCAAGGATTCCAAACCCCAGAATTATTTTGGGGTAAAATTCCCCTTTCACCCCATCCCAGGGATTCCAAACCCCAGAATTATTTTGGGGTAAAATTCCCTTTCCAGCCCATCCCAGGAACTCCAAACCCCAGAATTATTTTGGGGTAAAAATTCCCTTTCAGTCCATCCCAGGGGCTCCAACCCAGAATTATTTTGGGTAAAATTCCCTTTCAGTCCATCCCAGGGGCTCCAAACCCTAGAATTATTTTGGGGGTAAAGAATTCCCCTTTTCAGCCCATCCCAGGGGCATCCAACCCCAGAATTATTTTAGGTAAATTCCCTTTCCAGCCCAATCCCAGGGGCTCCAAACCCCAGAATTATTTTGGGGTATCACTTACACTGCACAGTGCAATGGAGTAAAGGGGTTTCCTTCTAGGTATGCAAACGGGTTTGTGTTTCAAGTTACAATTCAAGACAATCTTCGTGCCCTGGAGGAGACCAGGAACAGCAGCTGAAGCAGCTTTTCCCTAAATCCCAAAAATCCCAAAAATCCTGGAAAATCCCCCCAAGATCATCCAATCCAAGCTGGGAGTGACCCCCAGCCCTGAGTGCCACGTCCAGCCCTGCTCTGGTCACCTCAGGGATGGGGACACCAAACCTCCCTGGGCAGCTCCAAAACCTGACCACCTTTAATTCCTCCTGATGTCCACCCTGAACTTCTCCTGGAGGAATTTGGGGCCATTTCCTCTCGTCCTGGTGTTCCCTGGGAGCAGATTTTGATCCCACCTGGCTCTGCTCTCCCATCAGGGAGTTGTGGGGTGAAAATTCCCCTCTGAACCTCCTGTTCTCCAGGCACTTCCAAAGCCTGGCCACCTTTTATTCCTCCTGATGTCCATCCTGAACCTCTCCTGGCACAGCTCGGGGCCATTTTAAGGTTTGGGGAATGCAGGGAAAGGAAAACTTGAGGCAGGGATGAGATGCTGAACTTTGGGATCTGGGAAGGTGGAAAAGGAGTCAGGAAATGGAAACTGAGGTAGGGATGAGATGCTGAATTTTGGGTTTTGGGGTCTCACCACTGTGAGAAGCCCAGTGCACAGGCAAGTAGCTGCTGTAGTCCACCACGGACACAAAAAAACCCCAAAAAACCTGAAAAAAAAGCCCCAAAAACCCAAAAAAACCCCAAAATGAGATGAGGAGCAGCTGGATTTTGGAGTAGAGCAGGGTCTCACCACTGTAGGAGGCCCAGTGCATGGGCGAGGAGCTGCTGTAGTCCATCATGGACCCAAGAAAAAAACCCCCAAAAAACCCCTAAAAATCAGAAAAAATCCAGAAAAAAAACCCCGAAAACCCAGAAAAACCCAAAAAAAAAACAAAAAGAGAGGAGGACCAGCTGGATTTTGGAGCAGAGCAGGGTCTCACCACTGTAGGAGGCCCAGTGCATGGGCGAGTAGCCGCTGTAGTCCATGGACCCAAAAAAAAAACCAAAAAACCCATAAAATCCCAAAAAACCCCAAAAAAACCCCAAAACTCCACAAGAACAAGAGGACCATTTGGATTTTGGAGCAGAGCAGGCTCTCACCACTGTAGGAGGCCCAGTACATGGGTGAGTAGCCACTGTAGTCCACGGACCCAAAAATCCCCCAAAAACCCTGAAAAACCCCTAAAAAACCCCCCAAAAAACCAAATAAAAAACCAAAAAGAGAGGAGGACCAGCTGGATTTTGGAGCAGAGCAGGCTGTCACCACTGTAGGAGCCCCAGTGCATGGGCGAGTAGCCGCTGTAGTCCACGGACCCAAAAATCCCCAAAAAACCCTGAAAAACCCCAAAAAACCCCCAAAAAACCCCAAAACTCCACAAGAACAAGAGGACCATCTGGATTTTGGAGCAGAGCAGGCTCTCACCACTGTAGGAGGCCCAGTGCATGGGCCAGTAGCCGCTGTAGTCCACCACAGACCCAAAAAACCCCGAAAACCCCCAAAAAACCCAGAAAAACCCCAAAAAAACCCAAAAAGTGAGAAGGACCATTTGGATTTTGGAGCAGAGGAGGGTCTCACCACTGTAGGAGGCCCAGTGCATGGGCGAGTAGCCGCTGTAGTCCACCACAGACCCAAAAAACCCTGAAAATCCCCCTAAAAACCAGAAAAAATCCAGAAAAAAAACCCTGAAAACCCAGAAAAACCCAAAACTCCACAAGACCAGGAAGATCAGCTGGGTTTTGGAGTAGATTGGGGTCTCACCACTGTAGGAGGCCCAGTGCATGGGCGAGTAGCCGCTGTAGTCCACGGACCCAAAAAAAAAACCAAAAAACCCATAAAATCCCAAAAAAACCCCCAAAAAAACCCCTAAAATCCCCCAAAAAACCTAGAAAAACCAAAAAAAAAAAAAAAAAAAAARAACAAACCAAAAGAGAGGAGGACCATTTGGATTTTGGAGCAGAGCAGGCTCTCACCAATGTAGGAGGCCCAGTGCATGGGCGAGTAGCTGCTGTAGTCCACCATGGACCCAAGAAAAAACTCCCCAAAAACCCCGTAAAAAATCAGAAAAAATCCAGAAAAAAACCCCCGAAAACCCAGAAAAATCCAAAAAAAACCAAAAACAGAGGAGGACCATCTGGATTTTGGAGCAGAGCAGGGTCTCACCACTGTAGGAGGCCCAGTGCATGGGCGAGTAGCCGCTGTAGTCCACCACGGCGTCCAGCGGGTCGGTGGAGAGCGCCGCGCGCAGCAGCGTCCGCAGCACCTCCAGGTGCCCGCAGGCCGAGGCGAAGTGGATCGGGGTGCGGCCCTTGAAGTCCCGGCACAGGACGAAGGCATCGTGGTCCAGCAGGGCAGCCAGGCAGTCCTCACAGCCAGTCACAGCCTGCGGGCACACAGACAGCCCTCTTCAATGGAGTTGTAAACATTTTTATTATATTTTTATAATTTTAATATTTTTTAGATGTTTTTTATATTTTTCAGATTCTGTGCTGGCTTGGCGCGATGCCTCAGGCTTTAGTTTTTTGTAATTTTTTATGTCTACATCTATATATCTCTATATATCCATATCTCTATCTTTATCTATCTATCTATCTATCTATCTATCTATCTATCTATCTATCTATCTATCTATCTATCTATCTATATCTATATATTTTATATATCTCCATATCTATACAGATACATCGTGGTCCAGCAGGGCAGCCAGGCAGTCCTCATAGCCAGTCACAGCCTGCGGGCACACAGACAGCCCTCTTCAATGGAGTTGTAAAAATTTTATTATATGTATATGTATATATGTTTATATATTTAGATTTTATTTTTATATTTTTATATTTTTATAATTTTTATAATTTTTATCTTTTTAAAATGTTTTTTATATTTTTCAGATTCTGTGCTGGCTTGGCGCGATGCCTCAGGTTTTAGTTTTTTATATTTTTTTATGTCTATATATACCTATCTATATATCTATATATCTATCTATCTATATATATCCATATCTCTATCTCTATCTATATATCTATATATTTTATATATCTCCATATCTATACAGATACATCGTGGTCCAGCAGGGCAGCCAGGCAGTCCTCACAGCCAGTCACAGCCTGCGGGCACACAGACAGCCCTCTTCAATATGTTTTTTTTTAAATTTATTATATATATATGTATATATACTTATATTTTTATATTTTTATATTTTTATATTTTTATATTTTTATATTTTTATATTTTTATATTTTTATATTTTTATATTTGTAGTTCTTATACTTTTATAATTTTATAAAGTATAAACATATAAAAATAAATACATAAATAGATTTATAATATATATTTATTATGTATAAATATTAAAATATTTTTATATTTTTTATGTCTATATCTATATATCTCTACCTCTATCTATATATCTCTATCTATATCTGTATATCTATATATATATCTACATATCTCCATATCTGTACAGATACATTGTGGTCCAGCAGGGCAGCCAGGCAGTCCTCACAGCCTGTCACAGCCTGGGGGGACAGCCCAGCTCAGAGTCAGCCCAGCGAGGGGTTAATGCAGGGTAGGGTTTTATTTATATTTATTTATATATTTATATAATTTTATTTATTTATTTATTTATTAAATATTTTTTATTTTATCCAGATTCTGTGCTGGCTGAGTGGGATGCCTCAAGTTTTAGGTTTTTTTAATATATACATATATTTAAATTTATATATATTATTTTTTAAATATATATATATATATAATATATATATTTTTCAGATCCTGTGCTGGCTTAGTGCAATGCCTCAGGCTTTAGGTTTTTATATTTTTTAATATTTATATCTATATATCTCTATCTCTATCTATCTATATATCTCTACCTATCTATATCTAGATCTATCTATTTATCAATCTATCAATCTATCTATTTATCAATCTATCGATCTATCTATTTATCTATTTATCAATCTATCTATCTATCTATCTATCAATCAATCTATATCTATCTATCTATCTATCTATCTATCTATCTATCTATCTATCTATCTATTTCTGTCTATCTATCTATCTATCTATCTATCTATCTATCTATCTATCTATCTATCTATCTATCTATCTATCTATCTATCTATCTCCAGCAGGACCCCCCAGGCCCCCCGCTCACCCCCCGGTGCAGCGCGGTCCGGCCCCTCTTGTCGGCGGCGTCGGCCGTGGAGCCCTTGTCCAGCAGGAGATGGACACAGTCCACGTGGCCGTTCATGATGGCCAGCATCAGAGGGGTCCTGGAAGGGAAAAGGGAAAAGGTGGGGAATTCATGGAGAGCACCAAGAGCTTGGAGGGGTTTGGGATGGAGAATTCATGGAGAGCACCAAGAGCTTGGAGGGGTTTGGGATGGAGAGTTCATGGAGAGCACCAGGAGCTTGGAGGGGTTTGGGATGGAGAGTTCATGGAGAGCACCAAAAACCTGGAGGGGAAAGGGATGGAGAATTCATGGAGAGCACCAAAAACCTGGAGGGGCTGGGATGGAGAATTCATGGAACCCACCAAAAACCTGGAGGGGAAAGGGATGGAGAGTTCATGGAGAACACCAAGAGCTTGGAGGGGTTTGGGATGGAGAGTTCATGGAGAGCACCAAGGACCTGAGAAGGAAAAGGGATGGAGAATTCATGGAGAGCACCAAGAGTTTGGAGGGGTTTGGGATGGAGAGTTCATGGAGAGCACCAAGGACCTGGAGGGGAAAGGGATGGAGAATTCATGGAGAGCACCAAGAACATGAAGGAAAAGGGATGGAGAATTCATGGAGAGCACCAAGGACATGGAGGGGAAAGGGATGGAGGATTCATGGAACCCATCAAGAACATATAGGGTTGGGATGGTGGGGATGGAGAACTTATAGAGCCCACCAAGAGCCTGGAGGGGAAAGGGATGGGATGGAGAATTCATGGAACTGACAAAGAGCCTGGAAAGTTGGGATGGTGGGGATGGAGAATTTATAGAGCCCACCAAGAGCCTGGAGGGGTTGGGGTGGAGAATTCATGAAGACCACCAAGAGTCTGAAGGGGTTGGGACAATTGGGAATGGTGGTGAGGGACACAGAAATGGAGGTGAAGGACAATCAGGAATGGTGCTGAGGGACACTTAGGATGGAGGTGGCACCTCTGGGATAAGATATTTAAGCAGCAAAAACTGGAAGGTTCTTGTGCAGAGGACGTGGGATGGACTGAGCACAGCCCCCATTCCTCAGGAAGGAGCAGAAGAGCTGGGAAGGGTCAGGAGAAGCTCTTTGGAACCATCTCCCTTCTCATGATCCTGCCATGATTTCATCACCAATAAACCAAATTAACTCAACCAATATCCCAAATTCCACCCCGTTTTGGCCGTGCTGGAGTTGCTGAGGGATCTCCCCTGGTTCTTATCTCAAGCTGGGACCTTCCAGCAGGTGTCCCTGCCTGTCCCAGGTGGCCCTGGTGGCACTCACTGGCCGTGGATGTCCATGACGTCGGTGATGTCCGCCCGCTCGCCGCTGTCGATCAGGAGGTGCAGGGAATCCGTGTTCCCGTTGGCAGCTGGGCACAGGAACGGGAAATGGAGGAGGAAAAGGGGAGGAGGAAATGGGAGGAGGAAAAATGGGAGGAGGAAAAGGGGAGGAGAAAATGGGAGGTGGAAAATGGGAGGAGGAAAAGGGAGGAGAAAAATGGAGGTGGAAAAGGGGAGGAGAAAATGGGAGGAGGAAAATGGGAGAAGGTAAAGAGGGATGAGAAAAAAAGGGATGAGGAAATGAGAGACAAGGAAAAGAGGGATAAAGAAAAGGGATGAAAAAATCAAGGATGAGGAAAAGGGAGAAGGAAAAAGGGAGGAGGAAAAGGAAGGAGGAAAAAGGGAGAAGGAAAATGGGAGGAGGAAAAATTGGAGGTGGAAAATGGGAGGCAAAAAGGGGAGAAAGAAATGGGAGGAGGAAATGGAGGAGAAAATGGAAGGAGAAAATGGGAGGAGGAAAACGGAGGAGAAAATGGAAGGAGAAAATGGGAGGAGAAAATTGGAGGAGGAATGGGAGGAGGAAAAATGGGAGGTGGAAAATGGGAGGAGGAAAATGGAAGGAGGAAAAGGGAGGAGGAAAAGAGGGAGGAGGAAATGAGGGACGAGGCAAAGAGAGGTGAGAAAACCCCAAAAACCCCCAACCCCTCCAGAAGAAACCCATCCCCTGGGGTTTTTGGGGTCTGCTGAGCCCTGTCCCCATCCCTTCCAGGACCCAGAAGACGTCAGGAACCCTTCCAGGACCTGCAGGAGCCCAGAAYTCCTCAGGAACCCTCCCAGAACCCTTCGAGAACCATTCCAGGACCCTCCCAAGACACTTTGGGAATGCTTTCAGGACCTGCAGGAGCCCAGAACTCCTCAGGAATCCTCCCAGGACACCCCCAAGAACCTCTCAGGACCCAGACACCACGAGAACACCTCCCATGACATTCAGAATCCTTCCAGAACCTGCCCCAGAACCCAGAAACACCCTGAGACCCTCCCAAGGACATTCCAGAAGTCCTTCTCCAGTGACCTTTCCAGTCGCACTTTGGGAACCCTTCCAAGACCTGCAGGACCCACAAACCCCGAGGAAGCCCCCAGAACACTTCTGAACCCTCCAGGACCCGAGAACCCCGAGAAGCCTCCCAGGACACCCAGACCCTCCCAGAACCCTCCAAGTCAGTCTGGAACTCCTCCCAAGACCTGCAGGAGCCCAGAACCCTCAAGGAACCCTCCAAACATTCTGAGAACCCTCCCAAGTCACTCTGGGAACCCTTCAAGACCTGCAGGGAAACCCAAGAACCCCTGAGAACCCTCCAACAGAACATCTGAGGAACCTCCCAGAACCCTCCCAAGTCACTCTGGGAACCCTTCCAGAGACCTGCAGGAGCCCAGAACCCCTGGGTAACCCTCCCAGAACCTCCCGAGAAGCCCTCCCAAGTCACTTTTGGAATCCTTCCAAAACTTCCAAGGAACCCAAAACCCCTCAGGAACTCCAGACAATCTCGAGAACCTCCCAGACCCTCCCAAGTCACTGTTTGGAACGCCTCCAAGACTGCAGGAACCCGAGAACCCCTGAGGCGAACCCTCCAGAACACTTCCTGAACCCTCTCATGGACCCAGGACACCTCCAAGACCCTCCTAGACTTTCCAAGTCACTTCGGGAACCCTTCCAAGACCTGCAGGAACCCAGAACCCTCAGGAACGCTCCAGAACATCCAAGAACCCTCCCCAAGTAACTTTGGGAACCATTCCAAAACGCTCCAGGAAGCCCAGAACCCCAAGGGGACCTGCAAGAACATCCCAAGAATCCCTCCAGAAACCCCAAGTCACTTTGGGAACCCTTCAAGATCTGCAGGGAACCGAAGCCCCTCAGGAACCCTCCCAGAGGCATCCCAAGACACCGCTCCAAGTCACTCTGGGATACCTTCCAAAACTGCACGGACCCAGAACACCCCGAGGAACCTGCCGGTGCCACCTGCAGCGTGGAGCGGCGTCCACTTTCCCCTTCCCTCTCCTGTGACCAGGGCGGGAGCGCGCCGTGGCTGGTGAGCACCTGAGCACCTAAGGCTGGCGCCGCGCTCCGTGGCCAGGTAAGAGCGCGGTGCGGCCCTTGTGTCCCGCACGTCCAGGTTCACCACGCGTCTCAGCCAGAAAGGCCTTGAGGGCTTCACAGTGACAAATTGGTACGGCCTGGGACAGGGGACAACGCGCAAGGGGGGTGGGCAAGGTGGGACATCGACACGTGGTGGCAGGTGGAAGTCACAAATGTCCCGTCAGTTCCTCAGATAACCAAAGTTGTCTCTTCACAGGAACCCAAAGTGTCCCTCAAGGTTTCAAAAATGTCCTTCAGGTACCCAAAAGTGTCCTTCAAAGCTAAACCAAAGTGTCCTTGGGTACCAAATGTGTCAACCAAGGCACCCAAAGTTCCCCTCAGTGTATTTCAAAATGTCCTTCAGGTACCAGGTGTCCTCACGGTACAAGTGTCCGTTCAAAGGAAACAAAGTGGTCCCCTCAGGTACCCAAAGTGTCCTTCAGGTAGCCAAGATAATGTCCCCCCAGGTACTCAGAGTGTCCCTCAGTGTAGCTCGGATGTTCCTTCAAGGTACACTCAAAATGTCCCTCAGGTTCCTCCAGACAACCAAAGTGTTCCTTCAGTACCAAAGTGTCACTGAGGTATCCCAAGTGGTCACTGAGGTACCTGCAAAGTGTCCCTCAGGTATTCCAAAATTGTCCTTCAGGTACCTCCAACAGTGTCACTTCAGGACCCCAAAGTTGTCTCAGGTAGCCCATCAAAGTGTCACTGAGGTAACCCAAAGTGTCCTCAGGTATTCAAAATGTCCCTCAGGTACGCCAAAGTGTCCCTCAGGTATCAAAATGTGCTTCAGGTACCCAAAGTGTCCTTCAGGTAGCAGAAATGTCCCTTCAGTAACTAGAGTGTCCCTCAGGTAGCTGGAGTGTTCCCTCAGGTACTCAAATGTACCTCAGGGTTCCTCCAGACAACCAAAGTGTCCTTCAGGAACCAAAGTGTCCCTCAGGTAACCGCAAAGTGCTCCTTCAGGTATTCAAAATGTCCTTCAGGTACCAAAGTGTCCCCTCAAAGTATCTCAAAGATGTCCTTCAGGTACCAAAAATTGTCTTCAGGTCCCAAAAGTCCCTTCAGGTATTCATAATGTCCCTCAGGTTTACTCAAAATGTCCCTCGGTACCCAAAGGTCCTTCAGGTACCCGATAGTGTCCCTTCTAGGTATTCAAGTGTCTTCAGGTACTCAAAGTTGTTACTGAAGGTACCGCAACGTGTCCTTCAGGTAACCAGAAATGTCCCCCAGGTACGTCAGAGTGTCCCTCAGATTTTATCTCATGATGTAGAAATGGAGTGTTCCTTGGGTAGTCAAGTGTCCAACCCAGCGACCCAAAGTGTCCTTCAGGACCCAAATTGTCCCCAGGTACTCAGATGTCCCCCAGGAAACCAAAGTGTCCCATCATGTGACCAGAAAGTGCTCCTCCAGCAACCCAAAATGTCCCTCAGGCAACCAGAAAAGTCTCCGGCTACCCAAAGTGTCCCTAGTGTCCCTCAGGCAACCTAAAGTGTCTTGAGGCACGCCAGAAATGTCCCTCGGCAGCGTTTCAGCAGAGCCTTGAGGCTTCACAGTGAACCATTATATGGCCTGGGGACAGGGCGACACGCAGGTGGCAGTGGAAGTGTCCCTCAGGTAGCTGGAGTGTTCCTCAGGTATCAAAATGCCCTCGGTTCCTCCAAACACCCAAGTGTCCCCTCAGGAACCCAAAAGTGTCCTTCAGGTACCGCAAAGTTGTCCTTCAGGCTAAACCAAAAGTGTCACTGAGGTACCTCAAAGGTGTCCCTCAGGTATTCAAAATGTGCTTCAGGTACCCAAAGTTCTTTCAGGTAACCAGAAATGTCCCCCAGGTACTCAGAGTGTCCCTCAGGTAGCTGGAGTGTTTCCTTTGGGTAGTCAAAGTGTCCCTCAAAGGGGCCCACCCCCAAAAGGGTTGGGGGGTCCCCCTCCCAGGTACTCAAGAGTGTCCCCTTCAGGTACTCAGAGTTGTTCCCCCAGGAAACCAAAGTGTCGTCTCAGTCCCAGAAATGTCCTCCAGCGCAACGATAGTGTCCCCCAGGTACTCAGAGTGTCCCTCAGGTACTCTTAGTGTCCCTCAGTGTTAACCAGAAATGTCCTCAGGCACCCAATAATGTCCCTCAGGCAACCAGAAAAGTCTGCCCCGGCGTACCCAAAGTGTCCTCTAGTGTCCCTCAGGCCACCATAAAGTTGTCCTTTGAGGCCACCAGAAATGTCCCTTCAACCAGCGTCTCAGCCAGAGCCTTGAGGGCCTTCACAGTGACCATTGTTCGGCCGGGGACAGGGGACACGCACGCGGCAGGTGGGACACAACAAGGTGGTGGCAGGTGGAAAGTCAAAAATGTCCCTCAGGTTCCTCCAGACAACCAAAGTGTCCTTCAAGAACCCAAAGTGTCCCTCAGGTACCATAAGTTCCTTCAAGTATTCAAACTGGTCCTCGGTACCGCAAAGTGGTCCCTCAGGTATTCAAAATGTCCTTCACGGTACCAAAATGTCCTTTCAAGGTACCCAAACACATGTCCTTCAGGGTATTCAAAATGTCCTCAGGTACTCCAAATGTCCCTCAGGTACCCAAAGTGTCCTTCAGGTACCCGAAGTGTCCTTCAGGTAAATTCAATAGTGTCCTTCAGGTACCAAAGTGTTACTGAGGTACCCAAAGTGTCCCTTCAGGTAACCACATAAATGTCCCCAGGTACTCAGAGTGTCCCTCAGGTAATGGAGTGTTTTACTTGGGTAAGTCAACAGTGTCACCTCAGCGCCACAAAAGATGTCCTTCAGGTACCACAGTGTCCTCCCCCCAGGTACTCAGAGTGTCCAGGAACCATAAGTGTCCCCTCATGTGACCAGAAATGTCCTCCAGCACCCGCAAAATTCCCTCGGCAACCAAAAAGTTCTCCCGGCTACCCAAAGTTGTCCCTAGTGTCCTCAGGCACCTAAATTTGTGTCCTTGAGGACCAGAAATGTCCTCAGCAGCCGTCTCAGCCTAGAGCCTTGAGGGCTTCACAGGTGACATTAATAGGCCTGGGGACCGGGACACGCAGGTGGCAGGTGGAAGTGTCCTCAGGTAGCTGGAGTGTTTCCTCAGGTACTCAAATATGTCCCTCAGTTCTCCAAAAACCAAAGTGTCCCTTCAGGAACCAACAAGTGTCTTCAGGGTACCCAAAGTGTCCTTCAGCTAACCAAAAGTGTCAACTGAGGTACCTCAAAGTGTCCCTCAGGTATTCAAAATGTGCTTCAGGTACCCAAAGTGTCTTTCAGGTAAACCAGAAAATGTCCCCCAGGTACTCAGAGTGTCCCTAGGTAGCTGGAAGTGTTCCTTGGGTAGTCAAAGTGTCACCCAGCCACCCAAAGTGTCTCCCAGGTATTCAGAGTGTCCCTCAGTACTCAGAGTGTCGCCCAGGAAACCAAAGTGTCTCTCAGGTACCCAGAAATGTCCTCCAGGCAACCGAAGTGTCCCAAGCGTACATCAGAGTGTCCTCAGGTACCTCTTAATGTCCTCATGCTAACCAGAAATTCCTCCAGGCACCCAAAGATGTCCCTCAGGCAAACCAGAAAAAGTCTCCCGCTACCCAACAGTGTCCCTAGTGTCCTCAGGCACCTAAAAGTTGTCCCCCTTGAGGCCACCCAGAAATGTTCGCCTCACCAGCGTCTCAAGCCAGAGCCTTGAGGGCTTCACAGTGACATTGTAAGGCCTGGGACAGGGACACGCAGCTGGCAGGTGGGACACAACAAAGTGGTGGCAGGTGACGTCAAAATGCTCCCTCAGGTTCCTCCAGACAACCAAAGTGTCCTTCGGAACCCAAAGTGTCCTTCATGGAACCCAAAGTGTCCCCTCAGGTATTCAAAAATGTCATTTCAGGTACCCAAAAGTCGTCCTCAGGTACCCAAAGTGGTCTTACAGAACCCAAAGTGTCCTCAGGTATTCAAAGAATGTCCTCGAGGTACCAAAGTGTCCTAGGTATTCATAAAATGTCCCTCAGGTACCCAAAGTGTCCCTCAGGTATTCAAAATGTCCCTCAGGTACCCCAAAGTGTCCTCAGGTATTCCAAAATGTCCTCCAGGTACTCCAAGTGTCCCTCAGTAACTTCAAAATGTCCCTCAGGTACCCAAAAGTTGTCCTCAGGTATTCAAAATGTCCCTCAGGTATTCAAAGTTGTCCTTCAAGGAACCCAAAGTGTCACTTCAGGTACGCCAAAGTGTCCTTCACAGGTAACAGAAATGTCCCCCAGGTACTCAGAGTGTCCCTCAGGTACTGGAATGTTCCTAGTACTCCAAATGTCCCTCAGGTTCCTCCAGACAAACCAAATGTCCTTCAGGTACCAAAGTGTCCCCTTCATGAAGGGGCACCAAAGTGTCCTCAGGTATTCAAAATGTCCCTCAGGTATCCACAGTGTCTTTCACGTACCCACGTGTCCTGCAGGTAACCAGAAATGTTCCCAGGTACTCAGAGTGTCCTCAGGTAGGCTGGGAGTGTTTCTTCTTGGTAGTCAAAGTGGTCATCCCAGTGACCCAAAGTGTCCCTTCAGGTACCCAAAGTGTCGCCCCAAGGTACTCAGAGTGTCGCTCAGGTATCTCTTACAGTGTCCCTCATGTAACCAA
>NDFG01000290.1:0-225555 GCA_002167245.1 Sporophila hypoxantha
TGGGGGGTCCCTGGGCTCACATGATGGTGCAGCAGAACCATCCCCGGGTCTGGGGGGTCCCTGGGCTCACATGATGGTGCAGCGGTTCCTGCGCAGCGCGCCCTGGAAGCGGATGGTGGTGTGGACGTGCTTGCAGCGGGCACAGCCCACGCTCTTGAGGAGCTCGCTGAAGAGCAGCAGGATGTGCCAGTTGTACTTGGCCGAGCACTCGATGTAGCCGCACTTCCACGTCTTTTTCACCAGGTTGGAGACGTTCCAGCGCGGGATGACCCGGCCCCGCTGCAGGTCCCGCTTGTTGCCCACGATGATGATGGGCGTCTCCGAGGTGCCGATGACCCTGCGGAGGGCGGGCGGTCAGGGGGGAGGATGGCAGGGGAGGGAGCACAGAGGGGATGGGTTCAGCACAGAGCTCAACCCGTCCCCAGAGGACTCCTGGCTGTGCCTTCCCTTGTCCCCTTGTCCCTCTCCGTGTCCAGCCACCCCTCATGTGGGAATCTACAAAATCAGAGGGGTTTGGGACAGCTGCAAAAGGCAGCCTCAGAGACAGCAGAACTGTGATCAGACCTAAGCAGCAGCCATGAGATAGGTCAGCAGAAAAATTATTTAAACTGTAGAAAAGCAAAGACAAATAGAACAACGGTCTGGGTATTAACACTTGTCTAGAATAACTCTCTAAGCTACAGAAAAGTTTATCTAGCAAGGTATTAGGAAGTTTGAAGCTTAATAATAGAGTTTTGTGCATTGTGTTTTAARGCTTACAAGTAGGTCTTGTATTTGAAATAAGCAAGCATTGTTTAACCAAAGGTACGACTGCTTATAGTGATTAGACAGAACTACTGTCAATRTGCTTTTGCTTTGTGRGATTGGTCAAAAAACTTWTAAGTTGTAACATTAAGTTCTTYGTTTGCTGCTTGAGATGTGAGCTGMTGGCATCTTCCCATTGTCATAASCATGKAATGAGRSTGATGCTGGAAAATCAAACWGCTCAAATCACGTTCCACAGCAGCCCCWTCCCRTTTGTGATTTGTACACAGYCACRGGGAACACCTGCCTGGCACATGAATGCACAAATCAATAGCCAGAATCAAAGCCAGATCCCAGGCAGGCTCCTCAAAGCTCTGCCAACCTTAACCCTGTTTTTTCTGTCTTGGAGTAAGAGGGAGAGGTGTGGATGTGAAGTGAAGTGAAGTGAAGTGAAGTGAAGTGAAGTGAAGTGAAGTGAAGTGAAGTGAAGTGAAGTGAAGTGTGTTGGATGTGCTGCTGGTGTGGAATCTTATAGAGGGCAGCTACTCCTGTTTTCCTGGGAATTCTGTCAGGAATGAGGCAGGAATTTGCTCAGAGCCTTTGCTGGGCGTTTTGCAGCTCATTTTTGGGGCTGGCAGCAGAGAATCGTCCAGCCCTCCCTGGGTTCCATGGAGCAGGACAGGGAGCAGCTGTGCCAGGAATGGCAGCAGAGAATCCTGGGTTCAGAGGAGCCTGCCTGGGCTCCTGCTCCTCTCTTGGTTTTTGGGCTCCCATCCCTGCCAAGGGGCTTTGTGCCCATCTGATATCTCATCTCTGATGCCAAGATGTGCCCCCTTGGTGCAGAACTCCCTTGCCAGGAGCCAGGGGGCTCTGCCAGCACCCCAAAGCCATCCCTACCTTGTTTCCAGGATCTGCTGGCGGATGGTTTTGATGTACTCGAAGCTGTCAAAGCAACAGATGTCATAGACCAGGATGTAGGCATGGACACTCCGGAGCCCCCTGCAGCACACGTCTGCCCACTCCTGCAAGGGGCACACAGGGGTCAGGCCTGGCTCTGGGCCTGGGGGATGCCCTGCCCTGCCCTCTCCCAGGGTTGGGCACCCCAAGGGGGCTGCTGTGGCACCAGGGGGCTGCACATTCCCCCAGCACCCAGCTCTGCTCTGCCCTGAGCCCAGCTCTGTGTGTGCCCCCCAGCTCTGCAGCCATCCCCCCCCATCTCCAGAGATCCCTTATCCCCCCTGTCAGTCCAGGGCAGAGGTAACAGGGTTTGTCAGCCCCAATTCCACTCCTGAGGGAGGATTGCAGCCTAATTACAGCCCAGAGCTGAGCTGGGAGTGGGGCTGGATGCAGCCCCCTGCTCTGGGTGGCTTCATCCTCCAGAGCTGCTAATTAGCTGTGCTAATTAGTGATGCACCCTGGTTTTTGGGGCAGGGCAGGTGAGGAGGAGGCTGAGCCCCATCTGAGGTCTGAGGGTGATGCACCAGCAGCTCTGTGGGCCAGAGGGGGAAGGTGACAGCAGGTCTGTCTGGAAGGGACATGGGGACAGAAGAGGAGCAGAGGCTGCTCAGGAACTGAGTCTGTGAGAGCAAGATGTGGATCCAGGGCAGAGGCAGGCAGGGGTGGCCTCTGTACAGCCAAAATCTGGAGCTGGAAGAAATTAATGCTGTTAGGAAACCCTGGGGTTTCTGGGAACAACTGGATTTATTTTTTTTCATGCCATGAATGAAAATCTGCCTCACTTCAGGCACTTTCCCATCCCAGGTGGGACTGGGAAGGGCAGCCCCTGCAGACAGCACTGCAAAACCCTCCCGGGTGCCTCTGGAAAGGAGAAAGACTCTCCAGGGAGGAAAGGCATCACTTCTGCCTGAGCAAACCCCTGCAGAGCCATGAATCAGCCCTTCCCGAGTTTGTATCAGAAATGAGGTGGGGAGGGCAGTTTGGGATGGTGTGGCTGAGCTCTTGTCACAGGGGCAGCAGGGGAGGAAGCTGGCAGGGGGCAGAAGGGACACAGCCCTCCCTGCCCACCCAGGGCACATGCTGGGGACATCCTGGGCCCAGGGATGCAGGAGGATGGAGCAGCAGCCTCTGGGCTCCTCTGAGCCCTGATACACCGGGAGCAAAGGAACTGCAGCTATTCCACTGTGCTGGGGGAGCCCTGCTGTCAGGGTGGTTCTCCTCAGCAGTGCAGGTTTCCTGGGATGCTTGAGCTGGAGAAGTGTTGCACTGCAGGAGCAGCATGTCAGAGAGCCACTGGCTCCTGCCTCCCTTGCAGGACAGCACTGCAGGGATGCTGCTCTTGGCCGGAGCTGAGTCCAGGATGTTTCCCAGCAGACAGAGCTTTATCCTCTCCTTTCCCCTCAGAGCCACCCCTCTGATCACCCTCTTTCCCTGGAAACCTCCATCTGTTCCCCTGGCACTCACCTCCTGTGGGGTGCAGCACGGCAGGGAGTTAATGGAGTGTGTGAGCATTGGCTGCTGTGTCAATAAATTACCCTTTGCTATTTCGGGCTCTTTCTCACGCTGACCTTTCCTTCCCTGCACTCACCCATTAATTTTTAACCTTCTCCTCCCCTGGAGTGCTCATTTCACCTCCTGCCTGATGGTAAGGGACTCTCGAAGCCTACATGGCCCCTGTGACCCTGTCCGCTGCTGGGGACAGGGACACTGTGACTAATTGAGGTGGCACTGCCCTGCAGCCACAGCTGGGAACCTCCAGCTCCTTTCCCACAGTGGTGACACAGCCTGTGTGCCCTGGGACTGGGGCTATGGCAGAGTTAAACATCCCCTTTTTCCCCCAGTAACTCCACCCAGAAGTTTTGGCACTGGTGACAACACTTTCCAGCCCCACGCCTTTTTGGGAATTTTGGAAGCACCTGAGGGGTAGAGGAGGAGCTGGTGGGTTCAGAGCTCCAGGAAGGAGCCCAGGCAATGCTGCAGGGGTGATGGCACTGCCAGGAGGGACAAGCTAAGCCTGGCTTGGGCAGTGGGTGCCTCAGGGCTCTGCTCTCCAGGAACCCCTGGGTGCCACCAAATGTCTGCTGTGTTCTGACACTGGCTCAGGCACAGTGGGTAATCTAATCCCAGTTTGGGCCCTGGCTTTTCGTGGAGTTCAATTAATCGTTGTTCTAAGATCTTCTTCCATGGGGAGGCTAATGGCACTTGGGCTTGGGACAGCTCAGTTGCTTTTAATCTTAGCTACTTGGACAGCATGTGACCACTCTTTAGCGCCGTATAAAGTTAATCTGGGTCTCCTGTGATGGTGGCTGGCACAGCAATTTACCAACCCAGATTTGCTATGGCCAAGTCAAGGACTGGATCCCAGTGCTCCAGGACCCCAGGTGATCCCAGCTGTGGGCAATGCCAGAGCCACACTCCTCGGGTGGGATGCCACCTCTCTCGTGTTTGTTGTCACCAAACTTTAGAACACACTTTATCCTGGAGGATCCACGAGGACACAATCCCTAATTTAGCAACCAACCCTGCCACGGAGGGACAAACATCCCCCAAAAAGGCAGAGCTGCCACCCCACAGATTTGAACAGCAAAACTGTCACCAGAATCCTTTTCACTAAATCCTTCTTTAGGATTTTTCCTTCTGGAAGCTAGGGCCCCAGAAACAAAAGGTAAACAATAAGTCTATCTGCTTCTGTGGAATGCACAGGGCAGTTCTGGATTGGCCAGATTAGTGTTTAGAATAATGGCCAAATCCAGAATGAGCTCTCTCGGACACAGTCCGAGGGGCAGAGTTTGTTATCATTCTTTCTATTCTATTCTTAAGTTAGCAGCTTCTGGAAACTCTGCTTTTCTTTTCTTTTTAGTATAGATAATAGATGTATAATCATAAAAAATAGATCAAGGCCTTTCGATCATGGAGCCCATCTCGTCTCTTCTTCACCCCAAAAACCTTGTGACCAACCTCGACAAAACCCCACGCACAGGGGGATCACCAACCCCAGGGCTGGAGAGCCCTGTGCCGCCCTACCTGCAGTGGTTTGACAGGGAAGGCGGTGATGGGGGAAAGTCCATGATCTGCAGGTCGTGCACGTGGCCGTTCATGACCACGGCGCGGCAAGGTAGACCGCGGCGGCCGGTGGTGGGCACGCAGACCTCGTTGAACTCGTTGTACAGGAACTGCCGGACATGGCGCTCTTGCCCACGCCCTGGGTCCCAGCACGGCGATCTTGAAGGTAGCCACCATCCCCGCGCGCTCCGGCCCCGGTGCTGCCCCCGCGGCGCCGAGGCTGCATATTCCCCGAGCAGGGGGCCTCAGCCCCATTCAGGATGCATTTCCCCTCCGGGGCTCCCCGTCACTGCAAGGCCAAGGAGAAGCTGGTCAGCTCTGAGAGACCTCTCAGGGGCTTTTTTTTTCCAGCAGGAAGCTGACAATGTTACCCAGGTCTCGCACTGCAGGACCTCAGGGTTCTCTTGGAGCCTCCCGCCCCAGCAGCCAAGGAGAGGCAGGATTTGAGCGGAGTTAGTCAGGGAGGTTCTCACAAGGCACATTCAGCCCTTTCAGTACCGAGAACAAGGAAAGGCTCTGTCTTTGCTCAGGGTCCCAGGCTGTGTCTGGGACGCTGTCACCAGCTGCCCCTTCCCGGTGCTTCCCAAGCTGGAGAATCATCTTCCCTGGCTTGGACAGCTGGAAATTGCCTTTTGCGGGCGGGGGACATCGCTGTGCGCCGCCGAGCCGACAGCTTGAGCGTTTCCTTTCAGCTTGGAGCGGCTGGGCAATTAACTTGATGGGGACTCATTTAGAAGCCGGCTGACAGGGTGAGCCCGGAGCCACCGCCGCGCTGAGGCCGCAGGGGCCCCGGGCAGGGCCCGCGTGTGGGGGACACGGGGGGATAACCCGCCACGGGGACGTGGGAGCTGAGCCTGAGCAGCCCAACACCGCTGGCACGGGGATAACCCTCACACAGGGACGTGGGAGCTGAGCCTGAGCAGCCCAAACACCGCTGGCACCGCGAAGCTGTGATGGGACGGCCGCTGACGAGGGCTGGGTCCCACTTTCGCCGGCTCTCATCCCTAGGAAGCAGCCCGTTGCTTCATCCCAAAGTGTGGATGCTTTGACCAATTTCTTGAATGTTCTGGCCATTTTCCCTGCGCCATCCCCGAAGTGCAGGGCAGGAGCTGAAAGTGTCAGGCTCAAACACCCGTTGTGCCGGTTTGATGGAGATTATTTACCCAGGGGGAGCCTGGGCACAGCGGTTCCCGCTGCTGGGCGCTTGGAGTGGCCAAGCTCCCCGGGCTCCCTTCCCTGGCCGTGGCTCACACCACCTCACCCCCTCACTCCAGCAACCGGGGACCCCTCTCCCGCCCGTGCTGCTGTCCCTGTCCCGGGTGCTGTCCCTGTCCCCGTGCTGCCGTCCCCTGTCCCCGGGGTGCTGTCCGGCTGTCCCCGTGCTGCTGTTCCTCGTCCCGTTGCTGACCGTCCCTGTCCCCGTGCTGCTGTCCTGTCCCCGTGCCTGCTTGTCCCTGCCCCGGGGTGCTGTTCCTTCCCAGGCTGTCCCTGTCCCCGTGCTGCCGTCCCTGTCCCGGGTGCTGTTCCTGTCCCCGGGGTCTGTCCCTGTCCCGAGGTGCTGTCCCTGGTCCCAACGTGGCTGCTGTCCCTGTCCCCGGGGTGCTGGCACTGTCCCCGGGGTGCTGTCCCTGTCCCCTGTGCTGCTTGTCCCTGTCCCTCCGTGATGCTGTCCTGTCCCCGCGGTGGCTGTTCCCTGTCCGCGCGTGCTGCTGTCCCTGTCCCTGTCCCCGGTGGTGCTGTCTGGGGTCTCCCTGTCCCCGGGTGCTGTCCCTGGTCCCTCGCTGGTCCTTCCCCCCGTGGCCTGCCGTCCCTGTCCTCCCGGGGTGGCTGTCCTGTCCCGCGGTGCTGTCCCTGTCCCCCTGTGCCCTGCTGCTCCCTGTCCCCGGGGTGCTGCTCCCTGTCCCCGTGCTGCCGTCCCTGTCCCCGGGGTGCTGGCCTGTCCCCGGGGTGCTGTCCCTGTCCCGGGGTGCCTGTCCCTGTCCCCGGGTGCTGGCTGTCCCCAGCCCCGCAGTTGGGATTTTCTGTGCCAGATGCAGGGAAATGAGGAGTCAGGGAGCCCCAGGCCCGACCCTGCAGGGCCTTTCTCGCCAAGCAGACAGCACTGTCACTGCAGGTCCGGGGGGCCACCTCTGCTGCAGGGACAGCCCCGTCCCACAAAACCCTCCTTCTCCTCTCCCAGCGGCAGCGTCCCCAGCTCCTCTGCGGGGCGGAGCCTGCTGGAGCCACACGGCTGGAACTGGGGCACGGCTGAGCCCGCTGTGCCTCCGCCAGAACCTCATCGGCCCTCTGTGCCGGCCCGAGGGGACACTGCGCCCCAAAAACCACCAGAGCCCGACCTGGTGGTGCCCGGCCCTACAGGCAGCTACTGTGGGAAACTGAGGCACAGCGCGGGGGACCCTTCGGGGCACCCCACGGAGGGGTGGTGGGGCAGGAGCCATCCCCGTCCTCGGGCGCTCAGCGCCAGGCTCAGGCCGGGCTCGCGGCGCGGCTGCAAGGGCTCGCAGGGGGCTCCGGAAAGGCGGCCCCGGCCCCCGCTCGACTTTGGCCACGCTGCCCACGCCTGGGGCACTGCAAGGAGCAACCCCTGAGCCCCGGAGGGCGGGGGCGGGGGCAGCATCCCGCCCACCCCACATGCCCTCACCCACATCTCGCTCGCTCACATTCCTCACCTCACCCATCATCCTCATCCCACACATCCTCACCCCACATCCCTCACCCCACATCCTCACCCCACATCCCTCACCTCCACATCCCTCGCTCCACACTTCCTCACCCCACAATCCCTCACCCCACACCCCACCCACAATCCTCACCCCACATTCCTCACCCCACATCCCTCACCCACATAACTCACCCCACATCCCGCACCCCCCGTTCCCCGCACCCCCCGCATGCAGACCCTCCCGGGGATGCTCCGGCCGCGCTGGGCAGCGCAGCACCCCCGGCCCGCGGGGTCTCTGGGGCTGGAGGGGATCGGGGGATGCCGAGGGGGGACGACACCCGCACCGGCCGTGCCGGCGGGCGAAGGGGCGCGGAGAGCGCCGGCGCTCAACTTTCCCCCTTGTCCCCTCATGCCAGCCGCCCCCGGCCCTGCCCAGCGGTAACTTTGCCCCCCGTGCTGCCCTTCCCGGCGGATGCCCGTACCTGGCAGCGGCGGCCCGGGCCGGCGGCGCCCCGGCGGGCGGCGGAGCCATGCGGCGAGCCCCGCTGCAGAGCCCCGGCCCGGCCCGGCCCCCGCCCGGCGCGGCCACACCGGGGGGAGCGGAGAGCCCGGCCGGGGCACGGCGGGGGGAGCGGCGGTGTCCGGGCGGGGATGGAGGCGGCAGCGCCCGGTGGGATGGCGGGGATGCCCGGGCGGGAGGCGGGCAGCGCCCGGGGAGGGATGGAGGGAGGCAGGCAGAGCTCAGGCAGGGATGCGGGCAGCGCCCGGGGAGGGAAGGAGGCTCTGCCCAGGCAGGGATGCGGAGGATGCCCGGGAAGGATGCGGGCAGTGCCCTGGAGGGAAGGAGGCAGCACCCGGGAGAGGAGGCAGGGAACGCACAGAGCGAGCCGCAGGAATCCAGCAGACACCCCGGCTTCTCGCGGGGCTCTGGGGAGGCGCCGATGGGAAAAGACCCTCCCATGTCCCCCCTGCAGCAGCGTGCTGGGTGCAGCGGCGTCACCCCTTCCCTCCCCGGCGCCCCTGGGCTCTCATGCCCACCCCGGACCAGTCCCACGGGCCGGAGTCCCTCGGGGGAGGTGGGCAGGAGCCCTCCCGGGCACTCTGTCCCTCCTCCGGCACCGCTGCTCGCTGTGCTCCGGGGCACACCGCTTCACCTCCTGCCGCGGGAGGGGCCGGGGGCTTCTCTGTGCCCGGGGGTCCCTGAGCCCGGGCTGGCCGCAGCGCCCACCAAAGGAGGGACATTTCTGTTGCAGTGTCTGCATTTTTGGGTCACCCCGCACGGAGCGTTTACCTGCGTGCTGGACAGAGGGAAGATGCTGCCTGCACCTCCAGGAGCATGGTCCAAACCCCCGGGACACGCTGCCGATGGACTCCCTGCACCCCTCTGCTCCTCGGAACGGCCCCCAAAGGCCACCCCGGCTGCCTGTGACACCGGCGAGCACCGAGGTGGCTGCACGGGGCTGGCGGCGATCRCACGGGCTCGGCCGGGCTCCCCCCAGCCTCGTCAGCACCTTTGGCTGGGAAAAAACATCATCTCCGCGGTGAGGAGGGGGTGCAGGGGCAAACACAACGCCACATCCCTCCTGGGGGACAAGGGCACGGCAGACGCAGCCCCACGGCTGGGGGCACAAGGACACTGGCACAGCCTCGGTGCCACCCTGGCACCAGCAGCGGGCAAAGGGGGTCACAGCCCCTTCGCTGAGTCCCACTGGACCGGGGCGTTATTTCCCTGCAGGGATGCTCAGAGATGCAGATATTTCTGCGTCCCTGGGGTTTTCAGCAGCCCGAGGCGCTGCTCCCCTTCCCCGCACGGCCACGGAGCAGCGCCGAGCCCTGGAATGTCTCCGGCAGAGCGCAGGGACCGGGCTGCACATGAACTCTCCCGCACRATTCAGGCTCCAGCCTCGGGGCTATTTTTAGCAGTTCCCTCCGAGATGCTCTTCAGTTGCAGTTTTATGTGTGAAATTTAATATACGAGGAGCGGGRGGGAGGGGAGTGGGGCTGGATCCCGGCACGTCCCTGCTGGCTGCGAGGTTTATCCCAGTCTGAGCAACGCGAGTGCAAGGCAAGCCTCAAACCATCCATCCAAGAGTTCCCGTGTGCTGATGTGCAGGTGGCAGCTGGGGACAGGCAGAGCTGGTGGCTATGGTCAGCTCCTGCCACAGCCAGATCCAAAATCCTCCCCTGAGTCCCTGTGTCCCCCACAGCCCATCATGGGCTCAGGGATCTGCTGGCACAGAGCAGGATGGSTGTGGGGCCAGTGGGAGCAGCAGRGATTTTGGGGAGCCCACCCAGCACAGCAGGATTTGCCCCAGCTCCAGCCAGAGCAGCAAGGAACAGCTCAGGAGGTCCCTGTCCCACAGTGCAGCCTCAGGAACAGGGAAGGCTGTGGGCACCAATCCCCCCTGGCAGTTCCCAGCTCAGGGAGCATCACCTGTGTCCCCTGAGCCCCAGGGGTGACACTGCTAATGACAAACCCAGCTCCCAGGGGGTTGGTGGGTCCCTGCTGACAGGGACATTCACAGCAAATCTGCAAACCCACAGCAGCAGCAGCAARGACCAGTTTGTCCTCGAGGAGCCTCTGGCAGAACAGGGAGGGAGGAAGAAACCTTYCCCTTTGCCACAGGACATGAAGGGACAGCAGCAGACAGGGCAGAGCCCTGAGATCCCACAGCAGTTCTTGTTCCTGTGGGRCCAAATGCTGCTCCAGGCTCATCTCCAGCAGGGAATGATGATCCCATCCCAAACCAGGGATGCAGGAAGGGACACAACAGCAAGATCAGGGACCCCAAGCCAGCCTGCCATTGCTGTTACCTGCCACGTGCACTTGCTTCCAACACAAAACCATCCCAGAGCAGGGCAACTCTGTTTGATATGGTACCTGCCCTCCACAGAGGGTGGAAGCTCCCAAAAAGCCAGGGGCTGCTCAGCCAAGGCTGGGCAGGGTGAGGGAAAAGGTTACCCTGCTCCAGAGCWACACCCCCAAACCTGCTGGGTGTTCTGCTGGATTTCTGGCCACTKTGGGTACTGAGCTTGGCTCTGCCTGGCACAGAGGTTTTGCAGCCCAACCCATCTTGCTTGAGATGGGACCAGAGATGGCAAAGCCCTCTGARAAACAGCACCAGTGCAAAGCAATGCAAACACCTCACTGACTCCCAGGATTTTACCATTTCACCACAGGGAAAACAGTCACACTACACACAGCCCCCCCTGGAGCCCCACAAGGGCTAAATGGGTACATCCATCTCCTGCTCCTCATCTGAATCTGTCCCTGCTGCCCTTTGAGATGAGGAGAAGCAGCTGTTGGAGCACCAAGGGAACTCGCTGCCTCCTCCTCCTGCAAGCCCCACATTTGGGGAGTCTGTGCTGCAGAAGTGGCTGGTGGAAAAAGAAGCCTGGTGAKCAAACAGCCTCCTTCCCAGCAAASRCAGCCTCCAGCCCTGCTGCTSCCCTGGGCAGAGCCAGCATCAGGGGAACGGCTCCTCTSCCCATTCCCACAGAGCCACACGCAGCCAGAGCCTCGTGGAAATGACTTTATTGACRCGGAGGGCAGGGAAAGCCTGAAGAGCAACACGAACGGGAACACTCGAACGAGCAGGGGCGGAGGGAACGGCACCGACGAGCCCCGGCCCCGCCCCGGGCTCAGACGCCCACCCCAAAAGCTGGGAAGGAATTTGGCAAGGGAAGGGGGTGCTCAGCAACCCCTGCCCACATCGAAACTGTGCTCTCCCTCCCTGCCCCACACAGCATCAGTGCCACTGGCGCTTCCTTAATTGCTCTGGTAATGATTTTTACACTACACCCGCAGGGCTCGGAGCAAATCGCCTCCCAGCACCCTGGGCAAGGCTCAAGGGCTGGGTTGCTCCAGCTCTGCCCCACTTTCTTCCCCCCAGCCAGAGCCCAGGGGTTCCTACACAGGGACACACCTTCCTCAGGGTCCTGCTGGAGCCTCTCCCAGGCCACTGTGACCTTTTCCCAGCACTGGGTTCTTGGCTGCAGCCAGTGCCAAAGCCCTGATGAATGATCGATCTCCCACCGTGAAACATTTACTGACTTGGGAAGCGGCGTCTAAAAGGACAACAGGGGGGGTTGCTACACGCAAGAGCTTTGTTAGCTGGGGAGGAGATGTCCAAGCATGCTGGGGAGGGAGAGGCTGGTCTGGATTGGGGTTGGATTAAGCAGGACAAGCTATGGATGGAGCAGGGACATGCAGGAGGCTTTGCTTTCACTGCTGGYGCTGCAGCACTGAGTGGTTGCAATGGGGCAAGTCCACAGCTGTGGACTGGAAGGGAAACAATCCTGGCTCTAAGGGACAGCTTGGAAAACAGGGGCCAGGGCATGGGGCTGCTTGGGACTCAGAGCAGGAACCTGGCTGGCTCTGGCCACTGTGTTGGGCACAAAGAGTGGAGCTGCCAAAGGGAGAAACCCTTCCATGGCCTGCTCCACCCAGCCCAGCTGAAGCTGAGTGCCCCAGGCAGGCAGGGAGCAAACCCTGCCAAGCCCAAAGCATCTCCCACCATGCCCAGCCTGGGGTCTGGGGGCAGCATGGCAACAGGGAGAGCCACTCCACTGCCCTGGCATCCTGGGGCACTGCCAGCAGCAGCCCCTCTCTGTGGGGKCCTGGGTGATGCTGCAGCCCCACTGGGGAAGTGGCAGTGCCACATCTGGATGTGCCACCAGGAGCCTGGGAATTGCCATGGCCAGCACTGGGAGAGGGGGGCACAGCTCAGGGATGGCTGAGGAGGCAGCTTGGCCTCAGCAGGCACAGAAAGAATGGGAGGAAGAGGGGCTGCACGTGGGTGAGGATGCAGAGACCACACCTGGAGCTCTGGCATGAGCCTTTTGCTCTAAGAACAAGCTCATTTCCTTCATTTCATCACCCCTGCCCTGTTACCCATSCAGGCCTGCAGCTCCTCCCCACACAAAAGCAGCCTCACTGCTCAAATCACCAGCTCATGAGGCACGGAGATGGCTGGAGTGAAAACACCAAGAGTAATAAAAACCCCTCCTTAGGGCTCCACCCCCCTCCTAGGACCCCACTGATGGCTCTGTTCCTAATTCCCCGAGGCTGTGCTCACCCTGCTAGAGCCCCATGTCCCTGCTGGGCTCCCAAGACTTCCTTGCAATCACCTTCCCTTTAAGCCAATTACAATAGAAAACCTCAAAAAAAAAGTATAAAAATATAAAATAAAGTGCAGTGTTATGTTTTCGACACTTTTGCCTTGTTTTAATGAGCAGATGTGTGGTTTTTGCTCGGTGTTCTTTWGTTTTTCCAGTGAGCAGTTATTTTACAAAATCCAAACTACACCTAAAGCCATTTAGAAAACACTGAACATTGGCACAAAATGGGAGAGAAGCCCACGAGAACGGATGAGTGAGGGGCGAGGGGCACATGGGAGTAGTTTGAAGCAGTGGTTACAAACTCCATGGACGCTAAAAATACCAAAGGGGTTTGTTCCCTATCATCATTAGCACGTGGATACTAATTGCTACCTTGTTTAATCAGTGCCTTTGACTGCAATCCTACACATGAATACAGCTGCTTCCAGTTAGGAGTGCTCTTCCCTGYGCTGGCGGTGAAGGAGGCTCTGGGGACCCCTTTTCCCCCCTCCTTCTGCAGGGTGAGGCACAGGCTCCACCTCCTGTTAGTTTTTCAAGATGGCATCATAGGCCTGGTAGATGTACTGGGACACTTCTGGAGCTCGGCATTTCAGGGAGAGCTGTGGAGAGGAGAGCAGAGGTTAGTGCTGGAGTTCCTGCCACGGCCACAAGGGAATGGGTTGGACGTGGCTGCTGTCAATCACACTGAATATTTGTCCTGCTTTCTTCATCACCAACCTCAAAGTGCCCTTTCAGAGCTTGCTGAAAGCAGGAGGAAAACAAAAGCAAACTCCCAAATTCTCAGCAAATGTAGGTGGCCCCACAGGCAGGAGGAAAGGGGACATGGTCCCAAACCGAGACAAGGGACCTGTGCGTGTCCTCAGGCTGCAAATCACAGCACTAAACCCAAGGGCTTCTAAAGATCTGCTGCTCGGTCCTGATGGACACAAACTTGGCTGTCACTCCTCTCTAAAGCAAAGATCAGGCTGAGACCAGGCTTGCAGCACCAAACCTTGTGCAAACACTTTAAATCACCTTCCAGCACTCACATCCACCCCGCAGCTCCCCAGACCACACATTTCTCTTGGAACTCCTGGCACAGCTTCCAACAGGAGATAAATCCTCTAATACCAGAGACACACAGGTCTCTCAGAAGAGCAGTGAAGTCAAAGAGAAGAGTCACAGGGGTGCATGAAGCAGGACAGAGAGCACCTTCCCCCCAGCCCCGGGCTGGTGCCAGCACAGGGCCACAGACAGCCGGGAACACGGCGGGGCATAAATTTCCCCTTGTCTGTAAGAGGGGGAAGGGCTCCCTGGCAGTGCTTCCTTGCTAATATCTCTTGGCTTTATCTCTGGGTAACCTTGGCAAGTCACTGCTCCTTGCTGAGCAGGCACTGGCCCAGCTCACTGGTGACAGAGCAGGGGAATTCTGTTGCTCCTCACTTTTTCTGTGTTAGGGCACTCCTCACCCCCCCAGCAATAACAGCATCTCCTCATCACAGAGCCAGCAGGGAGGGAGGTGTTCACTGTCATATTTTTCTAGAAAAATCCTTTATCAGGATTTCTTCTCCTGGGAAGCTGAGAAGCCTCAGAGAAAAACAAAAACAACAATTATTCTGATTCGCTTCTACTGTGTTTTGCTGTTTTGGAATTGTGGTTGGAGATTGTTTACCAACTGGTCTGCTTCATTGTTTTCATGTGAATTATTTTTACTTAATGACCAATCACACAGGCTTGTTGAGACCTGGAGAGAGTAATGAGTTTTCATTATAATTCTTTGTAGCCTTCTGTCTGTATCCTTTCTCTATTCTTTAGTTGGTATAGATAATATAAATGTATGATATATTAGTAATATTATAGTATAAATAATAAAAATAAATTAAGTTAATAAATACTATAAATAATATATAGTATAAATTATAATATAATATAAACATAAATATCACTAAGAAATATAGTATAATATGAGTATAATAATAAATAATTAAAATTAAAATTATATATAATATATATATTATATATATGTGTACATATGATGTATCATGTAATGTATCATATATCATATCAGCCTTCTAGGAACATGGGAGTCAGATTCATCATTTTCCTCCTTCATCCTGAGTACCCAGTGAATACCCCAGGGAGGAAGGCAGGGAGGAAGGGCTCAGGGTGTGGGTGAGCAGCAGGAGCCCAGGCTGTGCCCTGCCCTGAGAGCCCTCACCGTGTAGTTGGGGTTCCCGGGCTGGATGCGCAGCTCTGCCAGGATCCAGATGCCATTGGTGAGCTTCAGGGACTGGTAGAGCATGTCCTGCCCCTCCACATTCCTCTTGGCAATGGTGTAGACATTGTTGTTCTGCAGCTTGCTGGAGACAGTGTCTTTGGAGGGAAGGGAGGAAAAAAAATGCATCTGTTAGTTCAGATCCATCATCTGCAGAGACAGGAGAGCCCTGGGGAGCATTCCCAGGATGCAAGGGCACAGGGAAATGCTGGCTGCTTCCCTGGGGACAGGAGCAAATATGACACAAGGAGAAAAAAAAATCCAGTTCTCTCCATGGACCCACCTCATTCCCTTCAGGCTGTGATCTCTTGCTAAGTATTTGCCCATCTTACAGGGCTCTCACTGCCCTGGGTCACTCAGGACTTGATCAAGGTGAGACTTTAAAGGCTGCTCAGAGGGGAAGAGAACTCTGCTTTCCCTACAACCCCCATCCACCTACAGGCAGCCAAAAAGTCAGAAGATGAAGGTGGAAAAGAACACAGATCACAGCCTGAGGCGTGCTCAGGTTCTGAGGTTGTGTCCCAGCCACAAGAGCTCCCTCCTACTTTGCTCACACACAGACACTTCTGGCCAAATCAATGTCCTACAAGGCAGTAAAAATCCTCTCCCTTTTTACAAAAGCAATTACTTGAAAGGGTAAACCACCCCCCAGGCACTGTCTCCAGACATCACAGGGCTGTGGTACAGTTTTAACACACAGCCTGACCTCGGCCCTTGCAGATGAGGAGTGATTTCAGCTGCACACCTGGATGGGTGTCACTGTCACACACATTATTTCTAAGGGACTTTTTGAGGAAACCAGAACAGGGAAATCCACACAACACCAGGACCCAAACCAGCAGCCCCTGGATGCCAAGGAGCTCCTCAGCACAGAGCAAACATCAGGCTGTGGCTGCCTGTAAAGGGGCACAGTCACACTTTGGGTGGAAGATCCCACACCTGATAAGCATCATTGGCAAATTCCCGTTCCTGGTGCCCAGCAGGAGAAATTTAATTCCCTGCAGGGGCAGGTGGAACACTTGATCTGTGCTGGGTCATTCAGAGCAGGCTGGGCACTACTGACAAAAAAATGAGGGAGAGAAACAGCTTTAAACCAACTTGCACTGAAAGACCAGAGACTGGAAATGTGGGATCCCTCTGAGGAGCACAGGGAGCAGCACAGCAGCAGAGGAGCAGCACAAAGTGACCATGCAGCTCTAATCCACCCACAGGGTGCCAGACCTGACAATGGACACCAGTCTGTGCTGAGGGACTGGAGAGAGGACAGCAGAGCCTGTTCATGCACCAGAGAAAGGTGGGAGGAGGAAGAAAAAGGCAAATCCACACCCTGATGCAGACACTGGGATCCACTGCCTCTCCCCAGGGCACCTGGACCCTTTGTGCCCCCCTTTGCTGCCCAGGGCAGCTCCCTGCAGGCCCAGGATGGCTCAGGCATGCAGCCACCCAGACACACTCAGATTTAGGCTTCCTCTCTTCCCCAGTTACTATGGAAACTGGCTGATATATGTAACTAATGAGATCTTTTGCTTAAAACCCTCATTGCCTGTCTCCTCCTCCCACCCATACTCCTCCTCTCCACAATAAACTCAGCCAGACTTGGGAAATGGGCAGTGCAGAGCAGTCCCCTGCTCACAGGGAGCGTGGCTGGGATTAATCCATGCTGCAAGGACACCAACCACCAGCAGTGAAGCCCCAGTTCCCATATTCTCATGCTCTCAAGCCATCCACAGGAGCCTCCAGGCCTTTGGAAAGGCACAGAATCCAACACAAGCACAGGCTCAGACAGGACATCCTTGTCTGGGAGGGTTGCTGGTATTAAATGGGATTTTGTTTGCTGTGGTTAAACCTCACCCCTCTGGAAGGTGGAACTACTGGCAAGGACTTTCTCCAGCAAGCCTGACACCTGCCACAGCAGCCTCCCCTCTGCTGGGAGGTGCTGTCAGAGTAAAGGCATTCCCTGGGGAGCAGGGATGCAGGACTGGAATGAGAAGCTGCAATTTTGGCTGCTACCCCATCACAGGGAGTGATGGCAGAGCAGGGGAGCTGTGTCTAGGGAGCTCAGCAGGTGGGGCACAGCCACAGAGCAGCTGCTCTTACACCAAAATCTTCATGTGATGGCTCCTCTTGCCATGGAAACACCCCCAGCCTCTGCTGAGGGGCAGATTTCAGAGCAGGAAGGTGCTTGTAGGGGGATACAGGGAGGGAAAGTGAGGCAGGGCAAACCCTAGGAAGGTTTTTACAATTTTCTGCTCCCCTGACCTCAGTTATCCTCCAAAGAGCACAAAAAGCCCCACCAGAAGATGCCCTGCCCCAGCCAGAGCAATGGTGAGCAGGGCTGGAGCTGATGCTTGGCTTGCCTGACCCTCCTGCCCCCTCTCTGAGCACAGATTTGGGGAGAGCTGAGCCCCTCTCCCCCCAGGTAGCAGCTCCCATCCCTCCTGTGCTCTGGAGTATCAGCAATTTGGATTTTGGAGATCATCAGAGTTGCTAAGCAACAGTGGCAGGCTGGGGCTGGCTGAAGGCAGGACCGCTAATGCCATGTGACAGCACAGCCTTTCTTTAAAACAAATAAATAAATAACAGAAACCCAGGCAGATCTTGCTGGGAGCAGGGAGCTGAGCCCAGGCCCCCAGAGCCCAGGGAGGCAGGAGCAGGGCTGGGTGACTCTGGGGACTCTGCAAAGCAGAGCACACAAGTCCTTCAGCAAAGCAGCACAAGGCACAGCTGGCCTTGCCACAGCAACTTTCTTTTGTCTCAAGGTTTCTTCTCAGAACCCTCCTGAAGCACAAGGGAAAGGCACAGGGAGGTTTGGCCATCACCAAAGCCAGGGAAGCCTCTGACATCAGCCCAGCTTTCAGGGCTGGTTTGTTTGGTTTGTTTTCCTTGTATTTTCCTTTCTAAACAGAATTTTTGACCTCAGTCTCTCAGCAAAGCAGTGCACATGGAAACACAGGAAGGAACAACTCAACAGCTCACAAGGTCTCCTTCTTTGCACTGAAGGGACCCAATATTTTTTAACAGCACTTCTCTACTGGGTAAAGCAAAGGATGAGATTAAATTTTCTGCTCACCAGCTTAAGAACTTCACATCTGAACTCAGAGAGCCAAGATGAGCACCTGGCAGGGGGTGTGCACCAAGGACAGGCACAACTCAGAGCCAACACTGACCACACACCTTGTCTGACCTTTGTGGCAATCTGCAGCAAGCACTCCATAGCAGAAAGTACAATTTAGTGCTTATATTTTATGCTGTGATAGCCCAGAACATCCATGTGCCATTTCTAGCAGCACCTGAATGGTTCTGAGCATCCAGCCAAGAACTGCATTCAGGCTGATGCAGTGGGGAGGCACTTGGGGCAATGTTCTGACACCACATTTATTTCCAGGACATGTAATATGCACCAGTTCTGTAATTTATTAAACTATCAGCTACAAGATTTGCACATTCAGAAAAAAACAACATACCATGCAAGCTTGTGTATGATTTTCCCCCAGGTTTTTTCATCAAAATAAAATCCAATTTACTTTTTTTCTGGCATTTGCAAATTATTTGGGGGAGAAAAACAAAGTGACCACTGCATACCAATAAAGCCATGTTCAGCTCCAAACATGAAAGCTACCAAATTGTGGACCAGTGATAAACAAGTAAAACCAAAATTCCTGTGCTGAACAGCACAGCAGCTGATGGAATACCATTAAATGGGAGGAAATCTCCATGTGCAAGTCAGCTCATCCTCTTTCACTCTGTGGGTTTGGGTAAGCAGTGTTTAGGAAAAAGAAAACCATTTGGCTCATCTGATTTGCATATCCTAATGTAGTGATCCTTTAGAATTTAGTCAAACTTAGCATGTTGAAAAAATCTCAGTGTAAACAAGGCAAAGTGAGCTTCAGTGCATGCTCAGTCACAGGGGAAACCTCAGCTGCACCAACAGCACCCAGAATATTTGAGCTGTAACAGTTAAGGAATCTGTTTTCATGTACTAGATTCATGTATTTTCATTAAAAAAAAACCAAATCAATTAATTTAGCACTGGATTAATAAGAGATGAGAATGCTGGGCTATAACCACGACCTTGTGTTTTCATTATTTCTGAATGAGGTTTTCTCCAGGGAACTTYCCCAACCTCTTCCTAAGAGGCTGATGYACAGAACAGCTCTGATGAATTCAAGATGTGCAGGGCATCCCAAGCACACCTTGGCCCCATGGAACAGCTCCAGAGGGACTTGTTCCTCCACAGCCCTCAGGAACAGCCTCAGGCCAGGCCCATCTCTCACCACTGGGAACCTGAGCCCCAAATCCAGAATTAGGCACTCATCTCTCCCTGAGTCACGGGGGAATGGTGGGAATACCTTCAAAGGTCCAGGATTTGCTTTTTTTTGGAAGCAAAGATGGTGGAGACACAGATCAGCTCACAGATCAGACCCCAATTCCCACTTACAGGTACCTTGCTCCTCATCCCACAGCCTGGCACCTTATCCTTAGGCTTCCCTTGCCCTGCTCTGGGCTACCTGCAGCAGCCAAGACTTTTTGTTGCTCAGTGCTTTGGGATGAGCTTTTTTTGCCATCCCTGTTGCAAGCCACCAAAGCTCAAACCAATCCTATTTGGCTTGCCTTGTGGGCACAGGATGGATCTTTTACCAACAAAGGCCTGGGAGCACAGACTGCCCCAGAAGCTTCTCTGCTGTCTGTCTGTGTTTATCTCCTTTTTGTTTGAAGGAGGAAAAGCAATAACCTGGAGAAGAGTCTGCAGTTTGCACTGGAGGTGCTCTAAGGTGACTGCTGCACTGTGACAGACAGCTCTGGATGTACAAGAAACTCACACACTGCTTTTCTGACAGATCAAATCCCAGCCCCCAAAAAATCCCTGTTCCAAGCCTAACTCACTTCAGAGCCAGTTCCTGAGCTCACAGCAGCATCCTGGCTCTTTCCTGCTCTTGTCCATTCTCCCCCTCTCCTCATTTCTTTCAGGTACATCCCAACCTCTTGGTTGCACACACCTGCTATCATGTCTGTCACATTGCACATCAGCTTCTTCATCACCCCCTCTTGTAATTCCCCAGCTCCAAACCAGTGCAGTATTCTTCATTTTCACCTTCATTTCCTTATTTTTCACCTCTTTGATTAGTCCTGTCTCAGTTCAAACACTTTCCAGAAAGCCTCAAGTGGGTCCATTGCCTGCATCTTCCTTGCAGCATCTCCCAARAYTCCTGCCTTTCCCTCAGTAAAATCTAAATAGGGAATAAGTGCTGGGTGTTTAGAGAGAAAGAAATTCAAATTTCAGTTTCTCCACTGAGGAAGAACAGCATCCCTTGTCTGATTGCTCTGCAGGGCCTCCAGGATGGCTGCACAGAACTTCAGCCCTGCTTCTCACACAGCACAGATGTGAGAGTTCATGAAAGGAAAGGCTGTTTGCAGCTGGGAGGAGGAGAACTGGGAGAAGGGGAGATGGGAGAAGGAAAGCTGGGAGAAGGAGAGCTGGGAGAAGGAAGAAGAGCTGGGAGAAGGGGCGTTAGGAGTAGGAAAGCTGGGAGAAGGAGAGCTGGGAGGGGGAGAACTGGGAGAAGGAGAAGGGGAGATGGGAGAAGGAAGGAGAGCTGGGAGTAGGAAAGCTGGGAGAAGGAGAGCTGAGAGAAGGAGAGCTGAGAGAAGGAGAACTGAAAGAAGGAGAACTGAAAGAAGGGGAGCTGAGAGAAGGAGAGCTGGGAGAAGGAGAGCTGGGAGAAGGAGAGCTGGGAGAAGGGGAGCTGAGAGAAGGAAAGCTGAGAGTAGGAAAGCTGGGAGTAGGAAAGCTGGGAGAAGGAGAGCTGGGAAAAGGAGAATGGGAGAAGGGGAGCTGAAAGAAGGAGAACTGGGAGAAGGAGAGCTGGGAGAAGGAGAACTGAGAGAAGGAGAGCTGGGAAAAGGAGAGCTGGGAAAAGGAGAATGGGAGAAGGGGAGCTGAAAGAAGGAGAACTGGGAGAAGGAGAGCCAGGCTCTGAGGGTGCAGGGATCACACTCCTGCCCAGCCTCTCCCAGCCCAGCTGCTCCACAGGGCTCTGAGAGGCTGCTGGAGCTGTGCTAGGGCCCAGCTCTGGGAGCTGAGTATTTTTAGCTCCAGCTGCACTCACGTCACGGGGCTGGGACCAGCCAGGCTGAGGCATGAATGGTGTCTCAGCACTCACCACCTGGTGGGTGGGCTCAGGCTGGGCATGAATGACTGATCCCAGCAGATCCCAGCAGGGAGAACAGCTCACTCCAAGGAGCCAGCAGTGCTCCAGAGCTGTTCTCTGTGCACAAACCCAGCCTCTCCTCAGGTTTGGTGAGGAGCTGCTGGGATCTGCAGAGTTTTGTGCAGCTCTGCCACGAGTGCATTGCAAACCTGCAAAGACACCACAACCACTGACAGCCCAAACTGAGAGCTTTATTGTGGTTACACAGGAGAATCTTTGGAACAGGAACCAGCCCTTCCTCCACAAGGATCAAGTTCCTAAAGATTTTATATGCAGACTTGCTGTTTTTGGAAGAATGGATAGTCTTAAGCTTATTTTCACTGGATTTAAACAATCAAAACTGTGAGTCTTGAAAAATTATCACCCTACTGAGGCACATGGCCAGGCACACACCCTTGCTCTGGTGTAAACTAGAAGATGGACTCAGCTCCTGCCAGATTTCACCCAGCCTATCCTGCCTCTGCCCTAGTGTCTCACTTGTCATGCTGTGAAAAGCCTGCACCCTTGAGGATGCTGGAATTCCACACTCCATGGGTTTTGGATTTGGCTGATCCTTGTGCAAGCAAGACTTGGTGCTCTTAGGATGGTCTGAGCTAGAGGAGGTAAGTGCCTGTAGGAAATCAAGGTGAGCAGGCTGAGTCAGGGCTGCACTGGTAAAAAAAAAAAAAAAATAGAAAATATAGAAAGAATACAAGGGGCTCAGGCAAGCACACAAGATTTCCCTGGTTTTCCCTCCTGCAAGCTCTTGGCTTGCTCCATGCTCAAGCCCAGGGGGTCAAGCAGGAGTTGAAGAGGGAGGAGGTGAGGGCAGCAGAAACAGAAGCCTCAGAGGATGGAAGTGTTTGCAATCTGTTTATGGGGTGAGACCCACTTTCTGCCAAAGAGGCTGGCAGGTCCTGGCAGGTCCTGGCAGGTCCTGCACTCCCCTGAGCACCCCAAGGGATGGGCTGTGCTCTGGAGAGGCTCTGCAGCCACATTCCTGCCTGGGAAAGGCTGCAGGTCCCACTGAGAGGGACTGCCTGGTGTTCCCTGCTCTCCCTGACAGCTGGAAACTTGTCCTCCTGAGCATCCCAGGCCTGGCTGAGCAGTCTGGCCCTGAGCTGGCAAACCCTTTTGCAATGGGGAGCATTCTGTCACTCCAAATTTCACATCTTCTTCCAGAGGGAGGAGGGGGAGGCCAGGCTGCAGGACTGCCAATCTTCCCAGCCACATCCCCTTCCAGGCAGCACCTCAACACCAAAATGAGCAGCTTCCAGGGCTCTTTATCTGCAGTCAGTGCTTCTGGTTGGAGATAAAGAGCCCTGGATGCAGCCAGGGCATGGCCAGGGCAGAAGGCAGCAGCAGCAGCAGCAGCTCTGCAGTGCAGGGGGAGAGGCAATGCCAAGCTCAGTCAGGAGCAGAGGGAGGACTGGGGGAAGCACAGAGGTTGTTCTCATTTCAAACCCCACAGTGAAATCAAGTCATAAGGTCCAACAGCTGCTATTTTCCCCCCTCCTCTTGCGTGCTCCAGCTTTTATATTCCAAAATAGTAATAATTATGAGTACAAAGAGACCCATGGTTTCTGTCTGCTGTTGAAGCACGAGGGTGTTCATTGTGTAATAGCAGGCATGAGAGAATAAAAAGGTTACAGGGTTGGTAATCAATAGGGACACTTCTTTCATCTGTGAAAACAGAGCAGCTTTTGGTAGAATCACTTGGCTCCTGTCCAGAACCTCCAGAACAGGAGCAGAGCTGCTGAGCTGGCCCCATTCCACTCTGTTACACTCCCTTATCCTTCAGCAGTAGTAAGGTCACACGTACAAGATGCTCACAGAGGAAACTCTACAGCCAAACAAACTGAACAGGACCAAACATGATGATGAAAATGCATCAATATCTCAGCTAACACCAGCACACCCTTCCCACATGCCTGTCCTCCTCCAACACCCAACACCCTGCAGAGTCTGTAGGGTTAAATCTTTCATAACAGAAAGAAGAAAGAAGCTGCCAAAAGGTGAAGTGAGTGTTTCAGGGTGATGCAGCAGGGCTGGAACACTTTGATCACAACTCACAGCAGCAGGACAGGGTTGCTGAACAGCCCCAACACCATATTCAGCTCCATTTAAAGAGCAGCTTTGCAGGGAAGCAAAGTATAAAAGGGAAAACAAGAATACAAGGTCCAGAATGAAAGGAAGAAACAGACTGGTCAAATCAAAGACTTGGGATTTTTAGATGTGCTTTTATGGGGACCCAGCTAAAGTTTTTGACTGAAACAAGCCCTAGGATCCCAGGCTGTGCTATTCAAAAGTGCAATACTTACATCTTCATCAGCCATCAGCTTATTTTACTAAGGTGATATTAATAAGGTGATTTTTAATGGCAATGCATCAAAAGTGCTCTCAGCATGGCAGAATGAAACTACTCACCAGCATTCAGGTGACAGTCTTTAATCTGGAACTGAAGCTCATTTTCATTTGGAATATCCTTCCATGTTGCAAGGAAGACCTGGCGCTCTAGAAACAAAAAAATCCCCTCAGCACTGTGGGATCCTCACAGGACCCCAGTATTAATTAACACACCACAGAATATTCCAAAGTAGACACACTAAAAGGCTTTTGGGAACTTTTTTTCCCTGCTGGGGACAGATTTATTCCTGGATTTACCTCAGTCTCTTTGTATAAGCAGCAAAGCTTTGATGGATTTTGGCCTCCCCCAAAAGAGAAATAGTCTTTGCCATATGAGCTGTTTACAAGCCAAGAATATGCAGGATTTGACAGGAAAGAAGGAGATCCACACATTTAGGATTATGTTAGTGAAAGCTGCTTTTCTAGCAACTTCCAGCCAGTTCAAACAAAACTTTTACAATAAAGGTGACTAGGAATACAAAAATTCCAGTGAAAATGGTGACTAGGAATACAAATAAAGTGTGCAAAAGTTATTTGTGACAGCTGATTCCTGCATGATTACAGCTGCTTGCAAGGTGACATTTGATGTCATTCCTGAACCCAGTGATGCAGTTTGGGAGGAATAAAGGTGACTAGGAATACAATAAAGGTGACTATGAATAAAAAAATTCCAGTGAAAATGGTATGGGGGAAAATTCTAGACCCATTCAAGTGAATCAAACCATCAAAAAACCCCAAAACTACAACAACCCCAACCCAAACAAATACAAAAAAAGAAATCAGCTTCAAAGAAAACAGATCCACCTGGCTGAGAGAATGAGAGGAGGGGGACTTGGGTTCTGGAGCTGGAGGACAATGGGGACAGGACAACCAGCCAGACCTGCTGAGATGCAGTGGCTTGAAGGTCAAGGCACAGGTGAAACTGAGCCAGGAGACACCTGCAGCTCCAGCTGGGCACAGCCTGGATGAAGGAGGCTCAGCACACAACCCCAAAGCACTCACCCATTTTGCCATCCTCCACGAAAAGCACGTTGAGAGGGATTAGGCAGCTGAAGTAAAAGACATCAATGTTGTTTTTCACAGCCACCTGTCACAGAAAAAACAGGGAGGTTAAAGAGTCTCTCTCAGCTGGAAAAGCAAAGGGATCACACACAGTCTCATCACCCTGGAGTGCTCTCTCTGAGCAGAGGCCAGCCTGAGTGGGATGGTACTGGGCTCCTGGGCAGTTTCAGAAAGGACCAGTCCCCTGCTCCATTTTCACTGAAAGCTGCCCAAACTTCTCCTGTGAGCCTTTCATTGTGCTGCTTCAGAGCCAGCCCCACTCAGGGGCTCACAGCAGCATCCTGGCTCTTTCTGCTCTTGTTCAGTCTCTCCCTCTCATTTCTTTCAGGTACATCCCAACCTCTTGGTTGCACACACCTGCTGCCATGTCTGTCACACTGCACATCAGCTTCTTCATCATCCATTCTTGTAATTCCCCAGCTCCAAACCCCTGAGCAATATTCTTCATTTTCACCCTCATTTCCTTATTTTTCACCTCTTTGATTACTCCTGTCTCAGTCCAGACACTTTCTAGAAAGCCTCAAATGAGTCCATTGCCTGCATCTTCCTTGCAGCATCTCCCAAGACTCCTGCCTTTCCCTCAGTAAAACCTAAATAGGGAATATGTGCTGGGTATTGATTCCTGGAAGAAGAAAGCCCTGCTAGAGAGCAATCAGGTAAAAAAAACATCACTTGACAAAAGACTTAATTCTCAGTGTCATTAAACTCCACCAGCCAGGGAGTTTGCCCTTATCTGCTTTGCCTTTATCACACACACTTGCCATGTTCCCCACTAATCTCTGCTAACAGTTTTCTCCAGGCTGAGAGCTGCTGGGACAAGCAGGAACAAATGGGAGGTGGAACAAAAAGGTGCAGTGTCACAGCACAGCTCAGGAAAAGGCACCTCTGGGCTTTATTTCCATGCCTCTCATGCTCCCCCCATGTCAGCCCACACAGTTGGAGGCTGTCATGGGAGCACAGCTCAGCAGACACCTGCCTTTGCTGCAAGGAAGGAATCTTAAGCCTTGTAAGAAAGACCCAGAATTGAGGTTGTGTGGGGAATTTCAGGAGCCATTTGAGCTCCCACTTTGTTTGAAAAMCCCCAGAGGGAGTTCTCCAATTTGTCACCCTGAAACACAAACCAGACCATGCTAAATGCTGAGCCAAAGGAATAAATTTGCTGCTACAAAGATTTATGGCAAGACAAACTTCAYTGACATTAATAATTACATATATTGATGTCCTACTGGGAAAATCTATTGTCCTATAGGAGCAAGTTGAGAAGGACACCCACAAATGTTGGTAAAAACCAGCTGTGGATAGACAAGGAAGGGGAATAAAGCAGTCAGCTGATGAAAGATGCATGCAAGCCAGAGACAAATGGAAGGAGATCAAGCTCCCAAACAAACTCTTCTGGCAATTGTGAGGTCCTAGAAGTGCAAAGAAGTGCAGAAAGGTAAATGTGACAATCTGTGCTGTTCCTACTTTTMAGCCATCACTAAAGGTAGCAGCTTATATTTAATTCCCCCAGTGCAAACCAGCTTAAGAAGGGATTAGTCTAAAGCCCACTAAAACCACACAAATGATGGTGCAACTGAGGAAAAACCTGGGATTGGTTCTCTGTAACAGGGACTTGTTCCATGCTCTGATTGCTGGCGTCATGCTCACGAGTTGGAGTGTTCAGTGTTTGAACCAGAGAGGTAAAAGCAGATTGGTGGGTGGACTTCAGTGATTCACCACTGCAAAATATGATGGAACACATTGGGTGAGGAGCCAAAAATGCACTTCAGAGTCTGGGAGGGGAGAGCTGGGGGAGGGACAGCAGTGCAGCCATTCCAGATGCTGTGCTTGGATCTAAGTCATGGAGATGAGCCAGGAGAGGGGAAATTTAGGCTAAATGTCTGGGAAAACCAACAGTGAGAATTATTAAGCAGCACTAAATTCCTCTGAGGATAAAAGAAGCTCCAGTGCTTGGACTTACACTTAAAATCAGCCTTGCCAATGCTCTCAATAAGAGGAACTGTAGGAAAACAACAAAGCATAGCAGGGACTACACTGCACGACCCAAGATCTTTTCCAAGTCTGATTTAATGATTAATTGCCTTGCCTCAGAACAACAGAGATTACTTAGCTTTTGTAGCTAATTGTTGTTGCCATACAACAGCAGTTTCTTACAAGAGGGGCTGGAAAGCAGCTCCCTCTCTCCAGTCACAGTTCTAGAGGCACACTCCAAATTAATATGCCAGCCCTGTCCCTGCAGTTATAAGGATGCTATAAAAAGGTATCTGCTGACCTGCTTCTCAACTCTGCAGAAACACACTGAGTAAGCTGCTTTGGCTATCTCTGGAGAGCTACCCAATTAAGATGCTCTGAAGTGCAATTTCTTCCCAGTAAAGAAAAATCAAGCCACATGGAAGCCTTCCTCCCAAACTGCATCACCAGTTCAGGAATGACATCACAWGTCACCTTGCAAGCAGCTGTAATCATGCAGGAATCAGCTGGCACAAATAACTTTTGCACACAGGGTGGAAAAAGCTCTCCTGAACCTACAGGACTGGGGAGCTCCTCAAAATGAGCTTCTGTTGTTCAYCACCACATACTTCCCCCAAACTGGGCTCCACAAGATCTGGTCCATCAAAAGACACCTGGATGGGGAAACTCACACCAAGAAGAGGCCCCCTGAGTTGGTAACAGCTTCCCAAGGCCATGCTCCACRTCAGGAGCACCCAGTGCCATCTGACAGGCTGCAAAAGCAGATCCACAGCAGCACCTGCAAGAAGCTGAGCAGGTAATACCAGTGACTTTCCAAAAAAATCCAGTGCTCCTCAGGTGGGAACATTGTCCTGAGACAGGCAATGACATCTGATGTGACAGCAGGAGCTGAGAAGTCTCTSCAGGTTTGACATGCCTGTAAAGAAACCTCTGCTTGCACTCAATAAATCCTCAAGTCCAGACTAACTTTGCTCATGGCTCTGCTTTAACCTGCTGACCTGGACATGACCTATTAAATCTCTAGCTAGACCTTTAGCTTCAGACATTTCAGAGTTGAAACAGAAGSATTTTTAATAAAAATGGCTTTCCATTTGTGATCTTTTAGAGAGGGGAAAAAAATATTAGTACCTTGTGAATTAAGTCAAGCAGCCAACAAAGCTCTGAGGGATAGAAGTCAAAAGGTGGCAGATTTTTGTGTGATGCTTGACTRTTGAAAAGGTGTGAGCCCACTAAAAATTGGCTCAGGGTTGCAAATCACTCATGTCTTGTTCATGACTAGACTAGAGGAAGCAGCACCTCTAGAAATAACCCCTGGGATATATTTGCTCACCTTCCAGCACGAGCACCTTTCTGAAGGGCTTTCTTGCAGTCCAGCCCTCTGACAGCCCAAACATGGTATTTTGGGGAAAAGTACCTCATAGGAACAATGTCAAGTTATTTTCTTCAATAGTSTAGGTTTCTGATGCTTTAAATCTCAGACTTGAGCAACAGAACTGACTTTGAAAGTCAAGTCTGAAAGCAACACAGATGCTTTCCATCAGCAGCAAGTACACAACATACCCACTTGGAATCCCATTAGCACCTACACTAAATTAAGGATTTACTTAAGTTGGGTTTTGCTTTAGAGCCTGGTAACAGCCAAACTGGTAAGGCAAGAACAACTCTCCTCTGCAGAGCCTTTTTTTACCTCACCAGGTCATGGCTTGCTCTGTGACAGTCTGCTGCTCTGCCCCCAGGGAAAGCTGCTCCTCCACTTCATTTTGTGTGACAGGAAGGGTGTGATGGTGTTCACAGGGATCTGAGGATGAGGGAAGAGATGAGGATCTGACTCCATGTTTCAGAAGGCTTGATTTATTATTTTATGATAWATATTACATAAAAACTATACTAAAAGAAAAGAAGAAAGGATTTCATCAGAAGGCTAGCTAAGAATAGAAAAGGAAGAATGATAACAAAAGCTTGTGTCTCAGACAGAGAGTCTAAGCCAGCTGACTGTGATTGGCCATTAATTAGAAACAACCACATGAGACCAATCACAGATGCACCTGTTGCATCCCACAGCAGCAGATAACCATTGTTTACATTTTGTTCCTGAGGCTTCTCAGCTTCTCAGGAGAAAAAATCCTAAGGAAAGGATTTTTCATAAAATGTGTCTGTGACAGGAAGGGCTCTSAGGATCCCAGGGGTGCCTGCAGCCTCTGCCAGCCCCAGGTTTGTGCTCTGTGCTTCTTCTCTCTGTGCTCTCCCCACAGGGCTGAGCCTGGAGCTGTGCAGGCACAGCAAGGGTTACATCAATGGGCAGGGAACACAGAGTTACTGGGAGGGGTTGTGCTCTCCTGTGCCTTGCTGCACTTCAAGTTCAAAATGTACAATTTATAAATGTGCTGTACCATGTGGCAGACGTTGCTCTTAACCTCCAAACCAACAGCTTTCCACAGCTGAGTGAGGAACTGGCCACAGATGCCAAGCTGTGATCCAAGTCCTTAATTCAGAGTGTTCCCAGGAGGGTTCTTTGCTGAAAYAAGACTCTCACAAGCAGAGACTGTTGAAGAATAAGCCAGGCAACAAACCCAAGCAGCATCTTCCCCATCCAGCTACCCACAGGTGTTGTGTGGTGGCTGGTCAGGGATTCTGACACAACTCACACCCGGGCAGATATTGTGTCATTTATCAAGCAGGCTCTGGAGAGTGAACATCTGTTGGCTGGAACTGCTGCTCACAATGATTCCCACAGAGAGCTGGATGTGTGAAATCTGTCTGCAAGTTCTGAGTGCTGTGTTTGTGACCTGAGCTCCATTAACAGCTCTGATGAATGAGAGCTCCAGCAGCTCTGCACTGCCAGACGCTGGAGCGTGGAGGAGCACAGGTGATGAGTTACAGCAGGAAGGACAAGCATCATCCACTGCATTAGCMACACTGATATTTCCTCAGTGAAGAAGCTGCACCTTCCTCCTCTGTCTCTATAAAAAGGTTTTGCCAAACTCATTTCAAGAAACAAAGGTAGCCTGCACCTCACGCTGCACAGACCTCTGTGTTTCCAAGTGCCCCTCCTCAGGGAGAAATGCACCTGGCAGACCTTTCCCTTTCCACACTCAGAGAATTTTACTGAATTAAATAAAAAAAGCAGTTTGAAACATTCCAGCATGCTCTGTAGCTGCAGCAAGCAGGGCTGGCAGCTGACAGCAGGATGTGACACACTGATGGTGCATTCTGATCCCAAGAGASTGGCTCCAGCCTCAGGCAGACTTGCTGCTGCTCCAGAAGTGCCTACAGCTCCTTTTCACCTGCATTGTCTCCTGCAAGGGGCTATAATCTCACAGAAGAGATGATCAGATTTGTGCCATGACARGCCAGGCCTGAGCTCAAACTCTGGCTGCAGGTTGGCTCCACTTCACCCATTCCCAGGATCAGGGGAGCAATTCTTGTGTGCTCCAATGGGTATTCCAACTTCACAGCATTTCCTAGCTGCTAAAAAGCCAATTATTAGAAAGAGTGGATCTCTTTAGCATAGAAAGGCTCTCAGCCCAGGCATTTTCTAATTCCAGATTTGACTTGAAGAACTATCTGGAAAGACTTAATATTCCCACCAGTGCAAATCTGTGTTTTAGGAGGCACCTTCCTCTTGGAGAGCTGAAGGTCTCACACACGTGGTGCCAAAGAAACCTCACCCAGCTGGCATGGCTCTAGCAGCCCACATGTCACCAGCAGTGTCACCACTGCACTGGTTGTGAAAAAGCAACACTGCAGGAGCCAGGGAGACCTGAACAACTCCCAGAGATGTCTCCATGGCTATCAAACACCCAGGAAGGTCAACAGAGCCTTTCACAGACCTTTGGGCAAGGGCTTGTTGTTATTTCTTGGTGCCATAAGCACCAGGCAGCCCCAAAAATGCTGACAAGGCACTGCAAAGGTGTCCCCCACCAAAATTAGAAGCACACAAATACCTAAGTCAGATTTTCTGACTTAGGCACGCTCCAAAGGCAGCTTTTTAAWCTGRCAGAAGTGAAAAAGATGAAGCAGARAGCAGGGATTGGGGTTTGTTCAGCCCTACAGTGCTGTGTCCAGCCCAGCTTTACCCTTTGGATAAATCTCTGCTTGACTGGGGGTTAAAGCTGAGCCAACAAGTCATGAAAATGATCRTGATTATTTTGGGATGCAGGGGAGAAGCCTGGCATTCAGTATCACAAGATGCAAGGTGACTAGCAAACACAAGACTTTTCAGCTATATTTTACCTAAGTAAGCCTCTGAAAATATTTCAGCCCTCCTCATCTTCTTGCAAAAATGTCTTTTTTGTTACCTTGTCAAATATTTTCGTTTCTCTCCATGATTACAAATGTCAAGATTAAGTGAGCTGTATTGGGTGAAAGATTAGAAATGGTAATAAAAATAACCTGAACAAGACATGAATTCATTACTTCTGAAATAGTTGCCTAAGGAATGTACAACTAGTCTTTGAAGTRTATAATTAACATGACAAAAAGTTGAAAGCTATCAGTTTGGTTACTTCAGGACTTCTTTTTCTTGTTACTAAAAACAAAAAACTCCCACCAGAATAGGAGATGAACATAAGGTCCTCAGGTTCAAACCAGCCCTACATCTGCTTCAATGTTCCCTAGCTGAGGAAAAAAAAACACATTAAGTAAATTCAACCTGATGAGTGTTTTGGTTCTTCAATGAACACAGGAACATTTGGATTCTCTACTCCTATATTATGCTATAAATTGTTCCCTAAGTAGGTCACCAAGGCGATTTCTGAACGTTTCAAGACAAATCCTTTCTACATGAACCCACAAAACAAAACCAGAGCCTTGGCTGTCAGGGCATTTTGATAGATCTCCATCAAGCCCACTGCTGTCAAAAAAGTAAGGGGAGTGCTCTTTTTAACTTGGCATCTGCTATCATGATTCAACTCTTTGCAGAGAAATATACTATTACTCCATATGGCAGCTTCCCCAATTGTAAAAGGGCAGCCAACTTCTATGGCAATGAGAGYCTTAGCAAATTAACAACTGAGTCTGGCACTAATGAATGCTCCACTGCCTCAATAGAAGGTAGCTGGAGGTTTCCTCACATGTTTTCTCTTCTTAGCTTTGTTCTAGCAGGAGATGCTACAAGAAACAAACTGTGTTCCAAGCCCTTCAGAGATTTAATAACCCAAATACTTCACTTCCCTCCTGATCAAAGGAAGCAGTGACTTGAGAATGCCCTGTTGAGAGTCCCCAGTGCTGTGGAGGCTGCCTGGCACTGTCACCTCCACACTCCCCTCAGAGCAGGAGCCACATTTTAACACAGCTGACCCAAATGCCACCTCAGCTTCATGACCTGGTTGCAGARGGAATCCAGCTCTTCCAGAGGCTGGAAGGGCCCAAGAGGGTGGAAGGCAGGCCATGGAATTCATTCACTGTCTGTGCTCCTCCACTGCATGACTGTGCTTGGAGCCTSAGTGTGGGACTGCTCCTTTGAGTGCCAGAGAAGCTATTTCAAGCTGTTAGCCCAAAGACTCATCAATAAGTCATAAGGCCCAGAATGGAAGTCAAAAGAAGGGGAAAAAACAGTTGCTGAGGCAGAATAAATAGTAACTTCCATTGCATCCTCTTAAACTAAAAAGAGAATGAGCTGCTTCACAGTACTCCTCTCTATGGGCTGCTACACTGCAGGAATCCAACCCAGTTCCACCTCCTGGAGACCTGAGGTGAGAGAGGCAGCTGCAGTGCAAGTTAACTACATTTTGGGATACTGGGAAAATCACCCTGGAGGACCCAGAGGTTATAAATATAAAAGTATTTAACTCCAGAGCAGAAGCAGGAGTTGCTGACCTCCACTCCACAGCATGGCAGCAGTRGGGAGGAGCCTCCTGATGATTTCCAGACCACTGGAGACAATCTCTGGTCCAAAGCAGAGGGGAACATCTCCCTGGATCTGTCCTGTCTTTATCAGATGGACAGCCCAATGTGATAAAGAGGCTCCCCCAGGGAGTGCTGTCCCTGCTATGCACCACCACCCTCATTAATGAAACATTAGCTGCTCACATCATTTCTCCTCTGCCTCTCCTGGAACACACACTTTGCCTTGGATGAAGCTATSTGGGGCAGGGATGTGCCTTTGTGAAACACCCTGGAATTTAAGAGCACTAGAGAAATATTAATCACTCAGCAGTTGCCATCTTCCCTGCAATTCCTTTAATTGCCTCAATTCTTACTGACAGCTCTCTCTGCCTGCTMCACCACAGGCACTTCCTCTGTTCACACCTGCCCCAGTTCTTAAGCCCAGCCAAGCCTCATGCCCAGTTTACAGAGCAGTGTTACTGCAACAAAGCCCTTAATCTACACAGATGCAAGCAGTTTTTGAAAAGTCATAAAATTCAACAAGTTTCCATTTCAGTTTTTCTGGGAGRAGCTTGGAAAAGGAAGAGGACTCAGTTTTGGCCAGAGCCAAGGCCCAAATCCACGAGGTCTGACTGTTTACACATGGTATTGTGTGATTAGAGTCTTACCACACTGTGTTGGGCACCTGCTGAGCTCCCCCTTGCCCAGAATGAGACAATCCTTACCTGGAGGTTGTTCAGAGGCTCCATTTTCATGACTGGTCCCAGAGTGTTGAGGGGCAGGGAGACATCAATACTTTGGTTTGGCATCAGAGGTGTGTGAATGGCCAGGGGGGTGCTTGGGATGACTCCAAAGCTGGGCAGGAGAAAAACAGAGGTGATGAGAGCAGCCCTGCATTGTCCAAAATATCATGTTCCTTTTGTCAAGCACCACCTGCCTCATCTCCCCACTACTCCTGAGCTGCCCCTGCTGCTGCTCCAGGGAGGGAACACAGCTCAAATRAGCAAAGTAGGATAAAGCATGGGAAACTCACTTATTTGCTGACAAATTCACCCCCCTGCCCCAGGGCCCAGCTGCTGGGAGCTCTCCCATTACCCACAGGGCACTGGTCTGTGTGCTAAGCAAGGAATGAGCTGGACTCAGAGGCAGGTGCTGTTTCTCTGCTCCTGAGCTCCAGAGCACTGCAGGTAGGGTGCATCACACACTGCATGGCTGCTGCAGTGGCAGAGRGAGCTGGACAGCCAGCCAAGGRGGAACATGTGCCTTGGAACAGCACWGCAGAACAAATGAATCAACACATGCAGCTGCCTGGTCCTGAATGACAGCACCTGGCCCAGCTGCCTGCTTGGAGGCTCCTTCACTGGGGATGTGTCCCAGCAATGTTTACTTGCCTGTTCACTCCAAGGAACACTGAATTCCACAGGCACCTCTGCTGAGCATGGAGAAGAGGGAAAACATCCTACACTTTACACAGCACTCCTGTACTACAGACCAGCTGCTTTCCAAAAGCAGATGGAAGCCCAGTGTTTTGGTGTCCACTCATAAATGCAATTCTCTTTAGCAGAATTCACATCAGCTCAGAGGTCTCAGGGGGTTTGCAGGATGGATAGATGTGTGTTTTTATTTTATTCACTAAAAGCCTGATGCTGTCTCTGCACAGTCAGCCAYATTTATCAGGTTTGTCACTCTTTCACAAACCAATAAATGCCCCATTCTTGGTTCTCCTTAGTTTTCAGCTCTAGGAAGCTGAAATAGGAATATTCCTAGCAGGGGCTTAGCCATATGATTTGCCTTCTGCAGCCATTTCACCTTGGAGGACACAAACCCTCCTGTTTTCCCCARGACTCAGAGGGGAACCAAACCTGCAGTTGGTTACTAAGGGGCTGTKATATTACAGCACACCAGAGCTTTAGCTTTCTTTTATTTTTTTAAAATGCTTTATCCCAAGACTGCAGTGAATACCATTAGCAGCAGTGGGAAAGGARGGAAAAGCAATAGAAACTTCCCAATCACAAACCTTAATATTTACACTTAAAGAACCAGCCCWCTGCAGCAGGCACAGTGGAATGCATTGACAGGAGAACAACATTTGTAAAAGAGTAAATAAATTGTAGTAAGTTGTATATGGAGCTTGTGCTGCAAGAAGAAAAACTGCTGGTTTATTGTACAGTATTTAAACTTTCTATATCCTCAAAGCAGGTGTGGCTAAAATATAGCTTGATGTATGGGAGGGGGGGGAAAAAATCACAAAATGCCTTTTGTTCCAGGCTAATTTGCATGAAACATTCACATACAGCAGCTTAGCAAAACTCTCCAGAAAATATGGCAGTCCAGGGAGAACATTTACCAAGACTTATTTAGCATAATGACTTTTCTAAGTAAATCTTATTCGTCCCAAGAAATCTTGAATTTGCAGCAGTGAGATTAAAGAGATGGYTTCAGTGGATCTTCAGCAGAGAGAAGCCTTTTCCAGTGAAGTGATATTAAGGAATACAGAGAACATGTCAGTCACAAGATACTCTTTGCAGTCTTGATAAGAAGTAGCCTGGTCCTTGCTGAAGATAACACACAGCAAACCACAGGATAAGCTCTCTGGAAAGGGTATTTGTGGGAAGACACCGTGGCTGTGCTGCCATGTCATGTCCTTTGGCTGAGATGGGTTTCCAAGAACAATCTGAATTCCATCATSCAAGCTCTGAACTTTCAAGWGGCTGCTGCTTCTGACAGAATTGYTCTGCTGCCTATTWCAGGGAGAACATGTGCCACAGGSTCCCAACTTGCAGCTCCTTCAGTGACAAGCAGCTTTATTAAAGAGTCCTGTGCTTCYAGACAGTCTGAGGAGCAGCAGAGCAATTAAGTCAGGAGGCAGAGACACCATGGGTTGATACTTGTGCAGCTCAGATCCTGCCTCTCTGTGCTCTTGCTTTGCCCAGGGCACTTCCTGGCTATAAACTCACCAACCTGCCTAACAACTCATGAGGCTGCTGGAAAACTCCACTGAGGTGAAATGGGGCAGATGCTGTTTCAGAGCTGGGAGAAGGATGGCACTGTCTGCTGCCTGTTTCCTCTCACATTCATCAGTCTGTGTTTTCAGCCCTTTCACACAATTTTGGTGTGATGGAGAGGTCAGGCTGTATCATCCAAGCTATTTCCATGACTGCATTATACACCTAAGCATAAGCCCTCCTTAAATTTAGCAGTGTAGGCACAAACTCCTTTCACAGGAGCATTCAATCTGTTGAACACAGGGCATTGCTAATTATTTCTTACCTGTTCTTATTGAACTGAATGGCAAAGTCAGTCATGTGCTGCAAAGCCTTATTGGTAAAGTTCATCTCCATGTAGATGTGTCCCTGCCTGTGGCTGAATGTGCCTGAGATCTCCAATCCTTTAGCTTTCACTGCAGGCAGCCAAACCTTGAACACAAGAGATGTCATTCAGCATGAGCAGCCTGGCCTGAAGATAACAAACAAGCAGAGTTTTCCAATAAAGCTCAGAAATCCACCTGGATTGGCACACTGAGCCCACAAAGGCTAAAGAAACACTGCAGGGAAGATGGGACATGGGGTGTTGAAAGGATGGAGGAGCTCACCACTGAGGAATAAACTTGCTGCTCCTAATCCATGTTTGTTCACAGTACTCATGGAAGAAATCAAATTACAACAGCATTGGTGTGCACAAGAGCAGGGACAGCTTGTGTCCATCACAGCAGAATGAGATTCACCCAGTCTGCTGCTGGACTTCTCTTAGGGCTGGTTGGGCTATTAGAGGCAGGACAACACTAAAGTTTGAATCAAATAAAATCAGGGCTGATACTATTATCTGTTGGGTTCTGGATTCCCAAATCACTTCTGTGGGAAAAACCCAGACCCAGATCTGARTGGGGCAAAATGAGGCAGTACTTGCTCAAAATTAGAGGGTTTTTTTTGTTGTTTTTTTTTTTTTTTAAATATAAGGTGCAATAATTGCAAGGACCAAAAACTTTGACTATGGTCTGCAGTACCTTGAGATCCTCTATTTCAGAGGATGGTTTAAAATTATCCACCCATGGGGTGCTAATTGAGTGCTAATTTTTGTTTATTCCCTTTCAGGAGCCTGAGCTCCCTGTGGCTGCTCCACAGCCAGTTTCCAGAACCATGTTCTGTGTCTCATGATCCCTCCCAACTCCATGCTTCAGCCAAAGCCTCTGTGATCTCTGTCACTGACAGAACATTTCTCTGCATTCCACTGCAGCACCATCATCCCAACCACATGATTTTATCTCCACTGTCACGTTGGATTCCWCCAAATAAACAAACAAACCTGCTGGGAAAGTTGTTGCAAATTTTGTCTTGCCCTCAGTTTTCTAGGGAAGCTTGTTAAGAAGCAGGTCTGCAGGAAAGCTGCTCTGACACAAGTCTGGGATTTATCTAAGCCATTCTTTAGAGAAATGCTGTCACAGGTAAAATGAGGGAACTGCTAGAATGCCAGAAGTCTGTAACTAATAACTAACATTCCAACATGTGGTTACTCTACTTGGGAAAAGCCCAGGGCATCCCTAATGGGACTGAGTTGAAGTTTTAGCACCAGAAACTCACAATAAATGGGCCAAGTGAGCAATGTCACATTTGTAGCTCAAGGGGAGGCAAGAAACTGGGGATGGCTGTTTTTCCTTACGTACAGACTTGGGAGCCACATATCCTCCAGGAGCCATCCCCATGCCAGATGAGAGCTCAAAGAGATCGTTGAGTCCACTGACCACTGCTGGGGTGGGAGAAGGGGCAAAGGTGGCTGGCACAGAGGAGGGAATGTAGGTCTGTCCCACCTGGAGGAGTCAAAAAGAACAGGCACTCATTAACATCACGTGTGAGCACTGCTTATTAAATAAAMCATGAACTTGGGCAATATCCTAAATATTTTAAAGCCATTTGCAGCTTCCCCACTGATTTATCAATAGTGCTAAATTATGCATTTGAATTCCAAAGCTCTTGGCAGCTAATCCCTACACTCGGCTGTCACCTCAACCAAGCTTCCACATCATTTTTTATAGCTCCAGTTATCTATTCCCACTGTAGAGAAATCTTTCTTCTCCATATCTCCTTCTCATAACACAATATGCTTTGTGGATCTACCCTACATAAACCCAGGGAGAAGAGCAAATTGCTTCAAACCTTCCCCCAACCACGTCAGTCTTCAGGAATCTGCAACATTTTGCATATCCAGAGATAGCAAGGGAGTCATGACCGTGTTGTGTACTCCCACCCAAAGCCAGAGCTCTGCACGCTCAGCACTCGGGCCCTAAAGGTTCATTACATGAAGCAGAGCCTGCCACAGGACAACCTTCCTGCAAGAAGGGCAATCATTGCCTCCCAGGGCCTAAATGAGGGCATCAAAGCTGGAATATTAACCTTTAAGTGCCCAGCTTCAGATGGGACAGTCACACCCAAGTTACACTCCCAAATTCTCTTCCTGTGCTTGAGATCAGGATTTCCCAACCAGCAGCCCAGAAATAGGCAGAGTGACCAGGACAGAAATGCCTGCTGGGTTTTTGCTGGCCCAGGAGGGCAGAGACCTGGCTGTGTAGGTATGATCACCATGGGGAAGCACCTCCCATGTCCTGCTGTGGGCTGCCTGGCTGTACAGGTGYTCTGTGCCACCAGCTCTCCTCTGCCCTYGTGCTGAAGGAAGGAAGGAATGCCAGATTGGCAGGGAAAGGAGGAGAGAGAACGACTGCAGCCATAACAAGGGTCTCTGAAAAGCCCTCCCTCCAGAGCTGAGTTTGCTTYCCTCACTGAATTACTGGATCCAGAGTCCTGGGAAGAGGGACTGGAGCTTTCTAGGGGACACCACTTCTGGCTGTGGGTTGGAAGCACACTCCCTCCTGCTCACTGCATCTCCAAGCCATGTTTCATTTCCTTTCCACACTCTTCTGGAAGAAGCTGCCATGAGCTTGAAGCCAAGGCTGCTTTAAGAGCAGGCTGAAACTGTCCCATGTCCTRGCAAGAGCTGTAGGCAGGAGGACACCCCCAAAGCACAGGCACAGAGGAGGTGGCAGCACTGACCACACAGAGCAGGAAAACTCAGAGCACCTGAMCCTGATGTCCAGGCAAAAATCCTACATGGAGTTTGGGAGGAGAAAGCACTGAGGTCAGGCAAGTCTGTGGTGACTTGGGTTAGGGTTACAGACCAGGCTTTGTGAGCAGGGATAAGCATCCTTGGCCTTTCAGCTGCTAAAGCAGTTGCACAAGGATGAGGCACTGCCAGAGTTAATGCTGCTGCTCCAACTAAAAGCTCTGAGGAAGAAGAGCTAAGCAGAGAGAGTGAACAGCTCTGGCCCTGGCTGCTCTCAGGAAAGCCCAGCTGGACTCAAATCAACATAGGTGGGGATTTGTGAGTTTCAGTTGCATTTCTCCATTTTCAAACATCTTCAGGGCTTTAAAAAGCACCTTCCAGCACRCAATGGGTGAGCTTACACCGAAAAACCCCTGAGCTTTGAGCAGCTTTGGAAATTGGGGAAAAAAATGGAATGGCACTTACTGCCGGGCTTCCTCCAATGCCCCCGCCAAGGTCACTGCCAAGCTGAAAGAGAGAAGGAGAGAGAGGAGAGGGAGAGGAGATCATTTCAGCCAAGTGTCAGACAGCCAGCATGGATCACTCCTGCACAGGACAGATGGAAATGCAGTGCTGGGAAAGCACAGGGAACAGAGGGGCTGCCTGCTGCTGTGGGAGCAGAGTTACCTAGAGAACTACCCCGTGCCTTCACTGTGGTTAGTAAGAATAAAAATCCATCCCTTCTTGTGGCTGTTGTCTGCACCAAAAYCTCCCTTCTTCACGTTTCATGCATTGGTGCTTTCCCCTCAGCCCTGCTGCTGCCAGCAGGACCCAAGCAGCACCACAAAACCCAGTGGGGTAACTGTGAAATGGCAYAAAAATAAAACTGACAGGAAGGCTCACTTCCTGAAAGCTTTAGTTTTCTAGGGAACAGCCAGGAGCCACGGGCAAACACAATGCACCTTGGCTGTGTTCCTCAGACAGCAGCTCCTTTCAGCCATGAGGAAGAAAGAGAATGGGATCTGTGCTGCCTCTGACAGCAGCTCAGAGAGGGGGGCTTTGAAGATGCTCCCCTCCCTCAGAGAGGGAAAAAAAACAGCTTCATCATCTACAGCAAAGAGACCTCACAGTGCACCAGGCTATTTCAGTTCCAATTTTTGCCAAGTGCATGGTCACATGTGAAGTGACCCAAACAGCCCTCCAGAAACACCAAATCATCTCTGGGCTCTTCTGCAGCCCACCTAGAAGCTCTCCCCTCACAAGTTCCCTTTACAAAACACCCAGACCACATTTCCAGTGATAAAGTCCATTTTTTAAACCTCCACATCACTCTGCATGCTCAGGAGAATTCAGAGATCAGGGCAGGCTCCAAGGCTTGGCTACAAGCGCTGCTTGCAAGTACAACATCACCCCTGTGAACATTTAAAATGCACTTAACAGATAACCAGGAGGAAATAAGCACAGATCTGCAGAGGTTAATTCACTGCAGACACATCTCCAGCTTATCTGTGTCCCAAGCTTTGCTTCTGAAGACCAGGGTAATTTTTTTTGCCCAGAACAGGATTTTTTTGGGGTCACATTCAGACAAGGAACGTGACCTGACAACATCCACAGGGGATGATGCAGGGGTGAGGTAAGAGCCAGTCCCATTAGGAAAAGGCTGGGCTGGCAGACCAGAACATCACAGCTCACCAGAGATGGYTTCACTCTTCCATTTGATTAGGGCTTGGGGAGTTAGTTTGGAGTTAGTTTGCTTTTAAAAAAGCATGTGACAAACTGGGTCAACAAAGGCTCTGGATATGTTGCTCAAATAAGCACTGGTGTGTCAGAATATTGAACAAATGCACCATATAGCTGAAGCAAAAGCTCCCAGGATTGCCTATGCTTAGAGCCAAAAAGGCTCTGACCTTTTCCCTCTGCACAAAAAACTTGGAAATTAACTTTGCTCTGATCCCCTCCAGCCTGTTCCCTGAGAGATCTCACAGCAAATGTGTTTTATGCTGGTCAAGAGACACCATAAAGCTTCATACCTCTCTCCATCAGAGCACAGATAAAAAGGATAAATTGCCCTGAGAAGAGCWGCAAAGGTGTAAGACAGTGACTTACCAGAAGATAACTAGCCTCCATAAAACCTGTAAAATGTGACAAATCCCTGTGCTTCCCTGGATCTCTCTCCTGTTCCCAGGCACCTCTCCCTCCCCTGGTCCTCRCAGGAGCAACATTAACCACTCCAAGTGGGTGTTAGGAAGGAACAAATCACACACAATTTGCTTTTTGTTAAGAGGCCCTAAGAGCTTTTTTCCTGTGTGGGACTCAGTTTATCCCTACTTGAGGCCATGGTAGAAGCTGAGGAGATTCCTCATCTTTTTCAACAGCCACCTCTCCASACAGCAGCCCAGGCTCTGGCTGTCCAGTTTTGCTTAGCTGACTTAAGAAATAACAGATAAAAGTGAGTGATTCCAAAGTCAAAAGAAAGCTCAGTCAGAGACCAAAGGAAGCCAGCCAGAGGATGCAAATCCAATTAATACTGAGCTTATAAAATGAGGCTTATTACACTGTCAAGTCTCCCCCACTGAAACAGTCTGACAGAGCAGAGTTTTGTTCTATTGACTGCTCTCTAATCCAAGCCATGGTTTAGATTAATATATCACATCATTTACATCTTGTTACTGGCTCACTGAGGAGTAATAAATGCAACTATTACACCTCATCCCTATTCATAGTCCTGCMTGCAGATGAACTTCAAGCTTTATATTGACAGGCAGTGAAGTCTGGGGGAAAAGAAAGAATCCAGTTCATTCCCAGGTATTATTGTATGCACAGAGGATTTCTGGTTCTGTTGTCTGCAGCAGCAGAAAGGCTGGTTTATCAAGCAGCAAGCATTTTACAAAGGGTATTATGGAAATGACTGAATAATTCTGCATAATCAAGCCAGATGTTAACTATTCTACCATTTCCTACTACACTCATCAGAAGGAGCTGCAGGGTAGGAACCCAACCTCGAAGCAGCTCCTACACTGATGATGGCTGCAAGGGACAGGGAATGACATATTGGGGTTCCTTGAGCTATCCACAAGTCTTCCATTTTCCCTAAATGTCAAGCCTTGGGGGGGGAAATAGAATGTGGATTTATTGCTTTAGTTAAGACTCCAGTTCTCATAAAAAGGAATTAAAAAAAACCCTGACTGGCTCAGAGAATTTACCAGGAGCCTGTGTGTGTTTTCAGATTGGATCCAACATCTCTTTTCCACAGCAGGAAGCTCTGAGCTGCTGCAGCCCCTCTTTAGTGGCTGGAGGGCTCTGCAGAGCACAGCCTGAGCCTCTCCTGGTTCCTGAGCTCGGGCCCAAGCACTGCAGATGTGCTCCAGAGCTGCAGAGCCAGAGCCAAGGAGCTGCAGCTCCTCCAGGTCCCTACAGGCAGAGCTGGCTCTGCCCTGACTGAAGAGAGAAGTGACAGCATTTCTACTGCACCAGAAGTTACAGGAGGGAAGTTAATAAAGAACTGATCAATTCCACATCAGATCTGGGCTGCACTTCYCATTGCAGCAGCACAAAGTCTCTTTTTCTCTGTTTTTCTTGCCTGTCACCCTCCCATGGCAGTGATGCTTTCCCCATTCAGGAACTGCAGGTCTGGTTTYCCTCCTGTGGGATGCCCAAATCATAACTTTATTCCAAACTCAGAGTGATGGAAGAGACTGTAACAGTGCTGTGTGTGTGAGTAAGAGGGAAGGAGGAAGACAGAGGGAACAGGAACCAATTACCCACAGAGTGTCCTCTCCCATCTGGAGTGACAGGCAGAGTGCAGAAGGAAAGAAACAGAGATTAGTCAGGCATGAAGTGCTGCTGAAGCAATTCCCCAGGACTGGCAGCTCTGGTTAACCATYTCCATTTGTCTCATGGGCAGACAGACACTCCTGCCAGGAGGACAACCTGGATCTGCCTTACAGGAGACTCAGGAACAGCCCCACACAGGAGAGGACCACGTTAGCTGCCAACCCCACTTACTGTGAAGGTGTGATACACAAGGGCTGGCTCTTGATGGTCCAAGGGAGCTCATGGCACTGCAAACTCCTGATTCTGATCCTAAAGCTGGCAGCTTGGAGAGCACAAAGCCTCTGGTCAGGATGAAGAGCTGCCAGCTTCAGGAGATGAGCAGAGGATGGACAGGGAGTCCCAGCCCCCGAGGCATAAAAGTTCTTCAAAGAGGAATTCTCTTTATTCCCTCCAAACCTATCCTGCCATAACAGCACCCAAGCAGCCACATGGGTTGAAAGAAGAGGCTGTATCAATAAAAGCAGTGCCAGCACCTTTTCCCAAACTGCATCAGCACCTTCACYTTGCACAAGTTGGCTCGGCTGGTGCCGCAGCTGCTCTGCAGTTGGAGGCTCTGCCCTGCAATTCCAGCCCTGTGGAAGCAGTTATGCTGACTTATGAAGTGTAGCAGTGCTGGAGTTACTGCATTAGGAGGGTTTATTTGCATCTTAAGAGCAGCTTGTAATGAAGTGACTCTGCTGAAGTGTTCATGTGATCCTGAGGGGCTACAATCACTTCTGCAAAATGACGTGAGGCTTTTGGAGCACCAAAAAATAACAGGGAGGGTGGAGCCAGGGACAAAAGCTTCAACAACCACTGCTCARCAACTGCCTTGCCTTGTGCCCACAGCATCATCAGGGCTTCCAGGGCAGCTGTGCATTTCCTGGACCACAATTCATGGCTTAACAGGGGACAATTGCCTTCTAGCTGCCTCACACCACAAAGCAGGAGCCAARCACCAGCTCGAGGTGCTGCCTGCACTCAGTAAGAGAGCAGCAAGGAACACAAAGCWTTTACCTCAGAGGAATGGGGTGAGATGCTGAGGGCAGGGCTGCTGGCAGCCTCCTTGGGGCAGGCTAACCCTGTGAGAGAGCCCTGAGCTGCAGGACAGAGCATGCCTGGGCTGCAGGGATCTCACTGCAGACACACTGTGGCTCACACAGAGGCAGTTCAGTGCCTTGTTTGCTGCTGTTTTGTGTCTGTTTGCTCACCAAGCCAGGATGGCAGAGCACAAGGGCTGCTCTCCAAACCAGGGACAGCTGTGTCRAAGCTGCTGGAGGACAGGTCACACTGCCAATACCACAGTCACCAGTTCCACTGTGCTTGCTGCTAATGCTTTGCCCTGCTGAGAGACTTCCATCAGCAACCAAAACTGAATCCTATCCATTTTCATTCTCCAAAGTGTAAAAAAACAAGCTGCTCACAAAGCTCTAGCAGTCCTATGACTGCTACAACAGCTTTGAATCAGRTATGAATGAGTGACCCACCAAAATAGCTCCTCTGCCACACCAGCCCTGCCCCAGCAATGGATTTGTGTCCTTTGTCAGAAATCTTAACAGATTCCTTTATAGCTCATCAAACCTGCACAGCCCAGATGAAAGGAGTCACTCAGCCCCTTGTCAAAGGCTGGAGGAGCACTCTGGGAAAGGATCATCACATGCACTGCCTAAATGGATGTTGGGGCTGACCTGGCACAGCCACTCTCACACTGTAGTGCCAGGAAAGGTAAATGAAGTAACTTTCCTAAGATTATACACAGCAAATCACTTGCAGAGCCAGGAGAGGAATGTGGCACCCCGGGGCAGACTGAAGGTCACTTTGGGGCTTTTTTATAAAACATTGCTGAGTCCTAATCAACCCCAACACTCCAGGGTGTTGTCCATTGAGGCCAGACTTTGAATTCTCCACTTGCAAGCAGTCAGACAGGGAGGGAGGGACAGCAGCAGCCCCTGCTCACAGCCCTGTGGATGAGGCAGGCACCACAGACTGCTGGAATAGGGATTTCCTCCCAGGCTGCTGAGCCTGTGGTGCCTGGAGCTCAGGGTGAGCTGGTGCTCAGCTCCATCCCACTGCAGTGATGGGACACAACCCTGAATCATATGGAACAGACTCTTGGGGTTTTGGGGTCAGATCCCCCTAAATCCATCCAGACTACACAGAGGGGCACAGCYCCACCTGTGACAGCCCAAACCAGTCCAGGTATCACAGAAAACTGTGGATATTCAGTGTTTAGCAAACAGCTTTTCAGTTTAGGACATAAATCAACCTGACCAGCTGCCAGTCTCGAATCAATAATATTCTTGTAGATGAGTAGCTAGAGCATTAAATAAAATCCTTACATAACAGACAATCCAAGCCTGTCCATTCCTGCAGATTTACTRCTCTGCCCTGGGGTTTCAAGCCAGCCTTCCTGGCTCCTGGCCACAGAGCCCTGCTCCCAGACAATGCAGGGGCTCCCAGGAAGCACAGTRTGCACACAGAGCTCTCAGGCTCTGTGGATTTGCACAACAAATGCACAAAACACACAAAAAAGGTTTAAAGGTAAAAATGTCATGTCAGCACAGACAGACATCCTGCAAAGCACTGCACCATTGCATAGGAGTTAGGAGAGTGATTGTAACCTGCATGAAATTCAGCCACTTGAGGGAAAAAAGCATCAAACTCCAGCTCTTGGGATGAACAGCTCTGCACCCAGCAATCTGCTCTCCCACATGTTTTATTTCTCCCCCACTAGTGACTGCTATGGTTACTTTACACTGTGAGGCTGGAGATCCCAAGTAGTTTTGTAAAGTGGGGTTAGTCACCATTTTATAGAAAAAGAAAATTGAGCAGAGAAGAACAAGGTCTGCCCATGGTGGCAAACAAGGGCCCARCCTGTTCCCTAGAAAAAAGCTCTCCACAAGCCCTACACCAAGTCTGCTCTGCTTATAAAGCAATTCTCTTGTACCAAAGRCCCTTTTTCTCCTCTTTTTAATTGTTAACACATGCTCAGCATCTGTGCATGCATGTTACATTTAATGCCAATTACAGAACTCACTGTGGAGATAAAATAAGATTTACTCACTAAAGAAATTAACCTTGCAAGCAGCTGGAGTCTCACTAGTCATGGGCATAAATATCTGGCAGTGCTGAGGACAATTCAAATGAACACTATTAATTTGGTGTTTGTGCTGTTTTACACCATTCAGTCTCTATTGAAATGCCTAGAATAAAAGCCCACAGTTTAAGGAATGGAACTAGAATGGCATTTTGCTAAGTTAATGCTGCTGTTGGTCTTTCTGGGTCAGTCCCATTGGGACTTTCACTACAAGAACATCCCTCTGATGAGACAAGGGGGCAGAAGAGGGGACCAGYAGATGACACTGAGTGGGTGTGACAARGTGGCTGAGATCCTGCCAGCAGCCTCTTGCAGACCTCCAGCTGCCTTTGAGGCACTCACAGGACTGAGGCAATGTCACCAYCACAGTGTGTGTCAGTCTGCCCCACAAAGCAGGGGAAGAAATGCATTAAAAAAACTTTAAGGAGTAACAAAAAGGGAAATTTCAAAGCAGAACAATTCAGGCATTGCTGGASCCCCAAGGTGTTTTTGATCCCTGGATAAAGGTGAAGATCTCAGCCCTTTTTCAAGGASCACACTGGGATGTGTCTCACCTCCTTCCCATCCACAAAAATCAGGCCTGTGGGATCTGCAGTTTGAGACTGATTTTGGCACGGCACAAATGTGGTTTAATATCAGCCTGAGATCCAAATGCCAATCCTCTTGGCAAGCCCTGCAGCCCAGGGCACTTCCCAGCAATTTGGGTAATACCAGGTTAGGGTTAACCCAGCTTGAGACTTGTTAAACACATGCCCACAGCAACAAACAAACAAACACACAGCTCACATTCACTCACTAATTAAGCTTATTATCCTAGGCTCATTTAGGTTACAAAAGACCTCCACAGCATTCCACCAGCACTGCCAAGGCCACCACTAAACCATGTCCCCAAGTGCCACATCTACACGGTTTTTAAGAGACCCCAGCAMTGCCCWAGTRCCYRTYCCAGGGCTTGAAAACCCTTTTGGTGAAGACAGATTTCCCAATATTCAATTTCAACCTCCCTTGGCACAAGTAGAGGCCRTTCCCTCTCATCCTGTCACTTGTTACCTGAGAAAAGAGACTGACCAAAGGAAGGAAAAGCTGGAGCTTTGATACAACAGCCCTCCAATAGAAAGCATCCACCTTCAGAAACCATACCAGGATTCAGATTTTTTTTTAGTGCTTCCCCAACTACTCAGCTGAGAGAGCCCTGGCCATGCCCCAGGCACAGCTACTCCCCATCCAGACAGGATCATTTTGTCAGATCACACTCCATAACCCCACGGATGTGCTTAAGGCTTGAGAAAAATATTAAGTAAAAGCCTGCTACCATTTCAACTAACAGCTCCAYTGTCAGAGCAGGTCACTAAATTAAGCCCATTAATGCCAGCTGTGAGACAGCTCTTCTCCCAAAACCAAGTTTTACTTCTACCGTGTCCATTTATTTGTGTGACACTAATGAGGAACAAAGGGTTACTGTGAGAGGCCTGGAAGGCAGCAGAGAGGAATTTATGTGCAAACCATGCTGTGGTACCCCAGGCAGCAGCACCTTCTGCAATGCCTTCATTCCTGATCTCCCAGTGCCAGGTTTTTAGAGGCACAGCTGGCAGTGCAGGGAAAGGCTGAGCAGAGCTCACTGCTCTGCTCTCTCTGCCTGCTTTCCCAACAAGTCCAGCTTGACCATTGTGCTAATCCCCAGTAAGAGCAGTGTCCCTGCTAGCCAAACACCTGTGGTTAGAGAGTGCAGAGCCCACAGCACCTCTGCTCCCTGTGAGGGCCGGTGCCATTAAGGGTTAAATTGTTTCCAGCTCATTGGGCCATGAAGCGCTGGAGCTGGAAATGTGTTTAACATTTGCTTTAGTAAGCTTATTGTGGATTAAAAAAAATATGTATTTRACTAATAAGGATTTGTTGAATTGGAGGATTGGTTCATCCAGCTGCCTCCTACCTCTGTTATTCAGAGCTTGACTCAGGCAGAGATAACCCAGCCCAACCCTTCACAAACCAAACCTCAAGCAACACAAACCCACTCCAAGTCTGAGAAACACCCAACTACATCCCCTGGAGCAGTCTTACTTSATTTACATGGTGCAAATACACCTAGGAGAGCTTCTTCCCCCTGTGGGGAAGCCAGCAGGGAGCTGAGCATGTGTGTGCTGTGACCCTTAGAGCCAGCACTCCTCACTGCCCCAAAGCACAGCTCTGACCTCTGCCCTCTGCTGCTCCCTGCTCTGTAATTTCCTCCCTGCAGCTCATGGCCAGCTCCCTCCCCAGAGCAGAGGGGAGCTGTGATTGCTCCCACTGCAGCCTGACCCTGTTAGTGCCAGGGCAGGTGCCTGGTGAGCAGCTCTGGCACAGGGAGGAGTGCCCAGAGCTCCCTCTTGACCTCACTGCAATTAAAATGTCACTGATGTTAAACCAGGGCATGCTCTGGAGAATACACAAATGGGAAGACACAGGGTTACAGCCTGAGAGCTTTAGCACTGAAATTCAGGAGGGYTGGGAATTGGGTGGAATAAATGCCTTCTTGAAAGGGAGCCTGATTCAAAYAGAAAGCAGTGAAATTTTTTTACATCCTTAAAGCAACTTTTTGGTTTTCTTCTACAGACAGAAAAAGCACAGAACAAATATATGCACTGACCATGGGGATTCTACAGCATGCACAACATTCATTTTAGAGCAGGAAAAAGCCTGCTGAAAGTTGGAACAATAACTCTGGTTAAATCCTCCTGGAGTTTCAGGACTCAGCACTRGGAGTTTGGCTCACTGAGCATTAAAAGCACAAATGATCAAGGCTTTGCAGAGCTAAGCACAGCTCCAATTATCTCCCATCAGCTAAAGAGGATGTGCTGCTTACCAAGCTGTCCAGCCCTCCTCCCAGGAGGTCCACAGCACCCATCTGCATGGTGGTCACTTGGGGCACATTCACAGGGGGCCCCAGGTCCAGGTTGAGGAGGTCTCCCAGGAGGTCACCCTGGGATGGGATGACCTGTGGCTGCTCCAGGTTGGTGGTGGTGGTGGTGCCCACGGGGCTGTCACCAGCATCAGTGCTGTGGGGGGAGAACAAGAAGCAGAAAAGACAAATATCAGTCACCTCTGGTCTCCAGTTCAGGTTGCCAGCATGGGGAAACACAGCAAGGGGTGGCTCTTGCTGAAGCCAGGGAAAAGGTGCTGCCAGCAGCTGCTGTGGCCACTGTCCTGCACCAGGCACMTGGCTCTTCACCACTTTGAGCACAAAGATTTTCCCTGCATTGGATGTGGTTTTCAGCCCAACAAAGGGAATCTTGCAAGGGATGAATCCTTCCCACCCTGAGAATCAGAGACCCCCTCCAAAACAGAGAGCCATGGGTACCACACGGGCTACAGAACTGAAAATAACATTTCCTACCTCAGAATAAACCTACAGAGATGATTTCCAGCCCATTGGGTCTGAGGATGACATGAAAACACAGGAAAAATAAATAATCCAGATTTTGTCAGAGATCTAACACTGATAAAACCCTTGAGCCCTCACTCTAACCAGTGCAAACTCCAGCACTTCCCTCAGATCTAGATTAATCACCTTCTCCTGACCAGCAGCAAGGTCCATCAGTCTTTCCTAATTGAAAAACTCAATCTAAAATTGATTCCTCCCTTCTATCAATTTCCTTTCCTCTGAGTTAGCAGGCATGCTAATTACTAGTCTAGAAACACTCATTATACAGCTTCCAAAATTTATCATCATATGCAGTCTGGCTACCTTTTATATCTTTTATATCCACTTGTCACTAAATTTGATAACAAGGAGAAGGTAAAAAATAACTGGAGAACTCACTACAATGTATTTATTCTTTAAATCCAGAGATGCTCATATTTTAGATAATTAAATTTTTATATCCTGTTTCCAGCAGGAACTGATAAAATGATTTTTAGCTCATGTTACTGCAGCCAGCAGCAAGTGCCCACAATTGCTGTGGGAATTAGTGTCTTGACAAGGTGTTTAACTCTGGGGCTGTTCTGCAAGCACTGCAGCTTCTGATTCTGAGTAGCCAAAATTCTCTTATCCTCATTCAGCTACTGAGGGGAAAGATTCAGTGACAGAGTATAAGCTGCTCCCAATGCCAGTGCCAGGAGGAAAAGATGGAGCATAGGGAGTGCAGAGTGAATTAGTTACCAGGCAGCAGCAGGAAGGCTTGAAAGCTTCTTTGCATTAAAAGCTTTGGAGCCCCAATAGCACTAATATTAGCTGTCCTTTCTGCTGCTGCCTTCAGCAGGGAGAGTGCTGAGTGAGCTGAAGTGCTCACTGAAGCATTCCTGAGGAGAGGTGGTGACTGTGATCCACTCCCACCCCCAGGCTGGGAACAGGAACAGCCTCTCTGGGAGAGGCACACCACAAACCACTCTGCTCCTTCCCAGGATATAATCCCTCCAACACTCCACCCCTTCAACACTTACTCATCCTTCTCCTGATGGAGACACASAAGTCCCTCTGTGTCTTGTGTAACTGCTGCTGCCCCAAAGCCCAACAAGAAATGAGGAAAGGACAAAGMTCAGTTGGTTTGTTTGAAAAAAGCAAAACCCCAGACTTCCATTTGTAARGAATCTCTTTAAAGAGATTCCTATAAACAACTTTGCATTTTCTTTGAAAGAAAAGAAATTCATGTGGGTTAAAAAAGGGCAAAAAGACTTGATACAAGATTTCCCCCTTACAGTCTTGGGTTTGGCCATGGGAATTGGAGATTTGGCCCTGTGAACTCAGCTTCCAGCAGTTCCCAGATGTTGGAGTCACAAGGGATGYACAGCCTGAAGCAGAATCAAAAATTTTCTGCAGCCACCTGTGAAACAGGGAAATAGAGACTCCTGCCCAAGTCCAATCAGACTTGCTTCTCCCAGGAGCACTGTGAACATCCTCCCAAATTTCCCAGCTGAATTATGGCTGAGCAGGGGTGGTGGGAGCCACCACAGGAGGAAACACTGCCAAGCCATCAGATYTCTCCCCACCCTCAGGATACATCTGCAGCTCTGTGACACTTGGGCTTGCTGGAAAGGCAGGAACATTTCACCATCTGTGAGCTGTTCAATGGGTCTTCCCATCAGCTGAGAGCTGCAAGAAACCTGCCCTACAGTGCTCTGAATGGAAAATGAATGAATCCAAATGCCATGTGGGGTGTTCTGCCAACCAGAACTCCTCCTGGGTTCATAGCCAGGGAAGCACCACTCAAGGCAGTGCTGTCTTGACCCTCTTAAACCACATTCACTGTGGACATCTCCCCATTCCCATCAGTCTCTACCACAAGGATCAGCCACCAGAATGGTCACTGAAATGCAGAAAATCACCYCACTTCACTGTTTGGAATTATCTTTCACTGGGCACCCTTAAACTGATGCAGAAAACCCCAATATTGGGGCCTCCTGAGGTGAGCTGCCACCAGAGAAGCCGGGTGTGCCATTAACTAACCCCACTCATTTTTAAATTTATCACTGCATCAGCATGATCAGCGTGCAGCACGCTCTGCTGAGCATCCCTCAGACCTTCCCCCAGCTTGCACTGCTGACTGAGGCCTGGGGGTTTGGTTTTTGAGGTTTTTTTAAGCAGTGGTTCTGCCAAAGTCAGAAAATATTTAAGGTCAGCAGACTGAGCATAAGCAATGAGAGTCAAGCACAGAGACACTACATGCAAGAAGATAATAAACTGCTCCTTCAAAAAGCTGAATTCTCTGAGCTAAATCCCCTAAAATGCTATTTGCTGTAATGACCTGGAAAAACAGTGTACAGGAAGGCTGGYAACACCAAAAACCAACTCATTTTGAGACAAATCTTTGATTAGGAGAGGTAGGAAAGTGGCCACTGCTTTTCCTGCCCAACTGGTACATTTGTACTTGCTGATTCTAGGTCAGTGCAGCCAGACTTGATTTCATAGGCAGGGAGAAAACAACTCAGCTTCCCAAAGCCAGCCACCACAGAAATAGCTTTAGTTGCTAAGAATAGCAGAGAAGTGGTGTCAGAAAATAGAAAAGAAGCAGCATCGCACACTGATTTATCAGTGCAACAGCAAAAAATAGCACTCCAAATGTCACTTTGGGAATATTATTAAGAGCTAAGCCTGGCTACTCTGCCTCTTCCTGCAAAATACACTCATTTTTGTAATTAATATCATTAGTGCAAATAGCAAACTGTTCACCTGAATGAGGGACCATGGGAACAGGCCCAGCAGCACCATGGGACTGAGKKACTGAGGCACTGCCTGCTCTTGCAGAACTAACCTGCTGCCAGAACTGTGATCCCAGGGAGGCACTGAAGCACCAGRCAGTGAGCCAAAGCATCTCCCCACCTCACARAGGTCAGACAGACCATGTCACTCTACTCACCTTTTTTTGAGCCCTAACAGGCTTACATGGCTTTTGCACTTCCCTTGCTTTACAGGCACCAAGTGAGAAAGTGAGTTTTACCAATCCTGCTCCATTTCATGTTGCAGCAGTSAAAGATCCCTGAATTCCTGTTCCAGGAAAGTGATGCTGCATTCCAGGAGACAGGCTCATAAAGCTGAGCTGTTGTTGAAGCAAAGCTCCAACAAAATCTTCTTCTGAAAGATGCCTGCTCTCACTCTAGTCCTCCTTGCACCAATCATCCAAAGCCTCTGCCTTTCTACTCAAATTCATGTCAAGAGCACTTATAATTAATGTCTTCTCAAAAAACATCCCAGCTTCTTCTCACACAGGAACTTTGATACTTCCTGTGTCTTCTGACCCAGAAACCTGGACACTTCATAGCCAGGGTTACATTCTGCAATGAAACAGCCCCTTGAACGACCTGCAAACTACCAACAAAATCCCTCTAGGATCTTCTAAAAGATCTTGGCATCTTTTGGACTGTTTGCTAGAAAGAAACACCTAAGCCCTGACCCCCAGGGCTGCCTGAGCTCACCTGCCATGGTGGATTGGCAGGTGCTTGCGGTGGATGCCGTGGCTGCCCTCCACGAAAGCGTTGGGTGGTTTGTGGTACACAGAAGCCAGAGACCCAATGTGGCAGATCAGCTCATCCAGCAGGGTTGGCTCAATCAGATCAGTCTCCTCAGAAATCAGGGGCTTTTCTGAGAGCACCACTTCCTTGGCAGTCACTGGATCCGTGGAAAGAAGGCGCCAGTAGATGTAGCCACGATCCCGCAGGTCYGGGTTGTCAGAATCCTGAGACAGAGTAATGCATCACTCACAGGTCTCAAATCAACTCATGCCTATAATCATTTCATTCTTTTGGATTAAAAATCCCCAACCAGCCAGCAGCCACAGYCACTAATTTCAAAATGATGTTACAAACTGCTTGTTGAGATGAGCATCTTAAAATTAAAAATGAGAACCAAAGTATTAATGCCTGGCTTCCTGCTCAGCTGGTCAGGGAGGAGAAATCCCAGGATTTACACCCCACAATTGCCCCAAATCACAGAGTTGCCAACTCCTTCCAAACTTTCCTGCCACTAAKTGTTAGGAGAAATCCAGAGAAAAGAGCATGAGTGACAACGACTGGTGCACACTAAGAGCAGACACACAGCATTGCATAATGATCCAAGATTCCTGGAATCATGACTTACYCAAGGCACTGCTGGACAAAAAAGATGCTGCAGAACCACATCTAAATAAGCCATATTCTGTATAGCAAAAGAGATCTTAATTTATCCTGCCTTTTAGTTATCTAATGAAGTATGGAGAGATGCTAATGATACACACTTAGGGTACTTCATCAGTTCTCCAGCTGTCAATAATACCCTTGTTTTATTGCAGATACTTTTGCCTCTGCATGAAGTGCTAATTATTCCTCTCCTCTTTGAGCAGCTCTGCCCAGAGCAGCAAAGTGAGTGGGGATGGTTTGCTGATCATGTTTTAGGGAGAGGGAGGTGCTGTGGTTTTATGTTGTAGTGAACTGTTCATGGAAACAAGAGCTCAGGTTTTTAATGTTCATATCAGCAGARATGTTAGAGGTTTTTTCCCCTGATAAAATTCCAGCAAAATATTGTACACCTCACTAGCCTTTCCTTGGCATTTCTTTTTCTCTTCTGTGCTCTCATTGCTGCCCTGTTAGAATCTGCATCTGCCATCTGCCTCAAGACTTTGTCAAAGCTCTTCTTGGAATGAGATTGAGCTCAGCTCATTTTGCTTGTAAGGACCTAAATTAATCTCTCTGTTGTCTCACACATTATCTCTGCAGAGCTGGTTTTGTTTGATGGTAGAATTGTGGACTCTTTACACTTTAACAATCCCTCCCAGACTGTGCACTCAGGATCAGGCAGGGTTTCTGCAAGGGCACACATGAAAGGCTACACTCTCCTACTTGCAGGCACCTGCAGATTCAAGGCTGACTGTTTCTTCTCACAGCCAAAAAAACACAYTGGAAACTGGTAAACCTACTGAAAAAAGAGGCTYAAATCTCTCCAAATTCTCCCCTCTCCAGGGTCTGCATGCACACCTGTGGAGCAACACAATGAACCCTGGCTAGCTCAGCTCCCCMCCCATGCAACAGCAATGGGGATGCAGAGGTCTGAGACCTCAATTCCTGTGTTTCTGCCAGCCCCAGCTGCTCCACTGCTATTTTTACCAGAGCTGGCTGGATGAAGCTGGCTCCTGCTACAGTCACACCTGCAGTCTGCTGTGCAGACAAGCCCTGAGACACTCAAAGTGCAACAATACCTAAGCTGGGGAAAGAAACACACGTGTAATTACTCTCCCACTCAAGTGAAAAACACCATCTCTACCTAGAAATCAGACCTTGAAGCATAAGGTTTTTCAATGTTTTACAGCCAGTTATCCTACATTGACTTATTATTCATATAAAATACAAAAAGCCAGACTGAATCAACATTGGTGACAAACAGAGAAACAAACCCAGACGCCTRTTATATTCTGAGGGTGCCATTAAATGTTTTGTGAGTCAGCACAGTGGGTTTTAGCACTCAGTACCTTTCTTCTGTTGGCTCAGGAAAATGATACAGCATGCCCTTGGCCCACTCCTCTCTGAAGAGCAGCTCAGACCCTGCCTAACAGCAGGTTTTGAACAAGAAAAGCAGGTCATGGGTTTGTTGCTGCTGACCAATGCAACTCCCCAAAGGAATGAATCAAAGTTTTAAGTGCAGCAAATCCACAGCCATGATTTCTTGCAGCAAAGAGGATCAAAAAGGCCAGCTGATGATTGACTCCAGGTTTTCTGCTCAGAAACAATCACAGCCCATTCAGCTGGCAGACTATTTTTATCACTTGACACAGCAGGTCTGGAGAGGAGCTGGTTTTTTTGGGCACTTTACCCCAGTCATTGCAGCCAAGGAGTGCAGGAAGATCAGCTGAGCTCTTACCCACCCCTGCCACCAGGACATCACCTCTGTCCTCTAGAACTACAGCAGTTGTGTCTGCCAGCTCAAGCCCAGCCTTGCCTGCAGTGATCTGAGCTCATAACTCAGCATCTCATGCATAATGAATCCATGATCTTAACCCACTGCTACAGCCTCCAGCAAAGCTGCCACATTGGCTGACAGCATCCAAGTACAAAGGCAAAACCCCCAAAATTCAGTTCTTTCTTTTTCATAGCACTGCTTAAAGTTTGCTGTTCACAGAACAAAGTCTTTGCCAGGCTCTTTGCCTCTGTTATAGCTCCAGATGTTTCACTGCAAGTCACCTTCAAGGAGAAAGAATTTTGGTTTCTTCATAATTCTACACTGTCCCTAACTTTCCATTTAGTGAGTGGATGGGGAAGGAATTCAGATAAAGCAAGAGCTAAGAAGGAGAAAGCAGATTCCAGATGGTAACAGGCACAGAGCAGCTTTTAAATAGAGTCTCTTTGGGAGAGAAGGGAACACCCTTGAATCTGATCTACTGCAAAGCTGCCTGGCCTGGCAGCTGGGAGACATCACACAGCAGGSCAGCACAGTGTCTGCAGGGCTCTGGGTCACTGGGTACCTTGGCTTACCTGTGTGGCCAGGCTGAGGACCTGCTGGACCAGCTCCTGTGTCTCWGAAGGCTTCTTCAAGAACAGCTTCACTATTGCAGTCAGGAGAGTGAGCTGCACCTAAGAGAGAGGGGCACAGGAGAGATTAGAAATTCCTTTACTGATATTAAACATGGCTTCAGTTTCCTCACAGCATGACACTGCTCTTTGCCAGTGAAAMCCAGTATAATGAGATTCAAACTCTTGCCTGTTGCAAAACACCTTCACAGAGAAGTCCCTGAGCAGCAGGCTGAGGTTTGTGCCATATCCCCAGTACAGCCATTCCCCCAAGAAATATTCAATCTATGGAACCCYCTCTTGTGCTTCCAAGATGGGAATTTTTGGAGACACAGACAASAAAGCAAAACTGCAGATTCCCAAGAGTTTTATGTAAGCCCAATATTGAAGCTTTTTATTGACAGGTATTGTCTGCCCACTGCAATAACATTTACTGTCCATCCCATAAACACACTGCACRAAACACTACAGATAAAATGCACATTGCAACTTTACCTGAGTGCTTTCATCATGGAAACCCTCCAGGAAACTCTCCAGCAGCTCATCTGCATTGTCAATTCTTTCAGCATATTCACCCACTATCCAGATCATGGCAGCTCTGGCATCTGGCTCATCCAGGGAATCCAGGTTCTCACACAGAGTGGCAATGATGCTCTCATACCTGGTTTGTCAGAGTACAGGTGCATTACTGGGGTGAACTGGACTTCCACTCCATTTCTGCCCACATCATTCTGCAGAGAATCCTGCACTCAAGTCATGCCTTGTGTTTCTACACAACAAGCAGCATTTGCATTCAACTATWTTTTTCCTCCCAAAGCTGAGCACTGAGATCTCACAGGGTCTCTGCAGTTCAATCCATCAGCAAGACCACCCAGATGTGGAGTTCAAGATAAAGCTGCCTTCTGTTCTGTTTGCTAATGGGAATATTTGATCCAACAGTTCAAACCATGAGTCTGAATCAGATCCTGCAGCCTTGCTGGAGGCTCCAGCCTGGCAAATCTAAAGTGGGTATTGTATCCCCCCCAAGGCTTTACTGTAAACCAGACCATATCCCACAATAATTTAGCTTCCYCTATTCCCATGTCTGGGTATCCCCACAAACAGGGAATTTCTGACACTGACAACAGAAATTGCCAGGGAAACCTGCAGATGTCCCATATTATTTTTTAGGTGATCATGAAGTCTCTGCTGAAAAAACATTGCTGCAGTTCTGTGGCTGATGAGACTAAATCCTACTGCAGAACCAAGAGAAGCTGAGTTCTGCCCAAGCCAGAGGGAACACTTGGTGGGAAAAGCCAGCAGTGCTTTGTTCAGCACAACCTGACTGGATCTCAGACCATGGGAGCCATGAACTCTCACAGCCCTGTGAGGACACTTGTACACTTCATGGATTTCTAGAGGGGATTAAAACCAGGACACCCTGATGCTGTAAACCTGGCCAAATTTTCCTTCTGGCATCCTCTGCAAGAACTGATCCAGCCTTCAGTGTGGAGTGGTGGGGAAGGAAAACCTTTCAATTCAAACTAACAACAAGCCAGGCTGACACCTCACCTAGAGCCTCCTACCAAACCAGGAGGGGGATCACTGCTTCCACCTTTGCTTCAGAGCCCTGCTGAGCTGAGACCTGCTCTATTCTGATGATGGCAGCCAAGAGCTTCCAGAAAACCCTGAGGTCTCCACCTACTTGTTGGGGTACTTGCGGAAGATGTCCCTGATGACCACGATGGCCTCCTGCACCACGTAGTTCACCTTGGTCTGGATGAGGTCCAGCAGGGTGCTCACACAGCGCTCTGCAGATTGCTGGAGACAGCAGAAAARCACAATTTAAAAAGCTGAAGAAACACTCCAGCTCCCACAGCACACACTGAGGAAYGTGGTATGTGTGTGAGTAAAGGCCCAGAGGACGAGAGCTACAAACTCTGTCCAGAAATGAACTACARGGGAACAAAAGGTTGTTACAGTGGGGACACCAGCTGGCTCCAGCTCCTCTAGAAAGTCAGAGGAGCAACTGTGCCAGCAGAAAGATGGGTCACCACATGAGAGAGCTTGGGAACATCACCTAGACTGCTTTTTGTACCACTGTGGGGCTGGTACAGGTCACTGAATGAGCTCTCTGATTCCCATGCCAGGCAATCAGAGCTGGAAAAGTTCTGACAGGGACTGCAGGAAAGCTTCTAGCAAAGCCAGAAGGCAGGAGAAAACACTGCTGTCAAAACCAGCAGCAAAAAGCAGCAACAGGTTCAGTATTTTTGGGGTGAGGTCACTAACAACATGTGAAATGTACAGCTAAAAATAGAAATTCAGCTGCTCCTAATGCAGCTTTCAATTAATTAGTTCAATTCACAGGCACTGCAAGATAACAAGGACTGGACACTGTCATGTTCCAGGAACCAGGAGTGGAGTTAGAGGCAGATAATTCAGGGAGTCTATTCCCAAACAGCACAGTGAGACAGGACATCACAGGAGCAACCAGCTCCAGCAGCAGAGAGCCTCAAATAAGGGCAGTGATTTGGTTATTAGCAGAGCACACATGAAGCCTCATTACACAGCTGGTGATTAATGTGAGAAGCAGACTGCTCCCAACACTGCCTTCAGAACACTCATAAAGGATTCAGGCTGGAGACAAACACTGTGGGGCACAAACAACAGCAATGTAGGTGGATTTTTCAATTCCAGTGAGTTAACAGCTCCCTCAACTTACAGAGCACTTAAAGGCTGGGCAGCAGGAGGAGGAGGAGTGAAATGGCATTTTAGTCACAGGAATCAGCTCTTTGAGAATGGGCAAAAATCTCAAGGACAAACCAGGAGAATTTGGGTCAGAGACTAAAACCTTCTGGCAGCTTCCTGCCCTCCTGGGTACCTCACACAGGGCCTGTCAGCACAAACAGGCTGGCATGAGGATCAGCCAAGGCAGGATCAGCACAAACCAGCACTTGCTCTGCCTTTGCAAACTGGCAGTAAGTCATAAAACTCTCCCCTGAAATTCACACCAAACAGAAGAAAAATCCAATACAATTGGTGTCAGAGAGGCATCACATAAAAATGGGTGATTGCTGTAATATTCTTTTATGATACCTCTCCCTCCTTAGCTCAGCTTTATGGGTACTGTGGCACTACAGGGGCACTGAATGGCAACCTGACCATGTCCTGCTCTGACCCCTYCTGCTCCAGAAGGGATTTGAGGCTGTCACCTGGAAAACACTTCCAGTTCATGGGAACTGACCATGGACCTGGCTCCACACACTGACCTGGCTCACAGTGGGAGCCCTGCTCAAAGTCCTTGCAAAAGAGATGCTTCAGAGCTTCAAATTTCACCTCTTCATCTCAGAACTTTCATCTGATATTTTAACAAGTGACCTGATGGGGTAAATCTGTGCCACATCCATCGACAGAATCTACAGCACCAGTCACTGCTGGCAACAAGCACTGCAGCCCTGTCACAGCCTACAACTAACAGAGCTTTAAGAGCTGTACAATTCAAGGAAAAGCAAATTAAAGTTTAGTTTTCTTTTCTTTAGATGCTTTGAAGCATGATTTTTTTTCCAGGAAAAGCACAACATCCACTTTGAAATACACAGCAATGATTTTTAGCCAAAGAGTCCCTTGGAAAGTGAGCAGTGGTGGGCACATGCCCAGAAGAGCAGTCTCTCTAACAAAACCCATCTCAGCTCACACCATTCCTTGTAAACACACAGCTTTTTGAAGGTGGACATCCTTGGGGACAGCAGAGCTCTGCAAACTGATGAAAGAGTGCCCCAACTCAAACAGTTTTCAAGCTGGAGTGAGGAAGGACAAGCAACCAATGTCAAAATTGCTTTGTTTTTCTGCAGAAACCAAATGAAAGCCCACAAGATTATTGAAGTAGCACATATCACACTCAGCCATAAGCCTCAATGATTTCTAAGAACCAGGCTGCTGGCAGAATCTCTTGGAAACGAGACAAATATCCCTGTAAGATGGCTCCTTCTGCTTCTCCTTTGCTCCAGAGGAACCCCTATCTTTACTGCATCCACTTCATTTCCTTTTCCCACAGGAGTGGTGCTTGTTTTCCTAAAAAACAAAGCATGGAATGATGGTTTCTTGTGATGTTGCCACTGGAGCAAACCAATTCACAAGGCAGACAAGTGTAGCTACAYCAGAGTTTGCTGTAGATAAACCCAAGCTAACTGAGCTCAGCTAGCAATAATCCAGCAATATCCATGCAAAATGATGTTTTGACATCCCTCAAAACAATGTGACTGCTCAAGCCTGGGCAAAACCTTGCTACTCAGTGTGGGTGTTGGTTCCATATCCCAAACCAAGAGCAAAGGGAACACCACATTTGCTTTGTGGGGCACGTCTCAGCAGAGAAATTTATTTCTGTCTCACTCTCCTAGGAGTGACAATTAGACAAAAGATAGGATCCCTAAAGGCAGAGCTGAGGTGCTCTGTGAATCTTCATTCATCAACAGCTCCCACTGGCTGTGTCCTCTGTCAAAAATCAGATTTCTGAGCTTTGGGAACTTGGACACTGATGGCTGTGAGGATGCTGTCCCATTAGTCATAATTCACAGTGTAAACAGCCTCTAGTAAACACAGATGCACTGGRGACAGGGATTAACCTAGGGATGAGGAAAAACTGTCATGAGTTGTTCTATGTATCTCTTTAAATTTGGTTCTTGTCAGAGCAGGAAACACACCTCGCCCTTAGCAGCAGCAGTGCCAAAAATCAAGGTTAAAATGGCTATTGGAGAGGCACAATTACAATTAAAAGGTCACTGGGGCATTTTACTAGTCCTTTGCTTATCAAATATGACTGGTGAGGTATCAGGGATGGGGATAAATGTGGGCAGGAAAGGGTAAAAACATCTAAAACCACCTTGATGCTGCAGGAATACACCACCTTCCATGTGCAACTAGGACAGGCACAGGGCCAAATCCTAGTGAGAAAGTCCCTGCTGAGAACTMAAACAAATTCCCACCCTGCCAGCACAGCACTGCTACAAAAAGCACTGTCACCAGCTCCTTTTAAACTTCTCTGTAGCCCTTTTCCATGCTCAGGGAGGTTTTCTACAGTCACTGCTGTGGCTCCTGCCTGGATGCAGCACGGAAGGAGTGCTCTGGTATTTTGAAGTGCAGACATAAAATAGAAGCAGCAGCCCCTGCTCCATGAGGCAATGCTTCAAAGAAAGCCCGTGGCAGTGACAAACCTTTGAGAGCTGAAGGAAGGAAGGGAGAGCTGCACAAAGGGGCAGTTGATTCTCTCCAGAGGACAGAAGTTGGTGTCCTCTGTGCACAGGCTTGCAGTAGTTTAGCTGAAACAAGAGAATCCTGTGCACTGACACCACACTAAGCCAGGCATGATTAGGTTATTATTTAAATCTGCTGTCAGGCAATGCTCATGGGAACACACTTGAGCAAAAGCTAAATGAGCTCAGCTGAAATTAGAGCACTTTATGTGACATTTTGCACTCAGTCATCAGTTTACTGAAAAGTACCAACACCACAGCACAAATCTTCCCCCTCCTTACAGGATTTCTAAGCTCCTGACAGGCATTTCAGATTCACTTACAGTGAAATTAACAGACACATCACTAAAAAAACAATATTCTATTATGAGCACTTAGGTGGATGTTCCACTGGCAGAGGACATTTCAGACTTGTTTTGGAAAACTGCAGAGGTTCCTGGGAACTTGTTTGCATAAGCATTGAGGTAAAAGAGAGCACACTCCAAATGAAGTTTACAAGTTATATGGATTTATGTAAGTAGAGTCACTCTGTTTGTATAAATTGCATTTAAGTGCCCCAAATCTCTGCAATTCTCTGTGTTCTGTTCTTCTGAAATGGAGGGAAGGATTGACACAAAATGCTTCATAATACTGAGTTCCTCTATACAATATCTTCTTCTTCCCCCTTCAAAAGGTCAGGCTACAGCTATTAAAGGATTTGGATGGATAAGTGGTCATTGTTCCACTAAAGCAAATACAGTAAAATATTCCATCAAGGATGAATGACCTGCCTTGCTCTGCCTGCAAGATGAGAGGAGCACTCACCCTCCCATGACATCCTCACAGCTCACACCCTGCTCAGTGCTGCTCTGCCCGTAACCAGGATGTATCCAGGCCACTTGAGGGCCACCACTGAAATTGCAGCACCATGGGAATGAGGTGGCAAAGCCCAGCATTGTTTCTGAAGACAGGGAACCAGAGAGAACCCCCAGGGTGAGATACTTGCCTCCACCTTGATGGCACAGCGGCCGATGGCGCGCACGGCCTTGCGCACRAAGTCCACGTCCACCTCGGTGGCGTATTCCTTCAGCTCTGCCAGGACCTGTGGGGACACCACACCACTGTCAGCCCCTGGGGACACTCAGAGAACAGCCCACCCTCACAGGTGATGCTGCTTGGGCACCAGAAGATGAGCAGGATATCCTTTCACAGCTACCACACACATCCAGCCAAAGTCTGCCATCAGCCCACTGGTTTGGWTACACTGGTGTCTAATCCAAACTGGGGTGGGTTACACTTGGTGTGGGCTGGATAAAGTCAAAAGGTGGCCTGATCTTGATTATTTTCAATCCCCCTGAACAAGAGCTGAGGAAAAAATCAGCCCTACCAAACTTAAAGATTTCTATTCCTTCCTACACTGAAAAGACATTTGCTGTGTGCAAAGCTCTCAGCAACAACCATTTTTGATCTCTCCTTTTCTGTGCTGAGATGAACCTTTGGATCCCTGGTGAATCCAAACAGAAGATGCAGGGGAGATCTGAGGACACTCTGGAACATCTATACACAGATTAATAACAGCATGAAGATACTTCTCCTTGTAAAACTAAGATTTATTATTTTGTCTCAGTGTTTTTGCTAATGGAAACCGATGGARGGCTAAGCCCAGGATCTGCTGGGATCTTACAGACCTTTAACTAAAAAGCTTTGTCTTAAATCACTTAGCTTACAAAAAATTATTTCAAGAAAAGACCATATGTAATTTATATTCCCTCAAAAGCTCAATTTATTTCAGTTTCTCATGCCAAACATGACATCAGGGATTTAATCGTGATGTCACAAATAGATGGTGAGGGAGAGGGGAGCAGCASAAAGCCAGACAGTCCTTTGAAAAATCTCTCATCCAAGCAAATTGCTCAGAAGAATGACAAGATAAAGAGGCCATGAAGGGCCAGACTGCAGACAGATAAATCTGCAAGGAGGAGACRGGACATCTGTGTTTTGAAGTTTTATTATTTCCTTGGATGATCTACATTGCACAGCACTTGGAGTACCTGCCTTTAGCAGCTGATGCTTCCCAAACACTGCCCAAGGCCTGGGCTGGAACCATCCTGGTGCCCTGGTCCAGGATGGGCACAGGGATGGAGAATCTCCACCAACAGCACAGGAGGACATGGTGGAAGCTGCTCTCAGGTCTCATTTCAGGACATATTCCTGCTAAAGCTTGTGTTGTTTTATGAATGCCTCCTCAGAAGCTGGAGAGATTCATTCATTAGTCTGCAGATCTCAGACTGCCCTCCAGACACCACTGGCTTTCATGCAAACAGCCCATATTATTGGAACATTATAAATTCAAATTGGTGTGGAGCCTACCAACAGTAAAGAGAAAATTCTGAATATGTTCACACAGAAACCAATTTTTAAAATGTTTTCCATGCCCCCAGCACAAAAGGGGCATGAATTACCTTGCTCAGTTCCAAAAACCATCAGGAAAGAGCTGAAGGAGCTGCTTCAAAATGTCACATGAAATGAAATTGTTCTGTGACAATTAGGATAGGACAATAATAGCACTAACCAGAGGCATTAATCATTCTGCATTAGTGTTAGGCCTCAYGGCCAGGGGTGCACTTCCTCCAAGGAAGGGATCTGCATTAAACCAACATCAAATACAAGAAGAATCTACACTGTAAAGTGAATCTCAAGTCAGTTCAGCTTCAGCTTTGTGCTATTCCCATTCTGGAAGCAAGTTAAGCAAAAGCAGGATTTTTTTAGCTCTGAGGAGTGCCTGTGCAAGCGTTATAACAATTTCACTAACTTGAAATTCACACTTCAATAATGTTTGGCCTTTCTGAATGCCTCCCTTACAGGCACACCCCTCTCACTTGAAACAAGGCTCTCATTCCAACCTCAGCACTGGCAGTGACTCATTTGACAGGATCCATGAGTTCTCCTCCTGGAATTGTCATCAGTGAAACGAGATCCACCTCACGGTCACGATGCATCCATGCCACGCYATTAACATTTAAATTCTGGGGGAAACTCCACCACCTCCCATTAAAGAACTCACAGAGCRCTCCACCAGGCACAGTGATGCCTAAAATTGATGCTGACTCCAGGGGTAGCTGCAAACACCCTCACACAAGGAGCAGGGCAGGGTTTTCCCCTCCCAGAGCACAGCAGGAGTGCCCCAGCTGACCTGGGCAATGTTTGCTTGYGAGGCCAGGCGGATCATGATGTCCAGTTTCTCCAGTTTGACATAGATGGGGTCGTTGTACTTCACAAAGAACACTTTGATCTCCTGCTTCAGGATTTCAGGCCTGCAGGGAACATAATGTTGTCACTCAAGAGTGGTAAAAAACCCAAACTGTTTTAATAACAGGYATCTTTTCTTTAGAAATCTCCCCAAATATCCACTGAGAAACAGAATGGTGCCATTTTGCCCTKGTTGACCAGGGAGGTCATGGACTCCCCATCCCTGGAAGTGTTCAAGACCAGGTTCTCAGTAATTTGGAATGTGAAACATGCAGAGGAAGCTGGAATTTGATGATCTTTAAGGTCCCTTTCAAGCCAAACCATTCTCTGACTCTGATTTTATGCCTAGGATGTGCAAACACCAATTTGAAGAAAGAAGTCTGGTCAAAAAGATTATTTAGATACAAAAATGCATAATTCAAGTCTTTCAACAGCCACATCTCTGCTTCCTCTATTTGAGCTGCTGAACCAACCACGACAGGCAGTGAACAACAATATTTTCAGTGARAGAACAGCATCCTTATCTTAATGCAAAACCTACAAATTCATTTCCACTTTCACTTCAAGATGCCAGTGYGCAGTAACTCTGCCCTAATATAATCACAAAGAGCTATCCAAGCTATCTCACCTTTCCAGCAAGGATCAGCAGCAATAAAACATGAACATGGGAGCAAAGTGGTGGGAAAAACGCCAAGCCTCTGAGCACCAGGATGTCACCAGCCTGGTGGCTCTGTGCTGAGCAGAGTAACACAGGCACAGTGAGATCCTGCAGGTCACTGTGAACTGCTCCTGTTTGCCATTTTGATTTATAGAGGCCAATTCTGAGTGCTCATAAAAAGAAGGTGAAGAGAGGCAGGTAAAGAAATACTGCATGAAACTGGYATTACAAGCATGCTGTAAAGGAAATAAGTTCAGGCTATCAGAGTCATGAGACTGTTTAACCTGGCTCTCAAGGGATCTGAGCCTGGATTAAAAGAAATTCTGTGCATGTGGCAGTATCTGGAGATCTGAGATAACCAGATAGCCTTTGACAACACAGGAATTAAACCCCCTGAGCCTTTACCTCTTCTGCACAATCAAGTTGATGTTCCTCAGGGCAACATACTGAACTTCAGGCTCTCCAGACAGCAGGGTCACCAGAGGAGGGGCAAGTTTCTTCAGCAGCATGTTGTAATAGTCAGAGTCCTTGGGAAGGAGCTCCAGGAACTTCATCAGGACCTTCACTGCTGACAGCACCACTGCTGAGTTGGCATGAGACAGCCGGGGGGTCACCCGCTCACAGATGCTGGGGACAGAGGMACAAGAAATGGTTCAAATGGATTTCAAGGTGCCAAATATTTCAAATCTGAATTTAGGAGATGGCACACAGCTTCTCAGACACTGCTTGGATTKGGTTTTGTTCACAATGAATGGGCAAAGTCCTGTTTTCCTGAGTGCAGCAGGAAACAAACAGGGACTTCTCTGACAGCTTCAAGTTTCTCTCCTGCCACAGTCAGCTCAGGAACAATTCCACACTTCCTGCTTTTTCCTGGTGGTATTTTCTATTTGTGTGATCTTGTCTGTCACTTACAAACATAACTTTAACAAAAACAGCTACTGGAAAAACACTTTAGCCTCCATATAACCATTCAGAAGTGATACACGCTTCTGGCTTGCTTGGGGGGTTGCTGTCATTTCAACAGAAAAAGATTTCTGTTCCTCTGAATACACAAGAAAACAGTGACCTAAATATCCTCCCAAATCCCACTTGCCATAATGGATCCTGTAATCAAACTGCATCCTAAACAGCCCATCCCAAAAAGAAAGGAAGTTTGGGTTCATATGGTCTTTCTTAAAGCATCTGTCAAGTTTCTTCCCACTCCCTCCTGCATGTTGCTAACCCAGAACAATCTCACTCCCATCTGTGCCTCCTGAAGTTTCCTTCCCTGCAAGATCTGCTTTCAGCCATGCTGGAAGGGAAGCAGCACAGCTCAGTGAAGAGCTGAGAAATCCAAATCAGGTTTGGGGCACCCCTAGCTGCTTCTGCCCACGGTCACCTGCATGTCCCAGCTGCTTCCTCTCTCTGTGCCTCAGTTTCCCCATGCACAGGGATGTGATATTTTGCTGGAAAGGAGGGTGGCTTTCCCAGTGCTGTCTGACTCCAGGAAATAAACTCCACACAAAGGAGCAAAAGGATAAATCACTCTTCAGAGGAACTGCAGCTGAGGAACTGGGACATGTTCACAGGTGCTCAGACCAGTGGTTCCTCTGACAGAGCTGGGATAACACCAGGCTCACACCCTGGAGATCTCTGCAGGTTTCTAGCACTCATTAAGAGCTGTTTCTGGCACAGAAACAGAACACAAGGCAAAAAAAAAAAAACCCAGCAAGACTACTGGGAGGCTTCTTAGAAACAGTGCATCAAAAAAAGAGTCAATGAAGAAACCCATCAAATTCCAACTGGTCTGGCCAGGATTTTGTACGTGGGCTTGTGATCCTTCCTCCCCCTCCATCCCCACATCAGCTGCATTAAATACATCATCTCAGAATCTCCCTGTTCCAAGTTACTTTTCTGGCTGAATCCTTGTTTTCTTGGGAACACAATCTGGCTTTTTGTGATTCTGGAGACAGATGAGGAAGAGGCTTGAAGTGCACAAACTAACAGCCCACTACCCAAACCCTAAAGTCTTTCTATTTAGGTTTAGTCATTGCAGTTAAAGGTAAAAGCACAAAGGTGAATTTGGAACAATAAGAAGATAATTTCTTACCTTTATTTTCACTTCTATCATATCACAGACTAGTTTTCAGTTGGAAAATATTCCAGACCTGCAGTATTTTGGAAACCCACAAACCTATAAAGGYTTCTTGCCTCTCAAAGCAGCAAAACCAAATAGGAAAGCTCTGCTTTAAAGCAGAAAATCCTCCAAACAGTGCTTTACTGTTACAGGTTTGGTCTTGGGCTGATCCCTTCTTAAGTAGTGCCAGTCCCCACAAGAACCAGCCTTTTAAATAGAAAATAAAATAAAAAAAGATCAACAGAGAAAATGCTTCTGCAGAAGGAAGGAGCAGGTTTCCAGCATCAGCCCAGCTACCAAAAGTAGCTTTGCTTTTAAATCTAGTTTATCAAGTCTTATTTGTGCTGCCACAGTGCAGAAGTCCTTTCAGAGCTGTACCACCCCCAGCAGCCCCCAAGTGCCACCAAAAGCCACCACACCTCTGAGCTTCCCGGTCATCCTTGGGGTTGTAGTTGGACAGACAGTCCAGGATGAAGATCTGCCCCCACTCTGTGCACTCATTTAAGGCTGTCAGCAGCTTGTTGATGTTCTGAGGGTTCAGATCCAGCAGGTTGCTGTTGGGGTGGGACTCACTGATCTCTGACAGGGCGGCCACGGCGTTCGCTACCACCTGGGGGGAGAAGAGCTCCTGGTTAGCAGRGCAGGAGGGGCTGGGCAGGATTGAGCCAGGGCTGGGGACACACAGGGGACAAACTGGAGCTCCATCAGCTGCCACAGCACTTAGCTGAGCCTTCTGGGATGCAGCACAACCTGCAGAGCCCAAAGCTTCACTGGGAGGAACAGGAACCCAGGACAAGGACATCAGAGAACAGCAGCACCCTGCAGGCTCCACATCCTCCCCCAGCTCCAGGGGATGCTCAGCTTTGCAGTCAGGCTGCCCAAACCTCCAGCTGCCCTATTTATTCAGGAATGTGTGCCTCTTGCCCATTTTCCCCATGGCACATGGCTTAGCAACGATCCAGAAATGAGCTGGCAGGTGCCTGGCAGCCTYCAGCTCTGCAGCAGCACTGGCAGGTCACACAGTTTGAGAGCAAACAAACCATTTCTCTAAAATGGGCAACTCCTGCTAAATTTTTAATAAGCCATATTTCAATTTTCAGTCCCCAGAACATCCTTTTGCTTTATTGGAGCCATGGTAAAGCAAGCACTCCAGCATAACTCATCCCTGAAAATATTCCTGCTGCATTTAGGACTATATAAGGTCTTCTCTTTTCTAAGCACAGATGAAATGAAGCACAGAGAGGAGGTCCAGGGTCCAGATTGACACAAACAGAAGTGGGAGTGCAGCATAAATTTCTAATTCCATACTCAAATTCAACAGTTATTCCAACAGACTCCATGGGAAGATTTTTTTAAAATAGAACTGCAGAATATAGAGACAAAATAGAAAATTTCCAGATGACACTAAAGTCTTATTAGTTTAACATGAAAAGGGATTTAAGATGAGTTTGACACAGAAAACTGAAATCCCCTATGAAAAGGTAATTTCAGGACATCTTAGAGTGTACATCATGTCCAGCCCAACTCCCAGCAAATATCTGCTCAAATGAAGATTTATAGTGTTATTTTTTATGAGATTAAGGCAAAGAAACATCTTATCTAAAAGCATCTGATTGTCTGGATGGCTAAAGATGCTTTTGATGCAGTACAATGAAAACAAGAACAGCACAACCAGAACTTTCCCTGCTTTGTTCCCATCCCTGCTTGTCATTAAACCAATATATTCCAAAGTCATTGCACAGGCACAGTAATGTTGATTGTTCTGCATTTCACACCTAGAGGTCAGAGATAGGATTCTGATCCAAGATTTTATGAATTTCATTAGTTGAATGAGCCTTCTGTCACCAAAATTATTAGCAATCAGTGCTGCTGTCTTCTTGTACTGTTTTAATGAGGAACTTATTAAGATAGGCTGCTTATCCTCCTCATTATTTAATTTGCCTAATTCCTGAATGGTTAATGTGACACAGCATAAAACTGAAGATTTTTATTATCATTGTATTTTTGAAGTTACCAGGGAAGACAAACCACAAAAGCCACCGAAAAATTCAAAACCTTTATGAAAAAGCACTTATAAAATGACAGTATTTTGGGGAAAAAAATTTTGAATTGACAAGAAAATTTACATAGAAAAGCATCAGAGAAATGGGCCTGTCAGTCATACAGAGGGACAGGAGCTCTGGTAACTGCACTCACACTGCCAGGCACTTTGCTGCAGTAATTGATAAATTAGTAACTAATGGAGATTTTTACAATAGAACTGAGATTGCAGAAGAACTCCAAAATCAYTGAATCCAACCATTAACCCARCACTGCCAAGCCCACCACTRRATCATGTCCCCAGGTGCCATATTTAGATATTTTGGGCACTTCCAGGATATCCTAAACCCTGTGCTTCTATTTCCTTCCTTGCTCCATGGAGTCTATCCCTGTGTTTGCCATGGGCAAAGGATGCACAGAAATGCTGCTCCCATGGGTGGAGAGCAGCAGCTCCAACCCAGAGACCAAACTGAGATTTTGYTCTCAGCATCTTTTGGGTCCCTGTCAGCAGAAATGCAAGTGTCCAGCTCAAAGCTGAGGATGGGACAGCAGGTGACAATCCACTCATAATTCCATTGAAAGCATSCATGAGGAAGTGGCAGAAGGCCAGATGGGCTTAGGGACATGGGCTGTGGTCTCCTTGAGTGTCAGAAAAGGGTCTGGGAGGGGTTGTGAAACATCTGGTGGCAGCTCAGTCCTGCCAGAGGAGCTGGGATCTACAATCCACAGTCCACAATTAAAGCTGGTCCTCACCTCCAACCTCAGCACCAGAGACAAGGAGATAATTGAAACAAAAGGGGATAAGGGAAAGGGTGGGGAATAAATGCAAACTTTAAACAATATTTATTAAAAAAAGGACTTGCTGGCTATTTGCACTGAACATATTGATGTGTTATGGTGGTGTGCTATGCCAACAAAAACAATCAGCATCTTCAAGGCTTTTCACACAGCCCCAGCCCAGCTGAAAGGCAAACAGCTCTCAGGAAGCAGTCCAACACAAACACTGGCTGGAGCACACAGCCTCACCTCYTCCYTGGCACTGCCACTGCCTCGGGCAGCAACAGGAACACAGAGCAGCCCTGCACAATTCCAGCACACAGCTCCTGCTCTGCCAACTGCTCCCACCAAGTGAGAGCTCAGGTCAAGGACTGAAGCATCCCTCACTGAGAGTTCTCACTCAGGTATGGCAAAAAGTCCATAAAGAACCACTCAAGTACCAATTCTGGTGTTCCCTCACCTGCTAATCCACTGGGTGCTTTGGCACTCATGGAAGTGCCACTGGAAATATTTAGAAAGATGGTTTTTGGCCAAAAAAAAAATTAAAATATCTGCAACATCAAAGCTGAACCTTAAATCTTCAGCTGGGTTAACACTTCTTYCTTAATACAGCAACACAACATCAGGAAGCCCAACTACATTAAAAAGCAAGAACAAAGTAATCAGTTACAAGAAGTTATTTTCTTTTTAAAATAAAAATCTATAGAATTGCTGGGGGAAGCTAAAGCTTTACAAATGGTATAGGACCAAGGAATTAGACAAGTTTCACAGGCTGATTGCAAAAACTCCTAAGTTTCTTTAGCAAACAAAGTGTTCCCTGCTTTTCAAAACATGCACCATGTTTATTTTGATGGGAAACCAACCAGTTGTATACTTTATCCCATAGACTGGAAGAAGCAGACTTAAAGTACATAAAACTAACAGCTGGTGTAGTCTTGAGTTCTCAAAAATAATAAAAAAACCAGAAGTCAACAGTAGCCACAGATATGTGAGCATAAACAGCTAATGAACAGAAAAAGCTTTTAAAATTCCAAGTTAACTCCACTGGAAAATGCCTCATTTGACTCTCAATTAAGAATACCAACTTTAAGCTAAGAGCTACCAAATGATGATCTGCCTAAAAATCCCCCAGAAAATATAAATGCAGAGCAGATTGAAGAATTAATAATAATTAATAACAATAACAGGTCCCTGGCTTGCTGATGTAAATCAGTTTACCCTGGGTACACAATGACATTATTCAAATGCAGCCACAGCAACATCCCTTTGGAGCACAGATGAGCTGAATGACAATAAACCTCCTTTTGGCTGGAGGAATTGTGACAAATTTGGAGGAATTTATTGGAGGAAATTTATTGAAAATTTTGGAGGAATTTATTGGAATTACCCAATAAATTTAGGTTCTTGGAGAAGCGTGATTGGGATGAGGATAATCAAAATCTCCCAGGCTCTTATTAAAAAATAAAAAAAAAAAGAAACCAAGCCCAAACCTCTACACTTAAAACTGTTGGGTTCTTCTTAAAGCTGTGATGTAGATTTAAATCCACCTCCAGACAAACTCCCTCTGCAGCCAGGCAGACCAGACCCGACCTCGAGGGAAGCTGCAGAGGTAGGAGCACTGTGATTTCCAAGTGATTCCTTCTGGCAGCTCAAACCTTCAGCTCACAGCAAATGGTATCAAACAGCACCAGGGAGGGAAGGGGGTGGCTGAAAACCTGCATGTCTGCCTGGCAGCCCACACAGAAAAGCTTTGCAGGGGCTGGGGGGACAGGAGGGAAGCTCGGCACATCCAGAACGCCAACCAGTCAAAGCAATCAGATTATTTCCCTAGCATCCCAAGCTAATTGGAAATTAAACCAAGTGTGTAATGGAGCTAATGAAATACAATGTTCTGCTGCTTGAAACAGGAACCTCTGGCTCGCCACGCYGCTAAAGTGAAGCAGAAATGAAGAAAAGAAGGAAAAATGAAGGGGCTCAGAGGAGGCTGAGGGAAGGCAGCGCTCCCTCCACAGCTGSAGGCTCCTGCCCTCAAGGGAGCCAGGCTGCAGGAGATGATTCTGAGGTGCTGACATTTCAGAGAGCACTCTGGGCTGGCAGGGTACATCTGTGCCATCAAGCACAGGCTCCCAGGTGGGACATTCAGAGCAGCCATGGATGGGTGTCTCACARGGCCACTCATTTTCATGACCATGCTGTGTGCCCAGAATGTCCCTACCAGGTGCTCTCCAGAGAACAAGACCCCTCATCCTGTTCACATCATCACTTTTATCTCCAAGCCCTTCTTACTTTGCTTCCCTAGAAACAGGAACCATTCCCTAGCCCAGGAACCATTAACATTTCTCACTTTACAACAGTAATTCTTCCCTGTGAGGGTGGTGAAGCCCTGAGGTTGCCCAGAGAAGCTGTGGCTGCCCCATYCCTGGAAGTGCTGAATGGAGCTTGGAGCAATATGGGATAGTGGAAGATGCCCCTGACCATGGCAGGGGATGGAACAAATTGAGCATTAAGGTCCCTCCCAACCTAAACCCTTCTGTGATTCAATAATTCTATGAAATGGCTCAACCCTGCAAGTCAGAGAGTCCCCATAAGCCTCTCACACTGTCAATGCTTGTTTATATGTACAGATATAAAATAAAGCTCTGGGAGACTCACACATTCCCAGCTCCTGATCACATCCCAARAACTGCCTGGGTGGGGAAGACCTCCTGGCTTGCTTTTTGCAAGTGGGCTGAATTTTTATGGAAGGGAAGTTAAGTGTTATACTTCCCACGGTGTGCTTGCCCTAACTGGGGTTTTTTTTTCTGCACTTCCCTGCAGAAAAATGGCACTTTGTGGCAGACTGGAACATCACTCCTGCTCTCATATCCTTGCAAAAATCAGGATGTGTGAGCTGTAAGGCAGGAAAACAAGCTTCCCCCAGCTGTTGAAACTCTTGTGGTAGGTGGGCAAGAAGCTGCTCCATCACAAGGGGCTTCTCCTTGGCACAGCTGAGCCCTCAGTGCAGGAAATTAAACTTCATGGGAAGACACAGAGGGTCTGCAGATCCCTATTCCCCTTCCAGAAATCACTGTGGTGTGATCCCAGTCTGGATCAGGCACCTACCAGGCACATCAGAAAGGTTTTGCTTTATTTTTTGCAATTTTCCTTGCAGAGGTTCTCGCTGGCACCATCCAGTGGCAAATGGGCTGTCTCTGATCTGAGCTGAGAAAAAAGGACCAGCTAAGCACCAAATTCCTTAYAGAGCCCTATAAAGAGGGGTGAAGAGTTCCAAAACATCACAACCACAACATTATCTGACAAATGGTACCTGTCAATAGCTAGAAGTGYCTGTTCCAATGGAAAATATCATGTAGACACATGTCAACAAAATTCCCAAAAAATTATTGATATTCCCAAATTTCCCAGCAAACTGATTGATATTAGAAATCCTGGAATGATCTGTTCAGCAAGATTAATACTTTAGAAATTAGGCACATGCTGGTGGCTGTAATTGGAAGGAGACAAGTCTCTGATAGATGAATTTGTCAATTAAGCTTTATAAATGATAGATCTGGRAAGACAAACTCTGGAGCCATGGAAATTCACAAATTACCAAACTCCTCACCTCTCTGCCAGTACTGAAAACACAGGGAAAAAAAAAAAGCCCAGCTTTGAGGGAAGATGCTCGAGAGCTGCATCCTTCATACCAAAAACCAACCAAACAACAACTCAAGTCCCACATGCATTCTTGAAATTGCCTCAGACCTCTTTAGGATGAAAAGACCTGCTTAGTAAGTGAGATTCCCCTGCAGGAGCTCATTCCAAAGCCAAAGCTGGTTTCAGCAGTAGAACAAGGGGGTCAGAGTGGAAAAGCAGAAGCTGTGCCACCAGTCACAGGTGGCAGCTCTCCCTTTCTCCCTATTTAAGTCTTTGCTGTGCCTGCTGCCACACACACAGCTGGTTCCTGCACTGCCAGGCAATCCCCCACATTTCCTCTCTCTGGCATCTCACCACACATGAACACAGCCACTGATCAGACAGGCTCCTCCACAGCTTCTCCCCATCTCGTTGCTGYTTTTGGCTGCCTACTTTACCAAAAGTGTTGCTTTTCCTTCTGGACAGCCTCATGGAAACAGCACAAGCATCCATTAGAGAGCTCCAAAGTGGCACCACCACCACTCCTCAACAGCCCCAAGCAATGTTSTCATTCACTGCAACATATCCATCACTGGGTAAAAGAAATTCCACCCACAAATGCCATCAAGTGTCTCCCAGAAGGAAACATTATCTCYACTTGCAGCACAAACATTATAAAAAAACCCCAAACCACACACAGGACCAATTCAGACATGGTTGGAGGACTTCAAGGCCCAGCCTGCATCTGCAGTGCTTGGATTGAAAAGAAGAAGGATATTTTTTTGCCCACAGGACAGAAAGGGTACCCTGGAGCAGCCCCAGGTTGATGAGATGCTGCAGAGCTCCCAGCAATATTCAGCTCCATGCTGGGATGTGGATTGTCAAGTCTCTACAACCTTCATGAGCAGGAATCACGAATTCATCCAGCAGGGACAGCTCAGTCCTCCCACCAGAAAAAACATCAGCTGCAGAGGGAAAACACAGGACTGGGAGAGTCCCCAGGAGGAACAAGTGACCTCCTGTGCCCAGGGAGAAGGGGATGTTGCACTCCCTGCTGGATAAGACCATTCCCACATCCCTGACTGCCTCCCACAAAGTCCTTCTGGGACTCAGGAGATCACCAGTTTCTCACCAAGGGGTTTTTTTCTCAGCTTTAATAGAAAGAGAAGGATAAAATTCCTGCAGAGGACAGGCCCAGGAGGCAAGAGCTCTTTTTTGTTTCTAAACAGGCTCATTCCTCAGGACACCRGCTCAGAGACATTCTGCTTGCTAGCTAGTAGGAAAAATAAAAGGAGGACCATCTTCCTCCACAGGGTCATCCAGGCAGCTCCCACACACCCACTGAAGTTCTGGCAGAGAAGGAACCCACATCCCTTGCAGGCACAGCAGGAGAACACTCTGATTTATCTCTCCAGGTTTTTAGTCTCATCTGTGAGCTGTGGAAACTCAATACTGCTGGTGGGAATCTGGATTAGATCAAMCTGGACCTCACCACCTCCAGCTGTCAGATCTCAGATTCCCTTCTTAGTGTTAAAGGTAAAAATTCTCCCACCTACAAGAGAGTTTAATTATACTCCACTCACTTGGTGCATTTACTAATCAGTTATGTGATCTCACCTTACTCTGTGCTGAGTCCCAAGAATGTTTCTCCCAATAAATTGTGATGTAGAGGGTGTAAAACACAGCACAAAAAGTCTGTACAGTCCACAAAAACACAGAACAGCCACACCTGAAAAACCCTGGATCCAGCATGAGGAAGGAGAAATGCTACAGGAAGGAATTAAAAACTGAACAGGAAAAACCTAGAAAATAGCAGGGAGAAGGTGACATCAGTTAACTTAAGCCATGTAGATAACAGAGATTGGCAGRGAATCTATTCCATGGGTTAAAAGTTACCTTAGAAGGTCAAGGATTGAAAATATTTGGAGAGAAAGGTTGTTCCATTCAAATATTAAAAGACCAGTAAGGTTTTAGATGGATTTCCTCTCATGTTTTTCTGCTAATATTTACATTCCTGAAGAAAACCAAGTGCAGGGATAAAAAAAAAAACAGGAGGGAAGTAGTTACAAAAGAAAGTGTCTGAAGATAGTCAGCTTTGGTTCTGCTTTCAGCTGCTGCCATCTCGTGGTCTGCTCTCCCTCTCCTGGGCTCAGCACTTACAGTGCTCCAAGGAGGAGCAGTCATTGCAAGGCCAGAACAAGACAGCAGCAGGAAAAAAAGAACAAAAGGAGGTTTTTCCATGATTTCAGAGAAGCTCTGGCCACCAGTAGGTGTGAAACACTCCCACCTCTCTCCCCTCACTGTTACCTGTTGCTGGCTGTGAATGGTGTTCTGCAGTAACAGGGCACAAAAATCTCATTTTGGAAGCACATTTTTGTTAGAACATGAGGATTATAGGAGAACAGGCTTCTGAGTTGCATTTCACCCAGGTTACCAGCAAGAGAGGTGCTGAGGGCTCAGCAAATGCAGCAGCCCAAGGCAGCCAGGCYCCAGCTTTATATTCCTCCAGTCCTGCTTCTGCTGAGCTTCATGGGCAGAAATGCAGGGTGAAAAAAGAAGGATTTGCTTAAGACAGCTCTGGGAAGAAATGAGGGCTCCCCCTCTATGGAAGGATCCTCTTCAGCAGGATCCCAACTGACAAAGGGCAGCCACAGGCACTTCAGAGCCATCTGGAAAATGAGATTAAAGACTTCTCCACAATCAAACTTCTGCAGGGCAACTGAACCCTGCCCTTGTAAAGGGTTTTGGGCCATGGCCTGCACAACACAACTCAGAGAACTCTGCTGTCATGGCAAAAGCCACCAGCCCACCTCACCAGATACATCCCTATCAATATATCTGCAATTAGAAATTTGAATTAATTAACCCAGAGGATGCACCTGCACAGAAGATCACTTCATGTGAACTAAGGCAACATCCTGACAACAAAAAAAMCCCCAAAAAAAMAGATRAAGGGGAAAGAGCCTTGGCTGTGCACCTACAGCACCTCAATGCCCTGAACATCCCCAAAGGCTGCTGCTTTATTAACCCAGAATAATGCCATTAATCCAAAAATATAAGGAAAAAAAGAGAACAAACCCAAAATGTTTCTGACAAGGTCACCTCCAACTTAGACATCCTTATGATGGAGGTGATCTGAGAGCCCAGAGAAATATACACCCTGATCCCTGCACAATTATGAGGCAATTAGTGAACCACAGATGGAGATGTTCCTCTACCAACACCCAGCTAAAATGCTTAGAGCTTGCTCATGTGCTAGAGGCAACCAATTACAAAGCCATAATAAAACCCTTCTTTGAAGACTATTTTTCAGCTGCAGCCTTTTTTAGCTCCTGCTCAAAATCCTCATTTCTCAGAAGAGAGAACAAGTGTGGATTTCCCATCTCAAAAATTCTGCTTCATTAAGTATCTCATGTTGCCCATTTCCACAAGCCATCAAAAGAGGAGAAACATTTATAATATAAATATGAATGAGYTTGGCTAACAGGTTGCAATGATTGAGRTGCACCATTTACAGAGAACAGGCCATCAGAATAGATCCATCTGTACCATTCCTTGCAGCAATCTTTTCTTTTTGATAGCCAATACTGATACACACATTTTACTTCAAAAGTCCTTCCAGGCAGGACTGCATTCCAAGAAAAAATACCTTAATAAATATCAATTTACACACAAATATAACTTATTTGGCAAACACAATTCAAGGTCATCAGGAAGTTTCACATGGAGAAAGCAATGAGGTGGCTGGTTTGACCAGGAAGGTGAACCTTAATTAGGGGAGGGTAATTCTTGTATTTTGAGGGAACCACTGTGCCACAAAGGAATGAAATTCCAAGAGGATCAATTTAACTAAAAGGTTGGTTAAGTTGAAATTTCTACTAAAATTTCTTTCTTTCTTCTAAAATTTCTTTTCCTGTTCTACTAAAATTGTAGCCAGATTAAATATTGTATTAAATCAGCAGCTCTAAGAGCACCAAGCCTTTGATAAAATCTCTCCCCATGCACCCTTAAAAAGCAAAAATATTATGCCCCATCTACAGTAAAACCTGGGAAATAGAACAGCAGCTACAGAATACTCTCCAAGCCTGCACACCTGAAAACACACCCCAGGCCTCTCCTTCACCACCACTCCTCCAAAGTGCATTTTCCAGCTGTGAATCCTCAGTTTTGGAAAGAGCAGTGAGTACAACATGAGGCAGGTACAGTGACCCTGCACAGCTCCAGGAGAGCTGTCCCTGCCCACCCTCATTACCACCCAGGAGCTCAGGAGCTTTCCTGATGTTTTATYAGGAAGCCCTGTGCTACTTTTGGAGGTTTGTTTAGCAAATGGAACACACACTGCCCTTTGGTATTTTTCTTCTCACCATTCATCTAAGTCTGTATTAAGTTAATGCATTTTTTAAATAAATATCTGTGCTCTCCTGTCAGCCAGTGGCTCATTTACTAAACCACTGAGTCCCACAGAGATCAACAAGAAAATTTTGTTATTTCTCCTGAAGTATCATATCTTTTCAGCCAGAGCTCTTCACCTCATCTCCATGGGGCTGCAATCAGAACAAAAYCAGAGCTGGAACCAAGGCTGGGAGAAGAGCAGGTTCTGTCCCTGACCTCCTCTGCTGCCTGGGAGCTGCTGAACACCAGGGCCAGCAWTGAAGTGGAACTAAAGGAGCCCAAGCAAGTCCCTTCAGAGGCTGCAAGGCACACCCTCCACACTGCACTGGAACAGCAGGTGTTTCTCTACCAGCCTCAGAGCTGCCTAGACAAAGAAAGCACCTTCAAGTAGTCATCAATATTCACACAGAAGCCTGGCATAAGAAAAAAATAAAAAAAAATCAGGGAGGCAGATAAAAAGAACAACTTGTAAAAGAGCTGGATATCAGAGGAAAGAGGTGTCTGTATCTCCTGAGAGACACCACCACTCAGACTGCTGCCTGTGACAGTCAGACACCTTGAGTTTTACTGTCTCTACAGAGTCTTACAAAGAGCAATCAGCAGCCTTCACTCTCCTGCTAAAGGGGATGGCACCTTAWCACCTGCACTTGGTTTATCTCAGGTGCCCAAAGGCTACAGTAGGACAGAAATTCTGTGGTTTGACTCATCCACCGCAGAAAGAGCTGTTAAACCTGCCCTAATAATGTGAGATTATTTCTTTAACCAGAGTCCATTCTCTAAAAGASCTAAAAAAGTAGCAGTCACATTCTTAAACTCAGAGTTAAACTGAGCTGCAAAAGTTTTCTTCCCTGCTAAGGGTCAGGCTGATATTGGTATGCACCCTGGATTCCAGCAGGAAACAGTATTCAATGAAAGGATGATGCAGTGGGACACTTCAGTTCCTTGGCCACCACCTTTTAGTCACAAAATAATAGCAGGAGACACCTGGCTTGGAAGTGGACCCTTCATCAAGCATAATTAAATGCTGATTTAGTAGGTAATKTACTCCTGTGAAATTCCTGGTCATGATCTCCACCTCTCCTCTGACAACTCATTTAACTATTAAAAACATTAGCATTGATTTTCTCCACTCATTACAAGCCAGTGGATTTATCTACATTAGCAAATTAATTCATCCAAACTCTTATTCCAAGAAGAGCCAAAGCCTGCAGGAAAGCAAGAGCTACAAGCTGTCACCAAGGCAGCAGCATCACATATTTCTTGCTCTTCTGACTCACCTGGCCAAGAAGTTCAAACAGGCAAAAGCCCAAACAGATCAAACAACAGAAGATACTCCCTGTTTTCTGAGGCAACAAGTGTTCCCTAACCAAAATCATCCCAAAACCTTTCAGGTTTGTGATTTCTAAACAACACAAACTCTAGCATGTGGCATTCACATTCTCTGAACATGATTCCTTCACCCAGAGTTTTTCTCCTGGGAAGATGAAAGGCAGCAAGAGGCCTCAGAGAAAAGGAAAACAATTCTTATCTCATTTGCCTCTCCTGTGTTGTGCTCATGTGGAATGTGTTTGGAGATTGTTTACCCACAGGTGATTGTTCCATTAGATTCTGCTGTGAGTTGTTTTCACTCTTTGGCCAGTCAGGGACTCTGGAAAGAGTCACAAGTTTTCATTATTATCTTTTTAGCATTGTGTAAGTATCTTTTCTGTATTCTTTAGTATAGTATAGTGTTCCGTAATATAATATATATATAATATATATTATAATAAAGTGTAAGTATAAATAAAATATTATACAAGTATAATAAAGTAATAAATTAGCCTTYTGAGAACATGGAGTCAGATGCATCGTTCTTCCCTGCCACGGGAATTTACAATAAAGCACCGTGCTGGGAACACCTTACCATGGGATTGGAGTCTGCAATCAGATCCCGCAGGGAATCCAGGAACCCTTGGTCCTCCACCATCTGGGCATTGATGTCATGGAGCTTGGCCACACAGACAGCTGCAGTTTTCCTCACGTAGGGGTCCTCATCCTTCAGGCACTTGCGCAGGGGCTCGCACAGGTACTCGGTGATTTTGTCCACGCGGATGCAGCCCATGGTGCGCACGGCCAGGGCACGGATCAGGGGGTTTGGGTCCTCACAGTCCTGCACCACAACACAAACACAGCTGCAGCACATCTGCACCACAACACAAACACACCTGCAGCAGCAGACTCCCTGCAACCAGACTGCTCTTACTTAAGCAGCATCTCTCTGATTGCCTGCTAAGTGTCAGAACCCAGGAAATTCCTCTGACTGCCCTGGAGGACTTGAGACCCTGCCAAGGGGCTCAGACACCAAGACCCCTGTGCCTTTGATTTAGCCCTTGGAAAAAACAATTACCAACCTTTATATGAAGAATTACAAGTCAAGAAAGTTTAAGTAGAATAATAGTTAGTTTGTCATGGGGTGCAAAATAGATTTTTGAGGTTTTTAGAATGCGGGCTCAGGGTCCCAAGATGGAGGAATTTGGGCGTGCCTTATCCTTTTTCCTTATTCTTCCTAGCCTCCATCTTCTGGGTGATGTTGGCATTTTTAGATTGGTTTGGAGTAGAAGCTCACTGTCTAACATAGGTGATAGGTATTGGGAAGTTATTGTAAATAGTGTACACATAGTTTTTAGTATAAAAATATAACACTGCCCCAAGGATGGGCAGTGTGCCTCAACCTGACCTGCCAGACAGACCTTGGCAGGTCAGAGAAAGAATTTTATAGATATGAAACTATAAACAACCTTGAGAATGAGAACAGAAGAGTTCTGACTCCTTCTTTGACTGCCAGGCTGGGAAAAGAGACTTTATAATGCATCTCAGAGTCACTCTGACCAGCAGAGATTCCAAGAGCTAAGAGCCAGGCAATTGTTTCARATCAGGGATAAAAGGGCACTTGTTGCTTTGCAGAAATATTTTACTCTGTCTCGAGATGTTTCCTGTCCCTTCATTCCCCCAGCAAARCTGCTTTCAACATGATCCAACAGCTAAGCTGGAGAGGCAGCTCTCAGCACCCAAAATCTCACCACAAAGTAATTTATTGATTTCCAATCTTCCTGGTTTCAAGGAGCAAGAAATAAAATGGGGAAAATCAACAAGTAAGCACAATGCAACAGTCATTGAGGCCTATTTCTTAAAGGCCAAACACAAACATCCCTTAAGTTGCAACACATGGAGCACTAAGCAAAGGCTACTCTAGAGGGGCTTTTCCAAAGAGGAAAAAGAGGAATAAAACATTTCCTACTCCAAGTCTACATAATTTTCCATGCATCCAATCCATTTACAGCTCCYCCAAATCAGCCTGTAAAAGGATGGCTATAGAATGACCTACAAAAGCATTTACCTTTCACTGTTCAAATTTCCTGCAGCTGAAAAGCCAATTTAAAGTCTGCAAGAGAAGTGACACATCCTACCAGTGCATTCCCCACCTTGAACTGGGAAGTGCTGAGTTAGTGCAGACCAATGTCAACACTTGCTCTTCACTAACACCTGTCCCTCAAGTTGCCAAAAGGGACAGCAGGCTTTCCTCTGCAGGGTGGGAGATGGAAAATATCATTTTGTAACTCTATTCTAAYAGAATTGCTCTTTAAAGACAGACAATATTCTTTCCAGAGAAGAAGACAGGGACATCCTCTCTGGCCAGAAGAGCAGACCTCTCAGTTTAGGTCTTCTCACCTCCTTCTGCCTCAAGAATCACAAAAGAAACTTGGAACTCAATCCCATTCCCCAGTGTCTCATATTTTATAACACTCTACAATGAGTCTCAAACTTCCTCTATGCACTGGGCTTTATCTTGCACAACATGGGACTGGAATAACATTTCCTAGATAAGGAGAGGCAACCTGACAAGAGAACTAAAGGCAAGCCAGCAATCAGGCTGTTGTTTTTCCAGTGAACTGTCTCTCAGTTTCACCAGAGATAAAGGTTTGCCACACAGAGCACAGCTGGAACATTCAAACAGGAAGTTTGATATTCATGTCTCAGATACTACAAAGGCTGGAAGATGAAACAGATAAAATCTGTTTTCCAGTACCAGAAGTTGGTAAAACAACAGAAGCAGCTTTCCCTGGAGGAGGCTCTCTCACAGCCACTCACAGGGCTGCTGAAGTCATCTCCTCTGCAATAACCAGAAGGAACAACTGAGAGAAAGGACCCAGATCTGKTGAATTCAGCACTCTCCTCTATCAGCCCAGCCCCAAAGCAGAGATAAAGCTCCCAAAGGACAAAGATGTGCTGTCAGGCACTGTGCTGCCCCTTTCCTGATGTGCCAGGGGAGCAGGTTACCTTCACAAAGCTGTTGACAGCCATGATGGCCATGTCTGGCTGGCTTTTGGCATAGTTCATCAGGTACAGGTAGACCAGCTTCTTCAGCTCCAGGTTGTCAGTCTGCATGCAGTTGACAACATCAGGGAACAGAGAGCTGGATAYACAACACAAGGATGGAATCAGAGAATTGTTTAGGTTAGGAAATGCCAGCAGYTCCCCCAGCACTGCCACAACCACRTTCCCTAAACACCTTCTAAAACTCTCCCAGGGATGGTGACTCCACCTCTGCCTGTTTCAATCCCATCTGARCCTCCCTGGCACAACTGGAGGGTATTTCCTCTCATCCTGTAACTTATCATCTGGGAAAAGRGACTGACCCCAGCTGCACYCCCCTGGCAGGGAGTTCAGAGAGTGAGAAGGTCCCCCTTGAACCTCCTTTTCTCCAGACTGAGCCCCCCCAGCAGCTCCTCATCAGACCTGTGCTCCAGCCATCCCCTCCTCTGGACATGCTCCARCCCCMCAATGTCCTTCTTGTCCTGAGGGGCCCCAAACYGACCCCAGGATTTGAGGAGTGGCCTCAGCAGTGCCCAGYACAGAGGGACAATCACTGCCCTGCTCCTGCTGGCCACACTGTTCCTGATACAGGCCAGGTGCCATTGGCTCTCTTGGCACACARCARCTCATGTTCAGCCACAGCTGAMCAGCACTCCTGGTCCTTTTCCATCTTTCCAGCAGCTCTTCYTCATTCCTGGAGTGTTCCATAAGTTGTTGTGAACTGACCTCACACCTCTGCCCTCAGCCCATGCACTCAGCCTGCCCAGATCCCCCTGCAGAGCACTCCTGCCCTCCAGCACATCCACACTCCCACCCACAAAATAAAAACCAGAGGTTGCATGACATGCAAAGGGGATAGTAACAATATCAAGGAAGCCAGAAAAACAGGAGTTCCACTTTAAACACCCTGCTGTTTAATGAAAGGTCACCTTCCCCTTCAAAGCAGTTTGCAATGCTTTTATAATAATAATAATTTAATCTCTTGTACAGCTTTAACATAGGAGGAGGTGAAAATGCCATTTCCTAAATATGTTTTAACTGGGGAGTCCATCAAACAAGGAAATTCTACCATGCCAGGCCTGGAAATGAACCCACAAGAGGAAACACGTTGCTTTAAAATGTTTTGGTCATGCAGGACTCTCATGAAGAACCAAATTCCAGACTAGCAAAATCCAGAGTGATTAGAAGCTTAAACACTGACAAGCTGGGCTTCACTCAAATGTCAAGCAGCCATCTGTAAACAGCACTGCAGAATAACACAGGAAGTTACACAAAGATTCTGCAGCTCCCAGGTTTGCTGTGGGGATCTAAAGGTGATGAGTAAATGCTGCTGGCAGAAAAGATTAGGGTTTTTTTCCCTTTCAGTTTATGTGTTCCTTCACTATATGATGAAGTCATGATGCTGAATTTGCAAGCTTATATTGATTTCCGTGGCAACAGACCRGGCTGCTGTGAATTCAGAATTACTGACTGAATTCAGAATTACTGATTCTCTGCTGGGCTCCAGGATCAGGAGGGAGAAAGGCAGAAAGCATTCATCCCAACAGGTTTTTCTGGCTCTCTCAGAAAACAGTATTGGGGACAGTAAATGCCAATGTCCTTCAGCTGCAGTAAGACACAGGTTCAATTTTAACATCAGCCATTTTAAAATKCAGCTTAAATTTATGCTGTGCCAGATAAGGCTAAGAAATACTTGGAATTATCTTTGTAACACTAAAACCCAGGACAGCAAGCAGCAAGAAAACATCACCTAAAGTGCCATACAAAATGGATGAATTCTGGGTATGCTTTAAATAAAAAAGGCTCCTGGCACTGAGCTAAACCCACACTGAAAACAGTTGTTTCTCTTGCTTTCAGTGACAGCAAGGAGTTTGAGACACCTGTGACTGAGGCACAGGCAGGGACACAGCCATCCTCAGCTGCTCCATGGACATGTGTCACCACTCCTGAGTGCCAGGACAACCTGAGCTGCCACAGGTACAAACTGCTTTTACCTGACATCCTTCCCCACAGTCATGGCTGCAATAACCTTCTTTACAGCTTCTTTCCTCTTCTCTTTCTTTTCATTGTTGAGTTCAGCCTTCAGTTCAAAAATCTCTCCTGGCAGAAGAAAAAAAATAAATAATTAAACCTCTCAAGAGAAGAAAATGGTCTTGTTTTAGGAGTAATTCAAGAGTGAATTTTTGCTTTCTTGGCCTTTTATGGGAATCATAAAACTGGCCCAGCTGCACTTGGAAGCTGTCAGACCTTGTGCAGAACATGGCTCACTGAGAAGCAAAGCTGCAACACTCAAGGGACTGATATGACTCCACCTTGCAGAGGAAAATGCCACAAACAAGAACCACACTGCGTGTGGCAGCTCTCCCACCTCCAGGACACCAAAYCACATCCCTGGAGCATCTGTTTCTCTGAGGCAACCATTACATAACCAGCATGAAAAGATACTTGGAGATGCCAGATTCGTGCCTGCAAGAAACAAACTAAGCTAGGAATTTTGCCCAGACYTTTTTAAGTTTTGCTCATCATTGAAAGCTTCCTCAGAAAGCTGGAGTGGAGCCCAAATGCTGTGGTTCCTGAAACAGGACAGCATGTGTTTAGTCCAGTGGAAAAAAGCTCAAAAGACAGAGCTACCACTAACAAAAGCTGCATGTAACACAGCTTGTSTGGGTTCCAAGGCTCCCAAAGCAGCATTAATTCCTCCAGATATGGCTGTGTAGAAAGCCAGTTCAGGCTGGGTCACCAAACTGGCAATCAAGTTATAAAATAAAAAAAAAAAAAACATGTGCAAAAGGCTGTTTATCAGGCCTGTTCCAGACAGGACCAGTGGTATGAGAAGGATAATGCTCCCAACAGACAGACAGACAGCATTCCTCAGGAAGGACAGCCAGCAGCATTCCCACTGGGAGCTGCTAAAATATCCAAATATCCCTGACAAGTTCTAGCACCAACTTTCCATCCCTACACTTGCTCAGAGCAGCAGCACTAATTAAAATCTGACACAGAGAGAGTGCCAGGGACTCCAAAAAAGAAGAGAAGCTGCTGCAGTGCAGAGACCACTCGTCATCCCTCCTGCCTGAGGAAGAGCCTGGCATTACTCACCCAGAGCTCCTGCCCTGGAGCAGAGCTGAGACAGCTCCAGCTCTCACCCAGCCCAGAGCAGCTCCCTGCAGCCWGCCCACAAAAACCTGCCTTCAGCTCTGAACTTCCAGAGCTGCTCCTCTGAAAGATGTCAACTGCATTAGTTTCATTTATGAGCTCATTGTGAAGCTTAATGACACATAAATACATCAACAGTGTGGGTTTTTGCACTGGCAGGCACTCAGAGGGAGCACTCAGCCATTTTGCAAAGGAGAGGTTAATGCAAACCATTTTCCACATCTGCTGGAGAATGATCAGGCTTAAATTGCACTCAGCAACAGTGTTTTGTTCAAGAACAGGTTAGAAAATCTGTCTGGGACAGTTTCAGCTGAACAAGCCCAGCCCTGAAGCAGCTGAATGAGTAAAGTGATTCCAAAAAGCCTTTCCAGGATTCCCATTTTTCAGGGCAGCAGCTTGTCCTGAGGTGRGGTAACCACCACACCTGCAGTAAAGGCAGAGGAAAGTCAAACACTGCACCTGTAGCTTTGGAGAAAATGGCAGCAGGAAAACCCATTATGTTTGCTTGATGTATATATCCAAAATATTAAATTCCTCACATCAACTTAATCTTGTGATGCCCAAATTAACAACCATCCCTGGTCTGGCACTTGTTAGCCCATAACCAGAACTTTGGCCAGATCTGCACTCAAATCCCATTGCTTTGCTTTCTGATCCTTGAAAGAGCAGCAATTTGGGTCATTTTGTGAATCACAAAAACGTGTAATACCCCAGTTTTGTCTTTTGTCACCATGTGACCTACTTTGGAAGTTTCTCCCTGGATGATTAAGAAGAGAAACAGGGACAGAGCTACCAGAAAAGCACAAGTTCTCCTGCATGCAGTTAAAAAAGCTGTGTAAAAATAACCACCCACCACCTCCAATCCACTGCACCAGCTCAACACCAACCTTTYTTATTGGTCGTGAAGTATTTGGAGTCCGTCATGGTTCCAGTTCCTTAAAACACCTGAGAATATGAGGAATAAAAAAAGAACAAGTCAGCTCCAGATGCAGTTTGGTGGCAACAGCCAGTTTGTGAGGCAGGAACTCGAGCAAGGACGGTTGGTGAGTGAAGGAGGAAGCAAAAGCTTCACATCCACAGGCACGAGTTCCCCAATCTTCATCCTGCACCTGCTGCTGGTTTTACTTGGCAAAGGCAGGGATTGAAATGGCTTGGTGAAAACACAACAGTGGTGCTCAGCCCAGCTTCCTAAATTCTCAGTCTCAGCAGGCAAAAGGTATTTTTTGAACTCCTTATAACCAGCAGATGCTGGTGTGCTCTGCAGCTGTCTTTCCTGGGTACACAGATTCATTTTCCAAGGAAAAGCACATCCAGTGTCTCGCCTGGCAGGGAGAAGTCCATGTTTCAGACAAAGGAAACTGTCATCTCATCTCCCCCTAACGATATCTGCCTGTGCTGCATCTGATGGAAGGCACAATTAACCCCACTTGCAACACCCACCCCCAGGCCTTTCATTCCTTTCCCTCTTTTTGTTCCCAGCAGATGCAAAACAATGTTTTTTTTTTGAAAAGAGAAGCCATTACTTTTCAGTTTTCTTAAGCTTGAAATTGAAATATTTCTCTGCCAAGATCTGACATCTCACCTCTGAGACACACACACACAGCTCATTATTTCTGTGCTGCTCTGCTTTTTTTTTTTGTGGACAGGATGGAAAAATGCTGTTGGAGCAGCAAATGCTCAGTAGAGCCACAAGAGTGGTCTCACCAGTGCTTCTCTTGCTCCACAGAACTAAAATGAATGCCTTGGAATACAGGGATTGCCCAAACATATGTGGATATCCATCACTTTATTCTTACAATTGCTAGCTCTATGACAAATATGAAACAATTTTCAAAACAAGCAGAGGAGTGGGCACTTTTACTGCTTTTGATGAAAGTCTGTATCAATGCTAGGAACTATGACCCTAAAACCATCTCAAAGAAGATTTTATCATTTCTTTCCTCCTTTTTTTATCTTTTTGGCCCCAATTCCCCTTTTCTCACACATCCTTCCATGACCTTAAAGGCTGCCAGCAAAGCAGTAAATCATCTGTTCCCTAAATGCTGCCTGCCTTGCCTCTAAACCCTGCAGGTCTTGCTGGCTCAGCAGCAAAAGGACCAGCACAGCTTTGAACTCCAGGACTGCCCAGCAGTGCAATCAAACTGTTCCTCCTTAACCCTTTCCTCCCTCATCCCTTCACCAACCCCAATGCCATCACCTTTCCACGTTCCCCCATCCACCTGCATCAGCTGAACACCCCAGCAGGTGAATTCCCAGCAGCTGCTGAGGGGCACTGCCCCAATTTCCACCTTTTTTTTCCATGGGATCATCCTATCCAGTTGCCAAACATCTGCATGAGGATCAACCTGTTGCTTTTCCCAGTTTCCTAGAGCTGCTGCCTGCCCTGTTTCCACCTCATCCAATTAGGCTGAATGACTGGGTTTGCTTTGATTTCTCTCCCTTTCTGCTCCTGCCAAGCCTGGAGACAGCTCTGGAAACACATTCCTCGTGCAGAGGAGGTTTTAACCTCCTTCCAAAACAAGAGGCTGGGTTGGGAAAGCCACAATGAATACAATTTTTCCAGCAAAAATCTCACAGCCCCTCCCTGAAAGCAGAGGCTGCTGTGGAGCTTGTTTGTAATTAMAATCAGAGTCTGTGTTCAGCTGCAACATTATTGCTGACAGAGTCCTTGGGGTTTGAGCTCAGCTTAAAAGGAAGACTTAAAATGTTTTTCTCTGCCAGAGTGTTTGGCACAGTGCCATGCACAAAGCACCGAGCGTGGCCTCGATGTTCTCTGTTTGCATTTTGTGGGGATTTGTCAKCCAGGGTCACATCTCAGCTGAGCTACTCTAATACAGCTTTAACTGGGGCCACAGCAGCAGATTAGAGAGAAAATGGAGAGGGGGGGAGGAAAAAMCCCAACCCAAACACCATAAACATCAGCCCAGTTGAATAAAGCTACACACAGAGAGGAAGGAACCCTGCTGGATTTCAGAGATGGTCATTAAACCCCAAGGGCAGCACATGATGTTGTTTTTCTCCTTTCAGATATTGTTGTTTTTCTCCTTTCATATACTTGGAAACATGAAAAATCCTAGAAACACCCAGACAGGGCCAAGCACAGCTCRTGCCTCCTCTGATGGATGTAAATGAGAGCTGCCTGAGGTGAATAACCAACCTGCCCTCCTCCACGTGCAGCACAGGCAAAAGCTCCTTTTCTCACAAGCACACAGATTGCTGCTTCATGTGTGTCAGAGCTTGCTCTGCACCCTGCTCAGAGACAGCCTGGGTGCTATCTCATCACTAACAATCTCAGCGTGCTTTACAGCAAATGGAACCAGATATTTCAAACACTGCTGTTTGTGTGACTGCAGAAAATGCCAGCTCCTTGTAAATCTAAAACCAAGGAGAGCCAAGGTAAATKAGAACATCATGAGCAGCCTCGTATTTTCAGAAGAAAAATCTGCTTTAGACTGCCCCCTCCTCACTATTGTTCTGTGCTGAGATGGAAACAGGCAAGAGGTGTTCAAAGCTGACAGCAAAAGGCTCCTCCTGATCCAACCCCAGCAAATGAGAAGAGATGAGAGGGAGGAATGGCTCCAGAAAGCTCCAGCAATGCTCAGTGCTACCAACAGTGGCTTGACATTTCACTGCAGACTGAAGCAAGGCAGGATAAGCCTCCTCAGCCCAAACMCACACAGAAAAGCTGACCCTGGGTCTGAGCAACACCTGCCTGACCCCACACATGACTSCAGTCAGCCTGAGCTGCTCCCCAGCACTGATCCCACACAGGAGGGGGGCAGCTTTAAGGGCCTTGGGATTAAGGCAAGCTCCTGGACACTGAAACCATCAATCCCTAAATCTCTCCAGTGATCCCTGGTTTAGCTCCAGTGGAAGTGGTGCCACCCATTTTTCCTGGAAAGCCTCTCAGGGAGCTGTGTGACAGCCCAAGCGTGGCCCAGRGCCACTGGAGAGCCAGGAAGATAAATGAACAATGGAACGTGGATGGCAGAGGGAGAGCTGGGCCTGCAGCCCTGAACTTGGGCTGGCACAAGGATTTTGTTCCCATCCTGGGGACCAAACACCCCCATTCCCTGGAAGCCCCATCCCAGCCCCTCCCACACCTCCAGCAGGACTCCCAGCACCCACCCACCCTCCAGACTGGCATCCCAGTATCCCCCTCAAGCCCCCTGCCCACCAGCACCATTCCCCAGATCTCTCCCAGTATGCTCACAGGAGCATTCCCCATGAATCCCAGTTCCCCTTCCCAGCACTCCCAGTCCCTCCAGCACCCAGCCCTTATCTCTGCCTGCTCCCACCAGTATCCCAGCACCTTGCTATGCTCATTCCCATCCCACCAAGGCCCAGTCCCAGTCCAATCCCTCACCCCAGACCAGTGTCTCTTTCCAGAACCCACTGACCCCACTCCTCTCACCCCTCCATCTCCTCTGCAACCACCTGCCGTGTCCTCCCAGTGGCCTCTTCCAGTCCATCACCAGAGCCACTCCCTGGGCCTCACCAGCGACTCTCCCACTCCATTCCAGTTCCCCTTCCCAGTACCCCTCACCTCCTCCCAGTAACCCCTCCCAATGACCCCTCCCACCCTATCCCAGTTCCCCCTCCCATCCCATCCCAGATGTCTCTCCCAGTGCCCTTCCCAATGCCCCTTCTCACCCTATCCCAGTTCCCCCTCCCAGTGCCCCTCACCTCTCCCAGTATCCCTTCCCACCTACACCAGTCCCCCCCACCCCTCGTCTCTCCCCGGTATCCCCTCCCATCATCCCCCAGCCCCTCCCTGAGCAGTTTCYCTCCCCTCCCTATCCCAGTTCCCCCCAGTCCCTCACACCTCCTCCCGCCATCCCCTCCCAGCACCCTCCCCGCCCTATGGCGGCACCCCAGCACTGCCCTCACCTCTCCCAGCGCCCCCTCAGCCCCTCCTAACTCCCAGCAGTGCCCCTGCCCGCCCTGCCGCAGCGCCCCGCCGCTGACCCTCACCGCTCCCTCAGCCCCGGCCCCACTCACGGACCGGACTCACCGCTGCGGGGGCGGCGGCGGAACCGGAAGCGGAGGGGCCGGGCGGACTCGGAGCAGCGAGATCGAACCCTCCCCGCCCAGAGCGGCCGCGCCCCGYCACCATAGAGCGGCGGCAGCGGGCGGAGCGCCGGCGGCCCGCGCTTCCGGGAGGCGGGGCGGGACCGCGGCGCCCCCTGGCGGCGGGGCGGTGTGGCGGTGTCATGGCGGAGGTGGGCGCTCACCTCACGGCCGCCCCGGCCGGTGAGGAGCGGCCGTCCGTGTTCGAGGCGGTGGCCCAGGACAGCCTGATGGCCGCCGTGAAACCCGCCCTGCAGCACCTGGTCAAGGTGAGGGTGAGGGTGAAGGAAGAGCAGGGGGGCCGGTGTGTAACTCCGGCCGCACTCGCCGGCAGCGGGACAGTTGTGAGCCACCTGGGTTGTGTTGAGAATTAGGGGCGTCGTTTATGGCTGCTGTGATTTATAATTTAGCATTTTACTGCACTTTCAGCTCCTTCCCTGTGAGAGTGGGGAGGCCCTGGCGCAGAAAAGCYGTGGCTGCCCCATCCCTGAGRGTGTTCAAATCCAAATTGGACGGGGCTTGGAGCACAGGAATAGTAAAAARTGTCTGGCTGGAACCAGATGATCTTTAATGCTCCTTCCAACCCAAATCACTCTGATTCCTCCTGTTTTCCTTTTGCAACAGGTGCTTGCCGAGTCCAATCCTGCCCGGTACGGTTTCCTCTGGCGGTGGTTTGATGAGATTTACGTCYTTCTGGATTTGCTGCTCCAGCAGCACTACCTGGCCAGGTGCAGCGCCTCCTTCTCTGAGAACTTCTACAGCATGAAGAGGATCCCCATGGGAAACGGCAAACAGCAACCTCTGGCCACAGCTGGCCTGCCAAAGARGCACCACTGGAAATCTCTGCTCCTGCTGGTTCTTGTTCCTTACCTGAAAGGAAAGCTGGAGAAACTGGTGTCCAGCCTGAGGGAAGAGGATGAGTACTCCATCCACCCTCCCTCATCATCCTGGAAGCGCTTCTACAGAGCCTTTCTAGCTGCCTAYCCCTATGTAAACATGACCTGGGAGGGCTGGTTTCTTATCCAGCAGCTGTGCTACATCCTGGGCAAGGCTGAGCATCATTCCCCCTTGCTGAAGCTGGCTGGTGTCCGCCTGGTCAGGCTGACTGCAGAGGATATCCAGGCCCTGGAGAAGAAATGGGCTGAAAGCACCTCAAGTCAAACACACAGGTATGGCAGAACCTGGCTCAGGTGTTGCCCTCCAGGGTGTTCCATGGGTGTGTAAATTTAGAGGTGATGCTGCAAGGTGAAAGTGCCTTGTTTTCCAAAAATTCTAGGTGAAAGTACACACTGACAAAATGTGCTCCAAWAGGGTGTATTGTGAGTGAAAATAAGGAAACCAGTAGCAGGGATTAGCTTGAAATAATTTTCTAGTAATAAAATTTCAGAGTTTGGGGGTGTTTTTGGGCATGCAAGCCTTTATTCTGTTCAGTCTTCGCCTGCACTTTTCCAGCAAAGGAGGGGCAGCAGTTGCAGCAATGTTGCTGAGAGGATTGAAACTTATTTCTTTTCCTAAGCAGCAGCTGGTCATGGGCACACTGAATACCCTGAGAAATGGTGACCTGGAGTGAAACACTCTGTGGTCTGGGATCTTTTAATCCAAATTCTTCTGATTTAGACTTCTGAAAAAAACAGGATTTTGATCTTCCTTAAAAATAAAAAAGAATCTGAAGCATCCTAATAAGTGCAAACATGGGACACAGCAGTGACCAAGCTAATTTAGGCATTGAGGAGCTGTGTGAAACTGTCACTCCCGCAGTGCTCTTCCCCATGGTTTCTAGATGGATAAATGTGCAGTAGTAACATCTTAGGTCTTCCTTAAATAAAAAATGAATCTGAAACATCCTATGAATGAATGTGGACACAGTAACCACTAACTCAGGATAAGACTGTATGAACTGTCACAGGGTATCAGATGTATGAAGTCTTCTCCAGTGCTTTTCCCCTAATGTATTCTAGATGATGAATATGCAGTAGTAACCATCATTGGGTCTTCCTTAAAATAAAAAATGAAATCTGAAACAATCCTAATAAATGTAAACGTGGGACACAGTAACAAAACTAATTTAGCATTAAGGAGCTATATGAAGCTGTCACTCCCCAAGGTGCTCTTCCCCATGGTTTTCTAGATGGATAAATGTGCAGTTGTAACCATCTTGGATCTTCCTTAAAAGAAAATCGGAACATCTTAATAAGTGCAAACATGGACACAGTGACCAACTAACTTAGCATTAAGGAGCTGTGTGAAGCTTCACTCCCCAGGTGCTTTTCCCCATGGTTTAACTAGATGGATGAATGTGCAGCAGTAACCATCTCTCCCTGTTTCTCTCTGCTGCAGCTTTGCCTCACGAGTGCAGTCAGCCCTGAGGAGAGCTCTGGGTGCCRTTGCCTTCTCGCTGTCCACCGGCCTGTCCRTCAGYGTCTTCTTCCTCCAGTTCCTGGACTGGTGGTACTCCTCAGAAAACCAGGAGACCATCAAGTCCCTGACAGCCCTCCCCACGCCCCCACCCCCTGTGCACCTGGATCACGAGCCCAGCTCAGCCGTCCTGCCCAGCCTGAAGTCCGTGTGCCCGCTGTGCCGCAAGGTGCGCGTCAATGCCACGGCCCTGGCCACGTCCRGCTTCGTGTTCTGCTACCGCTGTGCCCACGGCTTTGTGAAGGCTCACCAGCGCTGCCCAGTCACAGGCTATGCCACAGAGCTGCAGCACCTGGTCAAACTCTACTCCCCTGAGAGCTGAAGGGCTCCCAGGAGCCTCCAGCAGCTCTTTGGACATCCCATGGAAAGCTTCAGACAGCTCCTCGGTGAGCTCTGCAGCACTCRGTGGTTCATCAGCTTTGCTGCCTTTGCACCTTCTGGCAATGCTCTGCCCTTTGTTGAGAAGCTGTTCAAACATCCTGGCAGCTGCAGAGGTATCACACAGCCCCAGCCTGTCAGCCAGCACAGAAATGCCTTAAAAGACCAGCTGAAAGGGAGGAAAYATTGATTTGGATAAGAGGAATGCAGATGTGAGGATCAAAGACCAGCACTGCTGCTGCTTGAGGGCATGAGCCAGCAAATTAAAGAGGCAGGGAAATCCTCCAGGCAGGTTTTTCTTCCCTGGGCAGCTTCCCAGGCCCTTGTGCTGCCCAGGGTGAGCTCTGCCTTTGCCAGAGGTGGAGACAGGCTTAAACCTCTGCTCTTCAGCCTCCTGCATTTTCAGGCTCTTCACCTTGGAATTGAGAACATCACCCTCCTAATTCCCATCAACGGTTCTAAATTAAGACTTTTGACTCTTTAAGGGAACAAGATGGACAAGAGGAATGTGACATTTTCTGCACAAGAGAGAAAATGACAAACCAGATTAAAACAAACTCCTAACTGCTGAGAATGGTTTATTGTTATATAAGTCTTTGCATTGTTATCTGCTTTTATAAAGCAAAATTCTTTCTTGATTGAGAACCTAATTTAATTCTTTTCTGGTTATTGGAAAAACAGTTTGCTCCTCTGGGGGCTCTATTTACATAAGAGAGACAAGACTAAAGCTGCTTTCATCTTTCCATGTGATGGTAGTGGATGTAAGATTAGCATTTTGTAGGCTGAGAATCTTTAATGTCTGAGCATTACATTGCAATTATTCCAGTCCCAGCCATGTAGCACATTCATATCAGAACAAAACATCCTTCCACTGAACACAGGAGGAAAGAAGAGCTGTGTGACATGGCTGACTCTTGCTTGACACCTGATTTTTCAGATGGAAGGCTGTTTTCCTGACTCTAGGGAGCAGCAGTGCTCCAGATATCACAGTGACAGTGCTTAGAGAATACAAGAGCAAAGTTTCTGCACAAAGTCCAGACCCCACTCTGGTCTTTCCAGATTAAGAGATATCTCCTAACATTTAATCCACTGAACCAGGCATCTCATTTTCCCTCCACTTTAGCTCTGCTTCAGAAGATAAAAATCTCCAATATCCTCCTTCACCTGTAAGCAAGAGARTAAGGTTATTRAATAATGTGGGAAAATGCAATAATTTGCACCTTCCCCAAACCCCTAATAAATGAGATTTGTTCCTGATGCTTTATTGTCTCTGTACACCTCCCTGACCCTTCTACCTATGCCACTGTGGAATAATAATAAAAACTGTCTCATTTCTCTCTTTTCCAGTAGCAGTGGAGTCCATGAAGATACTTCTCTTCCCTTTAGAGAGCCAATAAGAACACACATGTCTTACTGGAAGACAAAYCACATCAAAGTGTGAGATTTTCTGAGGTTCCAAATCACTTTTTACTTTTTGTTAATGTCCTGGTGACTCCAGTGCAACAGCTCATTTAAATAAGCATTAGACTGATGATTGCTTTTCAGGATAGGTTTATTTTTCCTTTTATCCTTCCTATACTTTCCAAGTTACTTATCTGCTGCTCAGGGAGAAGCTGGGCAGGTGTGGGACACTCACCCCCAGCACTGCAGGGCTCTTGGGGAGGTTCATCCTCCCTCTAATGCAGAATTCACTAATACACAACAGTTATTTGATCCCACACTGCTCCTGGGCCTCTCCAGCTCCTTCTCCMAGGATTAATGCCTCTTCCTCTCCCCAAAATGCCCACCAGATGCCCACCTGCCAGGCCCTGGCTGCTTTCCATTCCTGCACAACCCCCTGTCCCTGCCAAACTTGGGTTTGGCCACCTCCAGGCCCTGCACAGAACCACCCACATCAAAGCTTCCCAGTTCTGAGCAGCTGTAATTAATTACTCCTTTACAMAATAAATTGTCCTGCAAAGCTTAGCTGAGTGACAAGCATCAAACCCACCACAGTGACAGGCTCAGCAGTTACCTGGCAGATTTTGTGTGTTCCTGGAAATGGCTGCAGGATGTCGACTTGGATTTGACTCCTTTGAAACCTCCTGTCCTTAGCAGYCAATTAATACTCATTTATCATGTTTCTTGCTCTAAAACTAAGTTACAAAACCAGTTGGGGTTATAGAAAAAAATCCCATTTATCTGCTTTTTWACTGTSTTYTATAAACCAGGATTGRCTAAGGATTGACAAGAGAARCTTTTTCAGGGAGCACCAACTTTATTAAACCAACCTTTAGACTTACATACTAATTTGTGATTTCTACAGAATCATGTGCCACATACACCCTCAGGATGCTTTGTGTTGCTCAATACAATTTCATCAACATTAACAGCAGCACTGGAGTTGTTCAGTATCTACTGCCAGGACTTGACTTTGCAAGTCTTTTAAAAATTCTTTGGTGAACCTAAGGCACATTCACAGCTCATCTAGGCAGTGTTCAAAAATTAGAGCATGAAGCAACTGAGATTTTGCTATTTCCTTAACAGAAACAAAGTAGCTTCTCCTGTTAAGGGAAAACCACTAAAACATACTCTAGGTGTATATTCCCCATGGATGCTTCTTTCTTCACAGGAAGAGAGAAATCAATATAAAGATGTCAYCAGCACCTGRAAAAGAACAAAAAAAAAAAACTGAATTAGAGAATAGCCCAATCTCTTTTCCTAGGTCCTTCCCTCAACCCCAAAGGAGTTGCACTTCATGGAGAGTATTCCAAAAATACTCCTGRCTCCCTGCTGGCAAGCACTAAATGAGAATACAGCTGAATGAACTGTTAATGAGCTTCTACAGGACAGACAGCTCAGAGTCTGCACTGCACTAACACAGGAGACACAGTGAGAGGGTATCTGGAGTTTGTGATCCATGGCACACACRGGAGATAAACCCACATTCCCCCCTCACTGCAAGCTCACACAATGCTGCAGCAACGCGTATTTGGGTCACTTTTCAAATCAAGGCTTTTTCTGCCGTTAAACTGCTAAAAATTTTTAGTATTTTTTTTTTTAGGGTGCATTAAAGTTTCAAGAACAGCAGAGCTGTTCCCTGCAGACGAGCTTAGCCTAAAGTAGCTCAGAGAGAAGATTAGGTGATCATGCCCTGGTCAGAGCAGAGACACGGAGTCTCGGCAATACCAGTTCAGACTATACTTCGCTCATCATTGCTTCTGGGCAAATCTATTTGCCTCCAACAAGGAGCTCGCTCCCAAGCCAGGGCCTGGGAGRTTTCCTCCTCCCTAGGAGGATGAAGCACATGGAGCAGGGGACGGAGGTGACATTCCTTCTACAGCCAGGCAGAAGACGGGGAAGGCAGGTCACAAACTGGCATTCCAAGGTCAGCAGAGCGGTACCAGGCAAATCCAAGAGAAAAAAGTGTCATACCTTTACATGCTGCCGCAGTCAGTGTCTCTCTAAGGCTCCAGAGGCCTGTTTGGATCCCTCCCTTCCCTCATGCCCCACGTTTACACTCTCTTCCCATCTCCTTCCCTCTATTCTCCCCACCAGGTCCCTGCAGCTCTTCARTCCCCAGTTCCTTTGCCCGTGCCCACCCTCCATCCCCCGAGCTTCCAGCTATCCTCCCTCATCTCAGTAAATCCCACATGACCTGCACCTCGGCCGAGTTCGGGCTCCTCAACCAGTCCCCAGAGCCGCTTCCGCGTCCCCTCACCCTCCGTGTCCCCATCCCCGCACACTCCGAGCCCTCAGCTGCCTCACCGCAGTCCTGCATCCGCGTCCCGCGTCCCCCTCACGCCGCTCCGCTCCCGCAGGCCCGGCCACACCGGGGCGGAGCCGCCCTCTTCGCCCCGCCCATCCGCTGGMAACAACCAATCACAACGCGCGGCTCTACAGGAGGGAGCCAATAGGAAGGCGCGTTAGAGGAGCTGGGGGCGGTGCGAGCGTTTCCCGCCCTGAGGAAGCCTGAGGGGGGTTGAGGGAGCGGGTGGTCCTTATTAGTGTAAAACTCGTGTTCTGTTCACGTTTAGCTAAAATAAATGCCAATAAATGGCTTTTACAGAAGTTATTTCCCCRCTCARCTTCAGCAACAGTCAGTYAGTAGAACGCAGTTGCTCCAAAGAGAAGCTTTAGCAGGAGAAGGGAAACTTTACCCTTCAATTSCAATGGCATTTTGTCTTGGYGTCAGAGAGGCTGGTTAGGTAAACCTGTATAGAGGTAATGTAAAGTACTTTCGAGAGCCAGATTCAAAARCCCTAAAAATGGGTATCCAAAGTGRAAGGCTGGTAGAAAAMAAACCAYATTTCCCACCACAGAATGTGGCTCCCTCAGTTTGGAAGAACAGCCAGATATCCCCCAGCTGTGATTATAAAGCACCAGCGATTTAACTGAAYGTGATCACATTCATTCAATACACCCCCAAATAAGTCTGCTTTTAGCTTATCAAACTTGTTAGCTWAAAATTTTCAATCTTTTCCAAATTCAGGACACTATAGGCAATTTCATTTATTTTTTTTTTCCTTAACATGCAAGAAAAGACTATCCTCATGGTTCCTTTCATAACCCAAAACCTCAACATTTCATCATGCTATCCTATTGTGAACATCACTAATATTTAGTATGATCAGAAATATTTTAATGTGTTTGAATTAATATTTAAATTATTATTGAGTAAGATTTTATTTATTGCATCTTAGGGACTTTTCCCTAGGAACTAAAACAATAGTGTGTGATTTTTGTGTTGTCCACAGTGTACATTAAGAATCTGTGCTTGAATGAAAATATTTATGTAATGAAGTTTAATGTGATGATGACTGGTGCATTGCTTCTCATTCTGCTTTTTTCATAAATGGGATATTTTCAACATTCCCTGTGCCTTGCTGTGACACCTTTGTGGTGACTTTGCTGCATTTGGGAGCACTGGATGGTTTGCAAAGAGTGACAATTCAACCTGTGTTACCAACTMCTCYRTTTTCCCAGGTGTGATGCAAGACTTGCCTYAAATTCTCCTTTAGCTTAATAAAATCAGAACAGGAATTCCACGTGGAACAAAGCAGTGAATTTATTAAGAGTTCACCCACCATCCTCACACTTTGGCACACATCTGCCAATAAAKGAACAAAGAAGCACACAGCTAAAATCCTATTTTCTGACTACAGAATAGAAGGCACTTAACCCTCCCTGTTCCACTATTGCTGGGAATTCCAGAAGTACCAGGAGCTGGAGGTGGTGGCAGAACCAATTTTAGCTTTGTTAAGCTTCCTTCCAGTAGCCTCCTGACATGTCTCCAACACAACCAACTCTTTTACAGCTGAAGTTTTCATCATTATCAGCTGAATGGGGGCAGAGAAAGGATTTATACCATCTGGGAATTACTCATATGGACAGGTCCCAAATTTCCCAGGCAAATTCCCTCCTTTTCCTCATACAGTTTATGATCCTCCAAAGCTGTCCCCAAACTATTCAGCGCCTTGACAATGGCMCTAGATTCTCCTCATGGCTCTCACTTTTCCATATTTCTCCATTTTTTCCCCCCACACTCAGCCTTTTTWTTGGTGCTTTTCATTCCCTCACGCCTGAGAGAGAGGTTTGATCAGCCCGTAATCCATGCACTTGGTGAGGCAATCACGTGCCACATTTATGATGTGCTGCTTCTTGGGGTGATCCTCCTGCTTCCCCACGTAGGTCAGGATCTCCAGGAGCTCTGACTCCACCAGCTTCTTGGCCAGCTCTTTGTCAGAGCTGATTAAGTTGAAGGCAATGACCAGTCCTCGGTGCTGGACCTCCATGTTGTCATGCAAGCAGAGCCTCTGCAGGATTTCAAGCCACTGGGTGGTCTGCAAGGGAAGGAGAGATCATTAGTACTGATCTGAAGAATATCTCAACCAGGAACATGACTTTGGCTTCCTTCAGCAGAAGGAAGAGCACTACTCATGTCACTTATGATTATCTCATTTTTTAAMTAAGGAAACCTGACTCCAAACATTTTAACCTAATTTTTCTTACACCTAAGTCAGAATCTTCCACAGCACTGGGACAACACGGAGTATGTTTCATATTCGATCTGCTGCATAATCTCTTTGAAAAGAATTTGACCAGAGTCTTGACAYAGCTGAGATGACCAGGACACTCCCCCACCCCAACCTTCTTGAGCTTCTCTGTTGGCTTGATTAATCATTTTTATCTTAACGAGCTCCAGATGTGTGCAACAAGATAGGGTTCAGGAGTTCTTAACCACAGCTCTTCAGACACTCAGCCATGCAGGCTYTGGGTTCTCAGATCTGTGCAGGGAAGGGACATCCTTTGGGATCTCTAAAGCTCAGCAGGTTATCARTCAAGCTCTTCTCATTTCTGTGTGGAACAAGGTTTGGATTTCAGGTTATTTATCAAAGCATGCACATCCAGGCCCCAGCTTCTCTAGGTTCCTCAGTATTGAACTACTAAACTGCACATTCCTTTGGAGAGATTTCTTCACATCTGAGCCAGGACCCTTGCAGGGTACATCCCACACACTGCCCACAACCAGAGCTATGGCCTCACCACTTGAGTCATCTTYGAGCAGAGTTTCTTTTGTGCTGCTGTCAGCATGGCCAGGGCTCCTGCTGCTGCAACCTGAACCTTCTCATCATCCTCACCACACAGCAACACCACCAACTTCAGCCGGTCATTGCCATCAGCCACAAACCGCTCCTGAACCTAAAAACCCCAGAGATACCCAGAGGTAGCACAGCTGGGGACAGCTCCTCACATGGCCAGGGGCATGCAGTCAGCTTGGACATGCCCAGGGGGGGATTTTACCTCCTTGTTGACCACCAAGTTGCACATGCACTCAGTGGCTGCCTGTCGAAGTTGGTCGTGGTTCTCAAACATGTAGTTTTCGATATCTGGCAGGGCCTTCTCTTTGACTATCTTCAACCTGTGGTAAAGAGCCGTAAAAACCCCACATTATAGGTCAAGAAGTAACCAACTAATCAAATATTAACTGCAGGGAAGGCTTTGAAGCAAATCAGTGTCTGGAGCTCATGATGTGGTTCATTCCCTTCTAATGCAGATGAAATTAATGTCTTTGCTGTTTCTAGAGGAAAATATGCCACTCTCTTTTTCCTATCTCATCAATCTTTTAGCTGAGACCTYTGTAGCTCTGCCAAAGGTAGCTCGAACTGACTAGCCTTCATAGTCCAACAAGTAACTCACATTCATTCCTGGGGAAGAAGGCAGGTTAAAAAGCAGTAAAGCTCACCTAAGTTTATCACTTCTTCCTGAGAAGTTTGTGAGACCTAACAGAGCCTCGTAGTTCTGGAGGCCATCTCTCTCTGTGTTCAGCAGGCTGACAAGGGGCCTCACCACCTCATACACCTGGAAGAGAAGACCTCCATTAGCAATATTCATTTGCTAAAGGAATTATCAATGTTTTTATTTTTATTATTTTTTAAGCTTACCCTCTCCCCTGGGAATGCAATGTCTGGATTGGAGATAGCAGCAATTTTTGCCAGAGCATGAGAAGCCTTTATCTTRCCAACATCTGTGCCTTCCACAGCCAGAGGTATTAGGGCCTGGAGACACAGGAAAAAGCATTCAGTGTTCTAAGAAGATTTACAAGACTGCCTTAACAGACTAAACCAAGTTAAAAATATCCCATAGCCCTCTGTGATGTCTTGCTTTTGTTCTCAAATAGACACCACAAGCTCACACCGTCACTCCAAGAACATCACTTCTTTGGAGCCTTGCAGAGATGGGACTGCAGTGTCACTGTGGCCCTTGGGGGGACAACTTGTGCTCTTCTGTCACTGTCCCTCACYGGAGACACACCCCAGGCTCCCAGCAGATATTAACAGCACATCAGGAACTGTGAATATGAAAGTAATCACCTTCCCACCACCTTGAGCAACAATGGTCCCACGGTCCTTGGGGTCTTCACACAAGGCAAGGAACACCCTGCAGGGGCACAGAACACTCAGTGAGACAGCCATGGGGACAGCAACAGCCAACAGMCCTCATGGAATGGGGCTGAGGTTTTGCAAGAGTGCCAGAGCCACCAGGTAAATTCCAGGTGCTTAAACCCGTGCACACAGCACTCTATGAGGAAGCAACAAATGGCACAGGAAGAAGTTTTCAGGTCTGTAAAATGAACTCTGTTCCAGCCAGAACAAATACAGAGAACTTAAAAATGCATTCCAGCTAGGCAGCTTGAAGGTCAGAACAGGTTTTTTTATGACACCTCTGAACAAAACCTTTGGTTTTAAATCTTTGCTTCCCACGCTCCCCCCACAGGCAGAATGCCCCACCCCAGGTGTCCATCCCCATGGCACAGGGGCTGCCCAGCACTCCCAGCTCCCAGGACTGCAGTGAAGGCACCTGGCWATGAGCTCCTTGCTCTGGTCAGTCAAAATGGCACTGTCAGCCTTCACCATGCAGGCCAAGGCAGAGACAACTCCAGCCTTCAGCAACCGCTTCACCCGCTTCACCACAAAATCCTTCTTGTCCTGAGGAGGAAACATTGGGAAAGGATTAGCCCTTGGCAGCTGCCATTCTGCCATCCAGCCACCCAACAGCCAAGCCTGCTTGGAGAGCAAACAACTTCAGTCTGGAGACAGGAGACCTGAAGTCTGTGACAATGGATACACCAAAGAAAGTCTTCCTGAACAGCACCTCTAGCTGGACACAACCCACCTTTGGATGCTCCTCAGGCACGTGCTGCTTGGAGAATTTTGCCAGCTGCACCAGCTCTGGGACCAGCTCCTTGGTATCATAGCTGTTGGTACAGTTCACCAGTGCAGAAGCCACRGAATACAAGATTGTTTTGTCACTTGCCTGCAGAGGAAAATAAAGCTTGTGTGAGGGCAAGAAGGCCACAGCAGGGAAACAGGTCCCTTTGGACTGCCAGGATGGTGTTTTCACTGGTGGAAATGTTCTCATCCGCAGTTTCATAGCCCATGAAAGTTTTCATGGTCAAACAAGGTGTTGGACATCATCAGGTGMTGTCAACACCTTGGTGCCTTTGGTTTTCATGCAGTTGCTGACAGTGAAGGAAGGAGCAACCTCCCTCAGCCCAGGGAAAAGAGCAGGATGGTGGCAGCCCTGAGATGTCTCTGGGGCACAGGCAAAACTGAAGTTCTGCTGAACCAGAGATGAGGGGTCGGGGTCACAGCTCCTTCTGACTGGGGCACAGTGTAGGGCTGGAGAGCTGGGAGAACTTGGTGCTACCAGAGGAATGAGGGAACAAGGAAAGGAGATGGACCTTGGCTAATTCAAACATAGCTTTCAGGGCTGGCTCATCTTCCACAAAGTCATCTTTCACATCTGCATCGAGGGTGAGGTAGGAGAGCCCTTCCACAGCCCATTTCCTGGTGCGGGCATCAATGCTGGTGTTGCACAACCACCTGGGAGAGAGAAAACCACTCACATTTCTATCTCGGGAGCCAGAACTAACTTATCTGGAAAAAGAGGGAGGAAAAACAGATATTGAGAGTGATTCAGGCCCAAATATGTCCTCAGCTTCTGCTGCAGCTCCTCAGACTGGGGATGCTTCCCCATGAGACATGACCTTCCTCCCCATGGCCCAACTTGTGGGATGTAAATGCTGCAGGAATGACAGACCAGGACAGCTACTCAGCACTGCTTTGCCTTTTCCATCCCATGAAACACGAGATGCCTGCAGGAATGACCACCCATTCAGTCACTTCCTAACTTGATCCCACCTCCTTGGTTATTCCTGGAGGAGTAACCTGGCAAATTCACCTTCAGAGGGGACTTGTGCATATTCAAAGTAAGCATTAATCAGGCTGTGCCACTCTGGCAAAGAGGGAGGCACCAGGTCTGGTGTGTCCCATGGGCAGTGAGGGAGGAAGAAGGCTCCTCTGGATATTGAGGCAGGAGGAGCACATGGCTGCTTCAGGCACAGAGGAGCTCCACGTCCCAGTGCAATGGCTCAGGGGGCACTGTCAGCTGGCAGGCAGCACAGGAAATGAAGSCAATGTGTGGGCAGGATCTCGTGGGAGAGTAGCATATTGTGCTTTGCAAAGACTGGAATAACTGAAGGAAGAAGGGAAGTCACTCACTTTCGGCACTGCTTGGCTAACTTCTCAGTGGAGCCCTCAGCAAACTGCCGCAGGCCATAGTCCGTGCCTCCTGCTGARCCCAGCTTGCAGAGACCCTGAGGAGGACAAAAAGGATGTACCAGTGAGAAAGGCTCATTAATTCTCTTGTGYTGCTGCCCCAAAACAGCCTAAGCCCATCCCTCATCCCCAGAACCTCCCTCCTCTCCCAAGTCTGGGATTAAGCTGCCAAGTGTGGCAGGCAATAGAGGCGGGGCTGCATCCTCACCACCAGAGCTCGGATTTTGATCTTCTCATTCTTGGTCTTCTTGTAGATCTCCTTCAGGAGTGTCACCCCGTTGGTGATGATGAAGGTGGCTCTGCTCAGCTTGGTGGAAGCATGGATGAGAGCTTCCACAGCCACCAGCTGGTCAATCTCCCTCTCGGACCCACACAGGGCAACCATCATCTCCATCACTCCCTTCATGCCAAGCAGCTTRTTGCCCAARTCAAAAGGCCCTTGCAGAACACCAGACACAATCTGGACAGCATGGAGTGTCTTRTCCATRTCTTGTGGGTCAATTTTGCTCCTGCATGGGATAGAGGGAGTATTGTACAGTAGTGGGGAGGGGATGTCCTCCCTCATCTGCGCTGCTGAATCACGTTGGATATTTGGGACTGCAAATTCCTGCAAAGCTGTGATCCAGCAGGATCTCAAGCAAGTCATAATCTCCCAGAACCCCAGCAGACTTCAAGTGCCTGGTCTCACCCTCAGGARGCCCTGTTCCTGCCCTCTGGGCCAGCTCACCCTGACTCACTTGATGTACTCCTCGCAGATCAGCCGGTAGTTGTCCCGCTCGGGGTCGCAGCGCAGGTCATCGTAGAGCTTATTTAGGAGGACAGAGGCAGTCAGCTGGGTGTTCTCTGTCAGTGGCAGGCAGTCAGGCATCTCAGGAATCTGGCCCACCACTTTCAGTATCTTTTTTAAGCCTGGAAAYGATAGAGTGATATGGCTGTCAGAAGGGAGAGGGTCTGTGCAAAATTCAAGATATCATTTGTTACTTTTTTGCTGTGGAATAGTCAATTTGGATGGTTTTCAATTATTTTGCAGCCTAATCACATAAGTCTTAAGCAAAAAAGACGCTCAGATATTTACTRGGGAGGAGCTTCTGCTGGTGAGATTACAGGTTTGAAGCATCAGGCTTTTTTCCAGTTCTCAGAGTGAGGTAAGCAGAACTACATTAGGCCTCTGGCTGGATCTGTTRTTTTTGTCAGGAGACATTAAACCTACTGACCTCCAAGGCTGGAGGCTCTGACTGAGGAAAACCCAGCCACTTTCAAGTGATTCTGGATGATTTAACTCTCCTTTTTCTGAATTATTATTAAATAACTTCCATCAAAATGGTAAAACACACATGCATTGGAATTATTATAAAAACACACAGCACACATTTTCCTCACCCTTGTCCAGTTTTACAATTGATCAATTTATGGGTCCACCAAGCTCAGCAGGTGCTTATCTCATCCTGTCTAAACCAGACAATTTATCCAAGCCAAATCCTCCTAACATTAGCAAATACATTGGAGAAACTAACCAGAGATATTAGGCAGTCCTTCAGAAACTCAAAAATTCTTGTTCTCATACACAGTTGATTTTCTCTTAGAACTGTTCCCTGCTAAGAAGTCTAACTTTGCTCTGGGCTTGCATGCACCAAAAAAAGCCAGAAAGGATTTATTTCATAGGAAGGACCAGTTCTACAGGTATTCAGGCAAGAACACACAGCTCCACTTCTCCCAAATCAGAACAGGATGGAGGGCAAGGACTCACCATTGTCGATGACAAAGATGCTCCTGCTGTTGTCATGGTCTTTCAGGTCCTTCCTTGGTATGTTCTTGTTGAGGAGGTTGAGGGCTCGGTCTCGCCCYTGCCCAGACACTTTCTTACTGACCAGCATATCCAGCAAACGCATCGTGATCATCCTCAAATCCTTCTTGGTGTCTACACAGAAGCAAAACAGCAGCAGCCAGTTACAAGAAGTTACCTCTACAAGCAGGTGGGCTCAGTCAAAACCATTCAAAGCCATTGTGTGGCTGGAACAGAAGTATTTAAGCTGTCCATGAGGATAAGAGCTGTGTGCAGGTTGTCCTCCTGTACAGCTGAAGGGTAAAGCCCCTACTTCAGCAAAGAACAAGGAATAAGGTGAATCCCAGGAGCAGAGCCCTCGCTGCTGGGCCCAGAGGGAATGAAGAGCAGGTGATGTGCTGTTACCTAGCACTAGAGCCTCCTCCTTGCCGTGGTGCTCCTCCTTCCCCTGGCCCAGCAGGCAGTCGGTGATGGTCTGCAGGAGGTTGCAGACAGCCAGGGAGATTTCTTCATTGTCCACTGACATCCACATGCAAATGCTGTCGATGCCCAGGTAATGGAGAATGGCAGTGGCCTGGSCCCAGGAAGGAGAGAGCAGGRCAGTGTTAGCAAAGGCCTTTCCTCCYTSTGTCCTCTARRCTCAGCTGGGACAAAGAAATTATTTTCTTCARTGAATCCTGAMTCAGTACAAGTCAGAGTTTTAATCTTCTCYCACTGCTYACAAACAACACAAACCATTTCAATTTCCCCCTCCCCAGRTGCAAAAKGCAAYAGCAGTGAAGGTCCAAGCACCCTGTCCTTACCCGAGCCTTATGTCCYGTGCACATTCCTGAAAGTGTCCTCACGGCTGCCAGGATCAGCTCAGGATTTTTGGTTTCTATCAGCTGCAGCAGCAAGTGGACCCCATTATTCTGGAAAATCCTCTCAGCACCTGCTTCCTCCCGCCCCAGGACTATGAGGTTGTTTGCAGCCTAGGTGAGAGGCAGAAGAACCAGGGGTCAGTGGCACAGCCCGGTCTCCAGAACATCTCTGTGCAGCTCTGGGAGATCCTGGTGGGAACCAGCTCCTGACAGATGCAGCAGATCAGCTCAGACCCCACCAGAGARTTGATCCAGSTGCATTTAGGGAYCAGCTCTGCTCTGCCCAAGAAGAGTGGGTCACTGCTTGGAAGGAACATCTGGRGGGTGGCAGGACCTCAGCAGAAGTCCAGGCTGACCCCACCTTTGGTATTTTGGGAGGTTGGGCCACCTTCCCTCTCTCTGAGTGCAGTTCACCTTCCAGCTCCTTCCCTCATCCTCCATCCAGGGGAGGTGGGGAAGGGAACACAGGGCTCAGCTCCCTGGAGCAGCCTCTGACATCAAACAGCCATTTTGCCAAGTCYAGGGCAGTTCTCACCTTTTCTCGCTTCTCTTTGTCACTGTTCTCATCCAGCAGGATCTCAAACATCTTCTGCACCCTCGAGTCTGTGGAGAACTGAATGCGCAGCTGTGCCAAGAGAGACAGCACAGAGCATCAGAAGGAGAAAATTGAGAAGCAGCTTTCCTTTTTCACTTCAAGAATACCCCCTCCCCTCAAACCACAGGTAATTTAAGCTGAATAACAGGAGATAGAATTTCTCAGCTATCAGCATCCATTACCAATCTCATGGGCACAGGCAGAGCCAGCCCTAAACCTTGATTTCTGAGACTTCATAGGAGGTAGTGGTGCAAGGAGTTCTTCACAGCACCCCTGTAAAGGTAACTGTGGCAATGTGGCAACTGCCAGACCCAGCCCAAAGCTTACCAGACCCTTGCCAAGACCTTTCAAGACACTCAGGACCAGGCCAGCCTCAGGAGGGAGCTGCCACACTTTTAAATTTAATCATTCAACCCAACCCTCAGATTTACACACATCAAGTATGAATTTCCAGTCAATGGAGCCTATTTATCCCCCTGTACTGCCACGAATTTCCAGTATGACCAAAAATCCATTGATGCAACCCAGAGCAAGGATTTCCCACCCTGGTCTGTGAATCCAGCACTGTTCCCCTGGCATTACCTTCTCCTGGATGTTGGCCCCCAGTCTCCTCAGGGTCTCCTGGAAGTTTTTGTTGCGGGGTTCGAGGGTTGCACATTTCTGAGCATCTTTGAAKGCTTGGTCTAACTTGCCCAGTTTCTCCAGGGCTTGGCTGCGCCGGTACAAGGCTTTGATGTCCGAAGCATTGATGTCAATAGCTGGGAAARGGATCCAAAACACCAGGCATCAGGGCTTGCTGCTTGGAAGTGGCCTGTGCAAACTGTGATTTGCTTTGTTATTAGCATCAAGCAGTGCTTGATTAGCACTGATTGCACCAGCACACCAAATTGGAACATCACTTGAACTTCCAGGAATTCCCTTGTGGCCTCAGCACTTGGGTGTTAGTGGACATCAAGGAATGAGGCCACAGTGTCCCAAAAGCAGATGTGAGAGCAGGCAAGGGTATCCAGCTCTCCTCATAACAGCCCCCTCCTTACCTCTAGATGCATCCGAGGCTGCCTTGGCATATTCCTCCTGTTAAACCAGAAAGGAGGGATTTGTTAGCCATGGAATAGCAGGACATGTCCCCACTGCTGATGGACACTGGGATCTCTCTGCTCCCATTTCCCAGGGGGATGCTCCAGTGAAGCTCCAGCATGAGCCCAGAACATTTCATTTCACACCAGCTGGAAACACCCTATGCAAAAAATGGASAAACCACCCTGTCCACAGCCAGTGAGTGCCCTTGGCTGCCCTCCTGCTCTTCTCCTCTTGAGCACTGCCCAGCTGAGGGGAGCTGTTCTCACCTTTTTGAGGAAACAGGCTGCCCTGTTCCTGTACAGCACCGCCTGCAGCGCCTTGTCCTTGTTGAGCTTTATGGCTTGAGTGTAGCTTTGAAGGGCTTTCTCRTAGTCACTGGCCTGAAAATATTTATTGCCCTCCTCTTTCAGCTGAATGGGATCCTCCATCTGGAGAGCTTGAAGGAAAAACATCAATTTACGTTCCATTTTCAACTGACTGGGTCACCTGCCTACTCCCCCAAGCTGAGCTCCACCATGAGACTGACATGTAATTAACACACATTAATAAAAGCAGCTTACCAGGACGAAGAGTTTTAAAAATGATGATCTAAATTGCTCTTCAAGGCTGTGACTTCTCAGAAGCTTTTCCCACCAATGTAGATCCTTAGGAGTGAATAAAAAAAAAGGAAATAAAAACAACAACAACAAAAAGGAATTAAAGAAATCTGCCAGCACTACGGAGAGTCCGTGTGGCTCAGGAAAGAGCTCACTTCCCACTCCAAGTTTGGGCAGGACCTGGCAGCTCCTGCTCTCTGTCAGTGTCACCTGTCACCACAGCCTGTCCCCTCCTTGTCCCCTCGTGCTTTATACGCCTGGGGAGGGCTGGGAGCCAGGGCCAGCTCGGGGGGCACCTGGCTGCAGGAATCCCTCTGCAGCAAGAGGGAATCCTCCCCCAACTGGCAGAGCAAATCCCAGCTCCCCTCTGCCTGCAGAGCTGCACAGGGTGTGGGGAGCAGGAAGGGGGAGGTTCATGCCAAAAAAGCCCACGGCTGGGATGGCTGGCCCCTGTCACAGTGCTCAGACCCTTTTCCCTTTCTATTTAGGGAAGCATGAGACAGCTGAGCCTCGGGGACAAGTGGCCCCAGGCCAGCAGCTGCAGCAGTGCCCAGCACCTTCCAGAATTCCCTGGGATGGAAAGCTGACTGACACCCAGCGCTGCCTCCTCCTCCTTGCAGGGCATTTGGGAGCCCATCCCACTGAAATCCCACTGAAATTCCACCCCAGTCTGGTGCTGCCACCCACCCTACACGTGGTCATTCAGAACACACTGACAGGGGCTAACTGGAACATACTGGAAGTGCTGGGATGAGTGGCTCAATTTCAGTGGCACCAGGAKACAGAGCAGCACTGAGCTCCAAGAGAACTGAGCCTTTCAACCCAGCAGTCACAATCAGGAATTCTGCTTTTTGATTTATTTCCCCACAAACACAGGCCTTGCCTTCCCCAGTGTACCTACCAGCATCCCAGCTATAAAGCAAAGCAGGGACTGGCAGGATGGGGAAATGACTGAGGRGAGCATGAGCTGACCAAAACACTGCCAGGAGCAAAAATATAATTGTCTTTAATTGTGTGATCTGTGTTGTGGCTTGTGGCTCTTACACAGCAAGAATKAGCACAGAACTTCCCTGTCCAGGCCTCCTGTTTTATTCACCCACCACCAGCAGCACTGCCTGATCCTCTGGGCAGGAGGTGATTCCAAATCCATTTGTAAATCCCTTCACAGCACATCATCWACACCACAKCTGCAGGCAGCTTCATCCAGAGCAGCTCCCAATCTATACCTGCTGGAGAATATGTCCAAGGTACAAGGACAACAGCTGTGGAAAGTGCAARATGCCATYCCTGCCTTGGACAGACTCAGTGCAGTGGCTTTTCCAGCATTCATTTGGATTAACACACCAGAAACTCTTTCCAACATGGCTTTAGGTACTGGGCAAGGCTCAGCTGGCTGAAATATCAGTACTCGTGGGCTTCTCACGTCAGCCAGAGGACAGGGTTACAAGTGGCACTGTCACAAACGGCAGCACTGCAGGTAAACTGAGTCACAAAATCAAAGGGTGTTGGGTGCTGAGAGCTGAGAGTGCAGGGCAGGCTCAGCAGCGAGTGCAGAGAGCCCTCCTCAGGCCTCGGCTGGAAGGCAAAACATAATAATAACAAAAATAGCTTTCCCAGGAGAAATTCAAGCCTCCAAGGCAGCCAGGGTGGGACACACGGCTCCCAACACCTGTAGGCTCCCAACTYTTCGTGCGCATTCATTTCACAGCGGGCAGCACTGGCTGATGAGCCTGGACAAAGCCAGTCCTGGCAGTGTCACAGATCCGGCATGGTTTGGCTGGGAAGGGACCGCCCATGGCGGGCTATGCTGCTATCCTTCGCAGCGACCGTCGAGCGATATATCGTGCGTCAGCGGAAAGAGCTAGAGACAATTCTGCACGGGATGGGGAACCGAGAGCGTGAGGGCAGTCGGGACGGGGGATGGCGAACCGGAGACGGGATGAGAACACAGCGCAACAATTGGACTGGGCGTGGAAAAGCAGCACAGCCCTGCGATGGGATGGGACAGCCGGAACGGGGAAAGGGACCCCAGCGGGATGGGACAGCCGGAACGGGCAGGGAAAGGAACGGCCGCGGGATTGGACAGCCGGATCGGGAAAGGAAGATAGCTGGAGCAGCGTGGACAGCGGCACGGAGATATGGAGCGGGACACCGAAGCGCGATGGGGAAGCCGAGGGAGGACGGGCGGGCAGCCGGACGGGAAAGGGAACGGAGGGGTGGACAGCCGGGCGACGGGGAAAGGAAACCCAATGGGACTGGACAGCCGGACGGGGATGGGAATCGAGCGGGATGACAGTCGGGACGGGGAAGGGAACCGGAGCGGGAGGGACATCGAGCGACGGGAAGAACCGGAGCGGATGGGACCAGCCGGAGCGGGGAATAGGGAACCGGAGCGGATGGAGCAGTCGGGACGGATGGGGAACCGAGCGGGATGGGACAGTCGGACGGTGATGGGGAATCGACGGGATGACAGCGACGGGGAAAGGGAACCCTAGGGATGGGACAGCCGGACGGGGATGGACCCGAGGCGGACAGCCGGACGACGGATGGGACACCAGGCCGGGAAGGAACCCCAGCGGATGGGACAGCCGGACGAGGATGGGGAACCGAGCGGGGCAGGGACAGCCGGGATGGAACACGCAGCGGGATGGACAGCACGGGCCGGCGGAAGAGGAGCGTCCTCAGCCTTCCGCCGGCGGCAGGAAGCAGGAAGGGAGCGGGCAGGGCTGCGGGAGCCCGGGCGGTGGGTGAGCATCGTGGGGCTCTGCTGGAGGTGGCTCGGGATGCAGGGTCCCCTAGCCCCGGGATGGAGTCCCCCCGCTCTGTGCTCCCCCATCCCCAGCGCAGCGATGCTCCCGTGCAGGATTTTGGGCTGTTTGTCCCCAAAGAAATAATTACCCACCGATCCCAAACACAGCTTGGGTGGCTTCTCCCCGGCTTCGGGGGCAGGCGCCATCCGTGGCTCAGTGTTGGACCTGGCCGTGCAGGGTTGAGGGTTGGAGCTGATGATCTTGGATGTCTTTTCCAGCCTCAATGATGCTATGAATCCCACCCTCCCATCTCCTCCGCAGGTCTCTGCTCTTCTCCCTCCCTCCCTCCCTGTGGAGATGGTGGTTCTGCGGGCTGGGCTCTGCCCTGGTCTCACTGAAGACATGATCCAGCTTCTCAGGGACAATGGCATCAGGACAGGTAACAGGGTGGCATCGGGGGCTCGGCTTGGGGAACATCATCCCCCRTGCATTTGGTGGAGCTGTGTCATCCCACATCCTGGGAGGCTGGTGGTGGAATATCCTTCTGTGTCCTCCTTGCTGGATTTCTTCTGGGTCCTTCTGGGTGGGTACTGTGAGTAAGGGCTTGTCCAAAGGAGCAGGTGAGTGTAAGGATGTGGTAAGAGATCCTTGCAGAGGGTCATTAGGGATTGATCAATTCTGTCTTTTTTATGGTATTTCAGGAGGGTTTGTRCAGTTTTCCCTCTGAAAAATGCCCAACTTTTCGGAATGCTGCACCCTGGGTACCTCCTACCCTTAAAGGGGAAGGAAAAGGTGTTGGGCAGCTCTTGAGCAAAACAGGGACATTTTTTACCAGCTTTTCTCCCTACTCTGTTTTGTGAGAAACAATTTGTTCTGTGATGAGTGATGRGGAATCTCAGAGGACAAACTCCTCCACTCACAGTGTTGACAGAAGATCAGCTTCTTGGGATCAGCTGCCTTGTCCCTGCACAATCCCACAGCTCCCCAGAGGGCACAGCCTCTTTGCTTGTTGGTGCAGGTTTTGTCTAAGCTGGTTGTCTTCTGATGTTTGTGGTCTGACCATGTTTGGCTTCCAACCTCTTGTCCCTTGTGTTATTTGCAGTGGTGGACTTTGTGTCGTCAGACCTGGAGGATGTYGCCCAAAAATGTTCCCTGTCTTACAAGGTAGAAGGTTCTACTCCTAACTCCTGGTGCATKAACCAGGGAGCTCAGAGCTGTCTGGCTCATGGACAAGGATGGGCTTGGTCCTGGGAAGGTCTGGGGGCCTTTCTGCAGCAGCTGGGCTGTTGGTCAGTCCCATTTCCAGACGTGCCTCTGCCCCCAGGCGCTGGTTGCAGTCAGACGTGTGCTCCTGGCCCAGTTCTCTGCCTTCCCTGCCAACGGAGCTGACCTCTACGAGGAGCTCAAGAGCTCCACTGCCATCCTGCCCACTGGCAGCCCAAGGTGGGCACCTCACCCACCCACCAGCTCTGCCTGGGGCTGGSTTTGCTGCACAAGGCTGTGGTTGCCAGCACAAGCTGTGAATTTCATTCTCCAAACCATCCCCGTGCACTTGTGTGCATTTGGGAAGGGGACTTTGAGGACAAATATCTGGGGRCTGCTGCCTCCTGGTGCCCCTGCCATTCTGGCTGAAGGGGTGTTGATAATCCCTCCTTGTGTCCATCCCACAGCCTGGACCAGCTGCTGGACTCAGGGCTGTACACAGGGGAAGTGATGGAGCTCATGGGAGCACCAGGCACTGGGAAAACACAGGTGAGTGGGGTGGAGGACAGGGGAGAGGACAGGTAGGGTGAAGATGTCCCAGAGAGGGACATGTGAGGGCTGGCTGACACSCTGTCCCTGTGCCCCCAGGTGTGCCTGGGCATTGCAGCCAGTGTGTCCCTGGGGCTCAAGCAGCACGTTCTGTTTCTCGACTCCACGGGAGGTTTCACTGCCTCCCGTCTCTACCAGATGCTCCAAGCCCAGACAGAGGATGAGGAAGAGCAGGCAAGTTGCCCTGGAGCTTGCTGTGAAACTCATTTTATTCATTTGTCTGCCAGAAACCCCAGAGATGGTTTGTCTTTCCAGCTCTGCCTTTGTCCTCATGGGCTTTTTGGAGTCCAAACCTTTCCTTCCATGGCCCAGTGGGTGCCATGCTCTGGACAGATTCTGCTCTTTATTACTTTTCTTGGGAGAAGGGAGGGACTTCCAGGACTTGCAGGACTTTGCTCCMCGAGCTCAATCCATGTTGCTTTTCCCTCAGTGCAATGGGGGCAGTGGTGTTAATGGGGTGGAGGAAAACGTGGAAGAGTAAGGGTCTGTGGCATGGTGTGAGTGAGGAGACTGGTGGATGCTGGGCAGGAGGAATAGGTAATCCTTGGGAGGAGGAATAGAGATAATCCTGGGGCAGGAGAATCTAGAGTAAATCCGTTGCGCAGAAGGAATAGGAGCACAATCCCTGGGGGCAGGGAGGATAGGACAAATTCCTGGGCAGAGGAATAAGATAAATCCGGGGAAGGAGAGATAGGACAAAATCCTTGCGCAGAAGGATAGGACAAATCCTGGGCGGAGGAATAGATAATGCCTGGGGCAGAGGAATAGGACAATCCTGGGGCAGAGCATGAATAGGACAAGTCCTGTTTTTGCAGGAGGGGATAGGACAATCCTTGGGGAGACTTGAGGCGGTTTTTGTGCTGCGCGGAAGCTCTGCAGCGGGTGCAGGTACAACGTGTGTTCAACATCTACGAGGTGCTGAGAGCCTTGCAGGAGCTGAGGGATCACCTCTCCCAGCAGGTAGGAGCRAGCCCTGGGGCCCCTCTCCCCTCCCCAGAGCTGCAGGGCTTGTGTGCCTGACAGGAGACTSCAGATTGCCTCATTCTGATGATGTTGGAGCCTCTGTGCAGCTCACAGCCTCCAGGACTGCTGGGTTTGTGACTCCACGTTGCACCTGGTGCCTCCTTGCAGGTGCTGAGCTCCATGGGACCTCTCAAGGTGGTGGTGCTGGACTCGGTGTCGGCTGTGATTTACCCTCTGCTGGGTGGCAGGCAGTCTGAGGGTGAGCTGGGGCACTGGGTGAGCTGTGCTTGAAATGGAGACTGGGGCAGGACAGATCTGGATGTGACTGCTCCCAGCTTTTCCCTTAGGACTGGATAAAAGGGGAGTGTTTGCAGTGTTAGCAGCAAACACTCCAGCTGGCTGTGAACACTCATRGCAGTGGTCTGAAACCCATCCAGGGGAGGCACTGGACTCTTTGCCCATAAATTAAAACTTCTCTTACAGTGTCAGAAATACATCATGGCACAGTTTGCAGAGCTCCTCTGAGGCTCTTTCTGCCAGAAAGGACCATAAATGCCAAGGAGCCCTCTCAAACACCTCCCAGAGGGTCTTGCACAGCTGGGTGGCAGCCAGTGCTGTCACAGGAGGTCCCCTCACAGCTGTGGGCTGTGGAAATGCAGCTGTGAGCTGGAGAGATGGGTCCTGTGCCTGCTAAATCAACCTGGCCAGCTTTGTCTGGAGCTCCTGGTGCTTTTGKAGGATTTTTTTGACCTTGGGCCTTCTAAGATAGGAAAGGATGGGGAGTAGTCCAGTGSAAGGTTTGGACACAAATGAAGGTGTCCATGAACACAAGTGCTGGCCCTGAATCCAGTGCTCATGCAAATCCAGATGTCAGCTGCTTCAGGGTGCATTTTGGGGGCTGATCCCTGACAGCCAAATGCTTTGTCCTGCTCCAGGTCTGGCCCTCATGATGCAGCTCTCCAGGGAGCTGAAGACCCTGGCCAGGGAGTTCAGCCTTGCTGTTGTGGTGAGTGTTGCTGTGCTTTGTCCTTCCTGTGCTGGTGTGTGGTGAGGAGCCATGGGGAGGCTCTGGAGCCTGTGGGAGAGGGAACCAGAGGCCTGAACCCCCCAGTGCCCTGCTCCCTGCCATCTCTGCAGCCTGCAAATCTCTTGTTCCAAGCATGGGGCAGGACCTGGGCAGATCTGCTGCCTCCTGCTCTTGCTGTCCTCAGCCATTCACTGGGTTGAGCCAGGCAGRGTTAAGTCCAGGCAGGCTGAAAGGCTGGTTGTGTTTATTTTTGATACAACACCATTCATTAAAGGGGCTGGCCAGCTTCCTGGGTAACCTCTTGGTCACCTTGCAGGAGCTGCAGGGCATTGCATCATCCCACAGGAGCTGCCAAGGCCCCTGCTCTAGCCTTGCCCAGCTCTTGGCCAATGCACCAGACAGGTGGTGGGACCACAATTAATGTGTCTGAGCAGGGGAGGMCACACCAGAAGATGGTGGTCTGCTGAGCCTGGCACTGGAGGGTGTCAAGACAGTGCTGCCTTTCATTCTGATGAAGTGACAAGGACAGTGTGTCTGGAAGGACACTTGGAGGCCCCAAGTTAAACTTTGTGGTGACTTCAGCACCAGGAGAGATGCAGCTTGCAGAAATGAGAGAACTCCCTGAGCGCTGCTCTGGGCAATTACCTGGGCTGTGCTCTGAGGGGGTGGCAGAGGAGCTGAAGGAGAAGGAAAAACCTTCCTGGCCAGCATTTCCTGGTGCCCTGCAGTGTGTCACCGAGTGGCACTGCTGTCCCAGGCACTGCTGAGTGTGTTTGTGTCACTGTAGAGTGTGACACAGAGCAAGCACCAGCACTTAGATCAGAACCCTGTATAGGCTCATTTTTTAAAGCAACATGCTGCCTTTGTAGTTTTACAGGATATTTACATTTGCTCAACAAACACATACACTGCCCATTGGTCATGAAAGAGAAACAAAACTCTCAATAGGTGAAAAGGAGCCAYRKCACTCTGTGAGCCAGCCACAGTCCAGATCTTTTTATTTTCTCTCTTTCTTCATGTTGTCATGGGGATAGCCTTGGTACCTTCCTTGAGAGAGATGCCAGGCTTTCCTTATCTTCAGGAAGCCTTTGCTGGCTCACAAGAACAGCACAAAAATGTCTTTTCTACATGATTGTGCTGCAGGTGACCAACCAGGTGACAAGGGACAGCAGCASTGGCCCACTGAAGCCAGCCCTTGGCCGCTCCTGGAGCTTTGTGCCCAGCACCCGGGTGCTGCTGGAGAGCAGAGAAGGCTCCTGGGAGAGATCCAGCACACAGCGTGCAGCTCCCTGGCAAAGTCACCCCGGCAGCGTGAGGCTGCCTCCAGCATGAATCCGTGATCTAACATGAATCCATCCATCCCATCCATCCATCCATCCATATCCCATCATCCCTCATCATCCATCCATCATCCATTCATCCATCATCATCCATCCATCACCATCCATCCATCCATCATCCATCACATCCATCATCCATCACATCCATCCATCATCCATCCATCCATCCATCATCCATCCATACCATCCATCCCTCATCCATTCCATCCATCCCATCCATCATCTCATCCATCCATCCATCCATCCATCCATCCACCATCCATCCATCTCCATCATCATCCATCCATCCATCCTCCAATCCATATCCATGCCACTCCCATCATCCATCCATCCATCCATCCATCCATCCAATCCATGCCATCCACCTATCATCCATCCAATCCTATCACCATCCATCCATCCATCATCTCCATCATCCATCCATCCATCCATCCATCCATCCAGTCATCCATTCCATTCATTCCATCCATTGGATCCTCATTCCATTTTATCATCCATTTTCCATCCATCCATCATCTCCACCACCCATCCATCACCCTACTCCATCCATTTCCACCATCATTCTCAATCCACCCATCATTTCATCCACCCCCATATCCATCCATATCCATCCAATTTCCACACCTCATCCCATCCATTGCCCACACATCATGCCATGCCATCCATCATCCATACCATCATCATTATACATCCCATCATCCATCCATCCATCCATCCATCCATCCATCCATCCATCCATCATCCATCCATCCATCCATCCATCCATCCATCCATCCATCCTCGGGAATTGGCCCTGGCTCTGTGGGACTGGGGCAGGAGCCAGCCTGGCAGTGGGAGAGCAGCTTGTGCAGCCTGGCTGGGTGCTGTAGAAGAGCAGAGCAGAGCATCTGTTCCCAGCAGCCTGGGCTGGTGTTTCTAGGCAGGATAAATGAGTGGCACTATTGTATTTACAAGGAATGTCCTGATGAAGGCAGGAATGATGAATCTGACTCCATCTTATCAGAAGGCTAATTTATTACTTTATTATACTCTATTATATTAAAGAATACTATACTAACTAACTATACTAGAGAATACAGAAAGGATACTGAATGCTAAAAGATAATAATGAAAACTGGTGACTCTCTCCAGAGTCCCAACACAGCTTGGCCCCAATTGGCAAATGAGTGAAAACAGCTCACAGGAGAATCCAATGGAACAATCACCTGTGGGTAAACAATCTCCTAACACATTCCAGAGGAGCACAACACAGGAGAAGCAAATGAGATAAGAATTGTTTTCCTTTTCTCTGAGGCTTCTCAGCTTCCCAGGAGAAAAACCCTGGGYGAAGGGATTTTTTGAAGAGAATGTGAATGGCACATGGCACCACTTCCAATCCAGGGGTCTGCGTTCCTGGTGTTGGTTTCACTCTCCTGATGGTGTGTGGGCAGTGAGGGTCCTGTGGAAATGGCTCTGACACCTTCAGAGGTGACTTCAGCTTGAGACCTGCCTGTGCACAGGCAGCATGATAGAGGGGTCTCCTCCAGCCAGGTCTTATGAGCTCTTGGAGATCTGTATCACACCCAAGATAGCTCAGCCACCTCAGATGGCATGAAATCAGCAGGATGGCTTCTGTGGCAGTGCTGGAAACAGAAGAGTTTTAATAAAAGGCAAAATAACAAAGCTCTTTACAGAGAAAACCCRAGCCAGKGCAAGAGGTTCTTGCTTCTGGTRAAACAGCCACAAAAGTCATTATTTCCTTTTGTTCTCTTCTTTTTCTAGTAAATTGCTTAGGTGGGACTTTTTGGCTCCTGTCCAATTGGCTATCCTTAAGTTTGAGGTGAAGTCCCCAAGGTCCTATGAGGTGTCTTTTTACCTAATTGAGGAGAGAAACTTCTGGGCTTTTTTCCTTTTTAAGGAGACAAAGGATAATTTGGTCACTCCATCAACAGGAGGGGCACATTCCTACATCAGCACTGCCTGAGCCTCCTGGCTCTGAGCCTGCCCTGCTGCTTGATCCAAACAGATTTGGGTTTGGTGGTGTGCTAGGCAGTGAAATGCATCCTGGGTGTGCTARATGATGGTGTGTCTGGGGATGTCTCAGAGCAAGATGTTCTTTCTTTGCTAAATTGCAYTGTCTATTTGTATCTCTGCATTCAGCAGACCCAGTTAAAACAGGGGCACCAGCAGCAGGAAATCCTCAGGGGGGATTAACTGGGACTTCTGGCTCTGAGACAGGAGMTGGAGTGATGAAGGGTCCAGCAGTGTGAGGATAAGCTTTGCTCTGTTCCTCCTTGCAGCCAACAGGGATCCAGGTGGAGCTGGACATTGGGAATGGTGGCGTGTTGGACCCGAGCCTGGTGACACCCACCCAGGGSCTCTGATGGGCTGGAACAGCAAATCTCACAAGGTTCAAGAGAGCTGCACAAAAGCAGGCAAGCACTGAAGGTTTTACAAACTGGCTGAGAGAGTCCTGCAGCCCTGGGAAGGACCAACAAGAAAAATCTCTTGTTCTTCTGCCCTGTGGAAAAACAAAATGTGGGGTTCCTGGAGACCTCTGTGCCTGCCGTGGCTGGGCTGGGAGGGCAGCAGGACAGCTCCTGTCCTCTGCTGCAGGCTTGTCCTCACCCCCCAGAGCACTCAGGTGGCGTTTGGGATCAGCTGCCTTGTCCCTGCACAACCCCAGCACTCCCTGTGCTGGTTCTGTTCCCCCCTGGCTCCCTGCCCTCCTGAGTTCTGATCAGCCTTGGGCCCACAGTGGCCTTGGTTCAGAAATAAAAGACAAAAAAAAAAAAAAAAAGAAAGCTGTTGCACATTGCTGTGGTTGCTGAGAGCTGGAATTCAGTTAATGACAGCTGCTCTGAACTTAATTAAAATGTTGAGCAGGCCTGGGCTGCTGATGAGCAGGGACTTAATGAGATGCTTGATCTTCCCTTCTCCCCAGAGGARCACCAGGCCCTGTGGGGACCTGCTGGTGTTTTTGGGGCACAGCTGGGCTGTGCAAAGGCTTCCTGATAACTGATGGAGGTTCTGATCTGGCTCAGCTGAGGCAGATGGGTCCTGGCTGGCACCAGCTGGCCCTGCTGGATGCTCAAGGAYCTACTCAATTGCATGTGGTGATGTTTAAAATAATCTTGCCCTGCTCCAGTGCTTTCCAGCTGCTCCTGTGTGCTCTTAGCAACCTCCTGAGGAGAAGGGAGGCTTGGATGTGGAGTTTCCTCTTGATCCCAGATGCTCAGATATCTCAGTTTAAGAGACTCCTTGGCAGGTGAGCTGAGCCATGGTTTGYACTTCAAGGCAGCTGATGGAGAATTTGGGGGCTGGGACTAATTAGGGCAYGCTCATTAAACTAATCACACAGCATCACAGCTGCTGGAGCCCTCTAAGGCTGTGCTTGGCACATTAAATACATATTTTTCTTTACTGAAAACTTTTAAAGTTGTGTATTTATTTGCATTTCTGGGCTCTCCAGGCTCAGGAGGGGAGTTTGGCTGTAGGGATTGCAGCCTGGTTGTTGGGGTGAGGAGGAAGAGGATGATTTTCCTGTCTGCTGGAGGCCTGTGCTGACCTGGCTGGAACTTRCAAGCAGAAATTTACCTTATTAGCTAATTTCTTGGTAGTTAGTTCCTTGCCAGCTCCTCTCTTGGAGCTGGGGTGGCGCACACACCTTTTAATTCCTAATTTATCTCTCTGCCTCAGGTTCTGCAGGGGAAGCAAAGCTCTTGTGGGGGAGTGTAGAGCAGGGAAGAGCCAAATAGAAACCTCTGGGGTTATAATTGAACCAAGAGGGCTTTCCAGATGTTTCCTTCCCCTAACCAGCAGGATGAGAAGAGGAACAAAACGCTCTGAACCCTCGTTAGAGTCAGCATGAGACCAACCCYGTGTGCATCTTCCCTGTGATCCCTGAGAAATGACAGGAGAAATTCCAGCCTTGCCCTCAGTCGCCAGGGAGTCACAGGGTGGTGACTCAACAGGGACAGTGCCAGTCTGCCAGGAAAGGTGATGGGCTGAACTCTGGGCTCCTTCAGAGCTGCCTCTCGGGTTCGGCTGTCTGTTCTCTGTCCCGAGATGTGCTGTGTGGTCCTGGAGAGACCCCAGGCTCTGAAGGAAGAGACTGGACTCTCTGGAGTTTGATCTTCAAATTGTTTGTTATTTCTTATCTATAAGATTTTCTCCCTGCCGAGCAGAGGTCTGTTCAGCAAGGCAGCCAAGGCACTCTGAGCCCCCGGGGCGGTGTTGTCATTTTTATACTACAAACTATGTACAACATATTTACCTTTAATTTCCAATACCCATCACCTATGTTAGACAGTGCATCTCTATTCTAAACCAATCCCCAAGTGCCAACATCACAGCAGAAAATGGAGAACAAGAAGGAGAAAGAAGAAGGATGAGACACGCCCTGATCCCTCCATCTTGTCCCCATAACCCACATACCAAAAATCCTAAAACTTATATTTTCACCCCATGTGCACCCTGTAAATACACCCTTTAAACTCGTGTGACCCTCCAGCTCTCATACAAAGCTGGCAATTTGCTTGAGGGATCAAAGACAAGCCACCAAGTGTTCCAAGCCTTGTGCCAAGGTCTCCCAGCCCCTCGGTGGGGTCTCGGGAGGCTCGGCACATCCCAAGTGATGTGCTGAACTCCCACACTGCCCACCCCAGCTTCCATTGGCATAATCCTGACTGGAGGGGGGATTTTCTCTCCTTGGCATCCAGCTAATTGCAGCTGTGGGAGTTTTTTCCCCTTTTGGGAAACATTTGGGGCCTGGCTGGGTTTTGTGTGGCAGCTTTTCTGCTCCCAGGTGAGCTCTGAGGTCACAGGGGTGTGCTGAATTTCTGTCACTGTGTCTGCTGGCTGTTTCACAGTGTGGGGACAGCAGGAGAGTTAAGAGAATCTCTTTTCCCATCTGGAAAAACCTGAGTTCCTGCTCAAGCTGATTTGCCCTAAATTTGCATAGTAAAATCAGGCTTAAAGGAGTTTCTGACCTAAATATCCTCGTTCAGCCTTTCCCCTCCGTGCTCAGACAGGCCCTCCTGCAGCTCTGTAATGCAGAGCTCAGGATGTTCTTTTTCCCTGCCCTTCCCAATGCCCAAAACAGCTGGAAAACCTCTGGAAAGGCTTGGAGCAGGGCAGGGAATCCCATCCCAGGGCAGGCAGGGCACCTCTCACTCCGAGCAGCAGGGATGCCTTTTGGCACTAAGGGCTTATTTGTCCTTTTTAACATATTTTTATATCTATAAAACATATTTATATACATATGCATATATAATATACATATAAATGTGTTTTTACATGAATTGTGTGCATGTGTGTGTGTTTATGTATGGGCTGTGTGTCCATGTCTCTGTGAGTCTGTATCYCAGTGTAAGAGGACAGGAGTCTCAAGCTGTGCCAGGGGAGGTTCAGGTTGGACATYAGGAGGAAGAAAAGGTGATTATGAGATGTTTTCCACGCCGATTGATTCTGTGATCTCTCGGTGTATTCTCCTTTCCCGTGCGCACCCAAGGGACTCCCCCAGTGCACAAGAACCCCTCAGTGTCCCTTCTTTCTTCTTCTTCCTTCTTATTTTTTATTTCTTCTTTCTTCTTCTTCTCCTACTTTCTTCTTTCTTCTTCTTCCTTCTTCTTTTACTTCTTTCTTCTTCTACTTCTTTCTTCTACTTCTTCCTTCTTCTTCCTTCTTTTACTTCTTTCTTCTTCTACTTTTTCTTCCTTCTTTCTTTTTCTTTTACTTCTTTCTTCTTCTACTTATTCCTTCTTCTTCCTTCTTTCTTTTTCTTTTACTTCTTCTACTTATTGCTTCTTCTTTTACTTCTTTCTTCTTCTACTTCTTTCTTCTTCCTTCTTTCTTTTTCTTTTACTTCTTCTACTTATTCCTTCTTCTTCCTTCTTTCTTTTTTTTTTACTTCTTTCTTCTTCTTCTTTTACTTCTTTCTTCTTCTTTTTTCTTCTTTTTCTTTTCTTCTTTTTTCTTCTTTTTCTTTTCTTCTTCTTCTTTCTTCTTTTCTTCTTCTTCTTTTTTCTTCTTTCTTCTTCTTCTTTCTTCTTCTTTTTTTTCTTCTTCTTCTTCTTCTTTTTTCTTCTTCTTCCTCCTCTTCCTCTTCTTTTTCCTCCTCCTCCTCCTCCCACCTGCCCGAGGCGGGTCTCGAACCCGCGGCTCCCGGACGGCAGAGTCCTCCCGGCCGCCAGGGGGCGCCGCTGCCCCGCCCGGCTGCCCTGGGGCCGCTCCGTGCCCCGCGGGCAGTTGCCATAGCGCCGCCGCCGCCGCCGAGCGCAGGCACCGGGACGGGACCGCCCGCTCCAGGCCCGTCGGCCCCGCCGCCATCCGGGACGCGGCTCCTCAGGGGCGAGGTGAGGCGGCTGCGGCGCTGCTGGGGTTGGGGGGCCGCCAGGTGTGAGGGGGGTGTGGGGCTGTGAGGGCTCGGCGGGGCTGTGAGGGGGCTGACAGGCTTTGAGGGTGGAGCGCCGAGGGGAGCGGGCAGGTTCGGGGGTGGGGAGCTCTGGGGTGCAGAGGGGGCTGGCAGGTTTGGGGACGTGTGGGGGGCTTTGGGGGCAGTGTTTGAGGGTTTTGGAGTGTGGGGCAGTGAGAACACTGCTGGGGTTGGGGGTGTGTGTGAGGGTTTGGGGTGTGGGGCAGTGAGGGCTGCCAGGGTAGAGAAGGGTGGATGGGGTAGGGGAAGGGGCCAGGTGAATGTGGGGTCCGTGAGGCCGTGGAGATGTCACTGAGGGTTAGGCAGGAGCTGTAATGGCTCTGGATTGGGGTGGTGGTGAGTGTAGGGGGACAGAGGGCACAGGGCAGGGGTATGGGGCTGCTGGGTTTTGTTTTGGGGTGATGGAATCAAAGGGTTCCCTCACAGGGTTTCYCTAACGAGGGGGAGTGGGACTCTGGTGCAGCCTCTTTTTTCATGTTTAAGAGTGGTGATGAGTAACTCTTCCCTTTCTGGGTTCTGCTCCCAAAGGGCCTCTGAGGTTTAGARGGTTATTCTGCTCAAATTGCTATGAGAGCTGAGGAATGCTGGATAAGCACCAGCCTTCTGTAGAGCTCTCTGCTTAAATTATTGTCTCTCTGCATTTTAGCATGCCCAAAGTGTAATTTGGTGCTAAGGACCCAAATAATTTCCTTCTCTGCTCAAAACYGGGGGCTTGCTGCAAAGTGAAAGCTGAGCAAGTCCTTCCTTTGCTGCAGAAAGCAAAAGTTGTTGAGAAAATAAAAGTCCTCGAGTGTCCTTCTGAGCAGTTTGTTCCTGTAAGCAGGTCAAGGTGTTTCCTGTGGGGAAAGTATTGACTCATCCTCGGGTTTCTCAGCAGTATTTTGGTGTCTGCAGGTTAATAAATGTCAGCCCTGCAGTGAGAGCAGAGCCCTGCCTGGGTCTCCTCAGGTGAAGAGGCTGAGGATGGACAGGCTCAGTGTTTGACCCTGTGACAAAGAAGCAGTTGCACTCCAGAAGAAACTCAGGTTTTCCAGCCCTGCAAGGACAGCTGGGCGTGCTCAGTCAAGCGCAGCATTAAAGGTAGATAGGAAGGGTTTCATTTTCTGCTCCTTGCATTAAGCTGTGCTCAGGGTAATGTTTAATTGGCTGAGACAGAAGGGGTTTATTTGTGTGTTTCAGTTGAGCTCACTTCCTCCTCTCTGACACACAGCCTGTCTTCTGTGGGGAGCACAGGATGCAAGCTCAGATGTTGGTTTGGGGAGCTGCTCCACAGCAGTGCAGAGAACTGGGGCACTTTCCTGCCTTTCTGACCTCACTGTGGAGTTGTGAAGAGCTTGGTAGATCTCCAAGGAGCTTTTTTAGCTCTCCATATCATTAGGATGGGAGGTGATGGGAGCATTTTAAGTTGGTCTTTTATTGTGTTTACACTCTGGTGGGTTGTATTTCAAACATCTCAGATTTTAAAACAGATGATCATTAAGGTATGTATGATTCATAAACAAAAAGAGTCTTAATCTTTGTTTTCCACTGTTCCCTAATTTTTCTAGAACTGAGGGGTGAAGCAGAAAGCTGTGATGAGCTTTAAATGTTTCCTACAATTCCAGATCCTTGGTTAACCTACCTCCACCCATCAAATACTGAATCTCCTTAACTCCTTTGTGCTCCACAGCAGTGCAGGGACCTGTGGCACTTTTCTGTCCTTTCTGACCTCACTGTGGAGTTGTAGAGCTTGGTGGATCTCCAAGGAGCTTTTTTAGCTCTCCATATCATTAGGATGGGGGTGATGGGAGCATTTTAAGTTGGTCTTTTATTGTGTTTACACTCTGGTGGGTTGTATTTCAACATCTCAGATTTTAAGATAGATGATCATTAAGGCATGTACATGATTCATAAACAAAAAGAGTCTTAATCCTTTGTTTTCCCACTGTTCCCTCATTTTTCCAGAGCTGAGGGTGAAGCAGAAAGCTGTGATGAGCTTTAAATTGTTTCCTACAATTCCAGATCCTTGGTTAACCTACCTCCACCCATCAAATACTGAATCTCCTTAACTCCTTTGTGCCCACAGTGATGGAGAGGGGGATCTTGTAGTCCTTCTCTGTAATCACAGTTGTTTTTGGTGGCACAATTGGGTTTAATGAACCAACACAATCACCTTTGGCTGTTGTGTTTCCCATTGGGGCTGGGAATCCTGGAGCAGGCTTACCCAGCTCAACACTCTGTGCCTGCACATCCACTCAGCTGTAGCCACTGAGCTTTTAATTAAAGGCTGATTGTCTTGACAGTGGTGCTCATGGCTTAATTGCTCAAGTTTTTGCTGAATTTGGGATAGTTTTGAAGTCATCACATAAGTATTGTGTTTAATTGTAGGGTAGGATGGCTTCCAGTGAGGCTCAGTCTTTCTCACTGGCAGGTACCATRTGATTTGGCTCCTAAAATGAGAGCTGAAAGCCCTGCTCTGCACTGAGAGTACAAAGGCATCATAGATGTGAGCTTTTGGGAGGTTAGTGGTCASTAGTTGAGTTTATGACTGAAATCTGTCTTCTTCACATCTTCAGTTTTCTGTTTACTGTTGTTGATTTCAGTGTGGGTTTGTGTTGTTTTGTTTGTTTGTTAAATGGTGTAATTTTCACTTCTTGTGCAACTTTGCACCRCAGTTTGTTGTTAGTTACAACTGAGATTGTAAACTCTTCAATTAGGCTGCAGCATGAGCAGAGCTGAGCTGCCAGTGCTGTTATTAAAGCTGTAGTTTGGACTTTGAACCAGTTTTTGCCTGGAGRGGTGGAAGCAGATTTCCATGGTCTGTGTGCTCTGTGTGCCTGYTCAGAGGGGCAGTGGAGCTGGGCAGGCTGGGTCTGACCCAGCACTGCAGTTTGTGTCCTCAGGTCTGCCYGGGGATGCTCTCCTCATCACCTAGGCTGTGATGGTGTCACTGTAAGAAAAATGSTGTTTAATTAGGGTTAGGCTACTTTGCTGTCCTTTCCAGTGGATTTCATAGGATATGGAATCACAGAGTGGATTGGGTTGGAAGGACCTTAAAGATCATCTAATTAAAGATCCACTGGCTCCATCTCTTCTCTAAACCTTCTGACCAGTCCTGATCTGAAGATAAGAAATCAAAATATATTGAACCAAGTACTTGTGCTTAATGAAACACGCTGTGGGCAGCAGGATAATGAGAACTGCAGGGAAGTGTGGCCCTTTTTTGGAGCCAGCTGTGTGTGACCTGCTGCTGGGCAGGGAGAGGGCACCTCTGGGCAGTGCAGAGAAATTGGTTCTCTCTAGTCCCAGCTCTGACTGCAGCCATAACCCAGCTGTACCTGGATGATGATGGAGTCTGAGCTCTGAGGTGGAGCAGCCAGAGCCCTGCTGAGGTCTCTGCTGCTGCTGTTCACTGCCTGTTCCCTGTGCTCTGCACTCCCATGGATTTACCTGGTGCAGGTGTTCCCYCAGCCCTGCCCTGATGCCCACTGTGAAACCCCAGCCTGGCTCCTGCTCCCCAGAGTGATTCCAGTCATTATCCCTGACAATCCCTCTCTGTGGTTTCCCATCCTGCTTCCCTCCCCTTCCCAGGAACTGTCCTTACCAAACCCAGGGGTTGGGAGTGTGAACTTCCCTGAGCTGSCATTCAGGGGTGAGTGAGTGGAATCTCTGTTTCACAGGTGGGGACAATCCAATCGTGTCACTGCTGGGCTGATGTCAGGACCAGGACTCACCTGCATGCAAAGGTTTCTAAGCCCCTGCTGGTAGGTGCCTCTAAAGTTGATTATTTAGTGTTCAAGCAACATTGCAAGGTTGAAAAATTACCCTCTTCTTTAAGAAACCAAGAGTGTGACAGTCAAATCAAGAATTGAGATTTTGTATTAGGTTTTTCCTTCTTTCTCAGCTGGTTTCCTCAGAACTGAGATGGCTCATTCTAACCTCTGAAAGGCCTTTTTGGCTTGTTCCATTTATGCTCCCATAAGGGACTTTCTTTAGMAAGAATTGTTGTTCTGAGATGCTGTTAATTCTTCTCAGTGCCTGTAAAATCTGCAACTTCTTCACATTAATTGCTCTTGAGGTTTTCAGTTTACTCAAAAATATTAACCAGGCTTCTTTCTCTAATGCCCYTGGGCTCCTTTGCCAAATAGTCTTAGAATAGGAATTTCCACATTTCATTTTGGTGRAGATTAAAATATTCATTAAACATCAGCTTTTTTTAATGCTGCCACCTTTTTATTTATATTCAGAAGGCTGTGGGATRTGCTTATAAGAATATACTTAAGSAGCATATGCTTTGAATCTTTTCATTTAGGYTGATGTTAAGTGAGATTTGAAACTCATTTAATGTAATTTRAATTTAAAATACTCTCTTTTGGGAGTAGCTTGTTGCGTGGTAACCTCTGCTGCAAGAAGGATGGTTCCTTTGGGCATTATATATTCTATATATACACATGGGTGATTTCAAATTGCAGTGTCACAAGTGGCATCACTAAATCCACACCACTTGAGTTTTTATTGCTTTGGCTTTTGCCCAGATGAGTCAGGAACTGCATCCCACAGAATTCCAGACTGAAACTGATGTGATGCTACTTTTTGTTGATGTCAAAATACCTTGCTCAGAGCAAAAGGACTGCTGGCACCAGAGGATGGCTGCCAGGTGTCCTTCCCCCAGAGACTGGGCTTGCTGGCATCACTCAGGTGAGCAATTCCTGTGTTTGAGGTCATCCTCCATGGGGTTGCATCATGCATTAATAAGTTTGCTTCCATGGATGTGTTGGTGTTTCCCAGGACTTTGCTTGGGCCAGGATTACTTGGAAAGCTGCCCAGCAGTGCTGTCCCTGGGCATGGAGGGTGATAAGCAGCAGCTTCATGCTCTGCTCTAGTTTGGTGTTAAATAATCATGGCCAGGCTGGGAGCACAACTGGTGCTGCAGCTCTGAGGCAGTGAGCAACTCCTTCTCTGTGGGATTGCCTTTGAATTTGTTTTATGTGTATCTTAAAAAGGAGCTTTTATTCATCTGCTGGAATAGATTTCTTTATAGACACTTGAATTTGATAATCTGAGGAAAAACAGGCCTGTGTTCCTGAATGGTTTTAAAAATGACAAATAAATGGTTAAAAGAAGGGAAATCTCTGTTTAGATTAACAAAATAACTTTTTTTTTACTGAATCCATGAACCTTTTCCTATATATATGCCCAGTAGTCTGGCCTAGCAGCAGAGATGGATAGAATGTCAAGCTTGATAGATTGTTGGAGCTGGTTTTTGGTAGTTAAACAATAATGGAGCTGTTGTGTGCTTGCAGGGAAACACTGAGCTCTGTGTGCAGACTGCAGCCTGGAGAAAGTTCCAATTGTTCCAGAGAAGGGCAAGTTCTAAAATGCAGCTTCTGTGGCTGGTGGCACAGCTGGCCAGATCCCTGCCTGTCCTGAGGCCCTTGCACAAGCACTGCAGGAGAGTTTGGAAACAGTTTATTTTTCAGATTCCAAAGTAAAATGTAGATTTCCAAGTCTCCTTTGACTGTATAATCCAAAGAGCAGAAATCTCAGCTGGTTTTTATGTAGGGGCTGTTTCAAGCTCTTGGAGCTCAGGGCCAGGTTCCTGCCAGTCAGACAGAGGCTGAGATTGCATAATCYATGCCTGGTGTCTCAGATGGAAAAGCTGATCAGTTGTTGCAGGGGATCATGGAATTCCTTGTCAGCTCAGCCAGAYCTGATCTCTCACTGTGCATCTTCTTGTGCAGGGGGCTCTGGGGTATGAAGATCAAGATTTTGTCTCTTGTGCAGAAGAGAAATAAGAGGAAGTTGAAACATGAATTTAATAAAAATAAAGCCCAAAYCATCAGTGTCCTTTTTGCCAAACTACTTTTCTATTCCTGCTGTTATTTATACTATTTGTTACTTGCTCCTTTGACCTGAATACAGATCACAGACAGTTCTTTGCAATGGAAATACCTAAGGAATTCATTCTTCATTCTGAGTGAAGGAATTCCTGGAAAGAACTGAAATGTGTTGTTCAGCTCAGTGSCAGGCTTCAGGAGTAACTTGGGATSCCTRCAAGGTGTGCAGGGAGAATGCAGCTGGAATTCAAAGCACCTATAAATGWCTGCTTGTGTATGGCAAAATAACACACTTAGAAACAAAACACTGGCAGCATTTCTTTTTATCTGCCTTCAGAGGCACCTTAAATCTGCAAATAACCTTATCTGATCACCCTGAGACCATCTCTGAACTCTGCCATGGGTGAAAACCTATTTCAGAGTTTCAGCTGTGTGTGTTTTAGAGAGAACACACATCACATTTAATGCAGTTTTGCCATTTTGGTCCCTTGGAACCCTTAGCATTGCATGATTTCAGTTTGTTCAGCTCTTGCTGTGGTAAAGGCCATTTCTATCAGGTTTTCAAACAATGTGTTCAACTGCATATAATGAAGCCTTTTCATCCAGCAGAATGTAGGCCAGAGCCCAGCCTGGGTCATGAAAGGCTTTACTTTGTCTGAGGGAAGTAAGATGATCATTCTTGGAATGAGGCCTGTCTCCCTCAGTGCTGCTCTGCCCAAAGCCAAACTCACTTGCTAAGACATTGTTCTGGAGGCCTGAGCTTGCTTTTTTACTTCTGCATGTGGCTCTTAATAACATGAGCTAAAGCTTTTACTGCTCTGGCAGGAATAAGAGATGCAGGTTTGACATTAAATCTAATACATGGTGGYATTTMCTAAAAATTCCCCYAATGAAAGAAGATGTGAAGAAATCRGTATGAACTGTTACTGTCCACTTAATCAGCCTTAATCCTTGATATTGGACAAAACAATCTAAATGTATTGACAAAACCTTCTAAACTTCTAAGGAAAAGGGTTTTTTTACAACATGTACAAAAAATTTGAGATCTAAAATCCTTGATGTTTTCCTAGCCAGCAGTTTGATAGCATGCTGCCTCCTTCACAYCTTATCTTAAATCCCAAGAATGTTTGTCTTTTTTGTTTTGTAGTGTTTTTTTTAAAAGGCCACATTTATCAGTAAAACTTTTATTTTTAAGTTGAAATTCCCCTTTAAGTAARAACAAGCTTCTTTATTCTGCATGTTGGCCATAATTTTCATTGTGAACTGGGAAAGAGTTCAAACAAACAAACAAACAAAAAAAGAGCCACAAGAAATGAACAGGACTTGCATTGTCTTTTGCACCTCAAAATCATCTTGTTTTATCCTGTTTTTATTTTTTTTTAATATTCTGTGTTGTAAAATTGTTGGGATGCTCTGCAGAATTGCAAGGAGGTTGTTCACTCCATTTCTTCCCTTAAGTGCCTCACTTCTGTGAGCTCTGTAATTCTCTGAAAGTATTTAATTCCATTAAGAATASAGTACTGCTTTAAAGAAATGAAATATTGATTCCATTCCCTGATGGGGCATTATCTGTATTTTGCTWATGGAATACTCAAGCACAGAGAACTGAAGTGGCCCAGACTCAYAGAGCTGGAAACTGAAACTTAAAATCCTCAGCCTGATTTGTCACACATTGTTTATTTCATTACTAATCTGAAAATAACTACTCAATGATATTTTTTGGAATTTGGAGTTTAATTTTTTTTAATAGGAATGTGTGATATCTGATTTTGTTTGTGTAATCAAAAATGGGTCAGTTTCTGCTGAACTATTGAACTGAGGAAAGTAGAGTTTAAAAGAGAAGAAAGGTCATGCTGATGTTATCAGGTCAGTGGTGGAAAAGATTGTGTCATAGGGAATTTCTTACTGGCAGCAGTCCTGTCTGGTTGTGCTGAAATGTCAGATAAATTGTTGTTTTTTTGGGATCTGAGGACAGAAGTGAAGATATTTTGAGGTTTTATTTAAAAAGTAAATATTCTTTGTTGTTAGAGGGCTGTGTGAAAGTACAAGACAGCTTACTGTGTTCCCAGCCTCCATGATAGTTGGTCTGGTTTTATTCTTCMTGCCCAACACCAGGATTTAGTCTAATATGAAAATCTTGTCTGTCATTTTAAGAAGCAAAAACCCCCCAGAACGGAAAGAAATGCTCCTGCCAGTTACAGAGAAGCAAAATGAAAATGTGATGGTGCCTCTGTACTGCACAGGTTGAAGATAAAACCCCAATAGAAGGTGAATTTAAAAACCCAACCAAAAATGAAGTAGATTTATTGGCTTCTAAACTCCAGTGATTTCTGGAGCACTGACTCACGATGTCTGAATGTCTGGGCTTGCCAGAGGCCTGCACTGAAATGTGACCCTGCTGGCTTGGGCCATATATGGGAAATTTCCCCTGTGTGACAAAGGTGGGGAATCCAGGAGATGCAGGTCCTGGCTGAAGCTTTCCTTTCCTGCTGTGCTCTGAGTCTTCTGTGAAATTACATTCTCTGGGTTGGATCCCAGTGGGGTTCCCCATTCAGCCCTTTGTTTGATCCCATGAATTGGGTGGGTTTAGGTGAGCTCTGCCATCCAAGGATGCCCCTCCTGCCTCTGTGGGTGCTGCACACAGCTGATTAAAAGGCTTGACAAAGAACTTAAATGTTCTGCCATAACTGATGTATAGAGGTGTGGCAATAAAGGAGAATTGCCTTTTTTTGGATCATGGCTTTAGTTCCCAGAGACAAATGTTTACTTGAATGGTTTGTGATTCCCTGTGTGAGCYCTTGCAGAATCTCCTCAGGATGTGCCCCCTCAACTCAGCAACCAAAACCATGGGACCAGATGGCTGTTGGGTTTGTTCATGTTTCTGTTTGARTAAAGGCCAGATTTCAGGCTGCTTTGTTTTGGATTTCTCAGTSCTTAATGTTCCTGCAGAGATTGAGGCTGGAGGGAGAGAGGCACAGCAGTTGAACAAGGATGGTGGTGAAGAAACCCATGTAGAACCTTCCAGCCCTAGAAACAAACACTGCAGATGGCTGGAAATGGACTTTTCCACAACATCTGTCCCATGAATGCTGTAGAGAGTTCATGCTTGTCCTGCTGGTACACACTGGGTGCTGAGGCTTGAACTTCTCAGTTTTCAAGCTTTTCTCCTGGGCTGCATGTAAGCAATTCTGAATTTCAGATGCTTCCGTGCTAAATGGAGATTGACTCAAGGATAATATTTATGGAAATGCTTTAAGAGTACAACTTCAAAGTCCCTCTCAAAGTTCCACCTGTATTAACTTCCTTCAGATGAGAGTGGGGTATTTTCCCTTGTCCACAGATAAGGTGACTAAMCCATAAACAAACTCACTTTTTTATTGTGCTGTCTTTTGTTATCTCGGGAACAAAACCAGTGCTCAGGTTTGTACTCAACATCCTGGACCTTTTTTTAGCTGCTGACTAATTTCTAAGTATTTCTGCAGCCTGGGAGGGCAGAACTTCCCACACTGTGTCAGATGTGACGTGTGAGCTGGTCTGTGTACGTGTGTGCCGAAGGAGAAGATCTGCAGCTGCATTTTCTTCTATTTCAGCACCTAGTTTGGATTTGAATTCCGATTAATTTGGAATAGGCATAGCTATGAAATGAGTCTGCAGTGTTTGTACTTGTTATGATGTGCCTCAGYTATATACATCCAGATCTGTTTCAGTCCAGCCAAATAAAAATTATCTTTTTTCAGGCTCCCGTTAAATAGGTTAGAGGTTGCCTGCCAGTCTGCACAGAGCTGTGGTGCATCCAGTCCTACTGCACGTACACTTTTCCACTTGTATAAATTCCATGGGGTTTAGGCTCATTTTCTACCAGCAGCTCCTGGAATAAGGTGGGGAGGAGAGTAGGTTTGGTATGTGAGGAATTTTGAGACTTTATTTTGATTTTGGATGGGTGAAATTTAGAAGTTTACTGGTTGAAAATAAACCCATAGCTTGGCATGACAAGTAATTTCCAGGATTTCCAACTGGTGTTGTAATTTATCAGCAAACACTCTGAATTTTRGGTGCCTGAGACACAGTGATAGCCCAGAGTCTGTGGAGCTTTAGGGCCAATTGTAATYTCAGTTTCAGGGAAATTTAGTGTAATTCTGGCTAGTCTTGTCCAATCCCAAATTTGARGAGCTGTATCTGTGATAATGAACCTCTCTCTTCTCCTTTCAAATGCCCCCATATGCTTGTGCTTCATTCCAAAGCTGAACTGTTGGTGAATATGTAACTTATGCAGTTGCCATAATGAAACAAAATGTGTAATTGTGCCAAGGATTCCAATGGAAATAGCTTGATCTCTTTTTACCTGAAGTAGGGAACTTGAGATATGATGAAAATACAAATTTATATCCTTTCTCCTCCCCTTTTTTCTCCAGCTGCCTGAATTCCTTCATTTAGGAGAAGGGTATCATTAAACCATCTGCCAGTGGTTACCTTTTCCCATGGTGCAATCACCTTCCAGCAGAGGGGATTCCAGGCTGTTCCCTGGTTAAACTGTGGATCTGCTCCTGTTTGTTTGCAATACCCAAACCCTGAAGTCACTGGGTCCACAGCAGTGTTTTGCAGCACAGCAGAAACTTATTTTCAGCAAGGTTCTATTCTGGGCATTGTAAAATGTGCTGAGAGAGGGAGGTATTTGTRGTGTGGAGAGGAGGAGGAGGAGGAAGACTCCCTGAAAAGCTGCTGCTGTGCCTTTGGAGCCTCTTTCTGACTTCCAGGTGGGCACAGATCCAGGAAACCTCCCCAGCTGTCATGGAAGAATGGTTGAGGTGGGATTTGAGATGAAGTCTGGGTGGGATGGACCCTTCCTGGAGAAGGGCTGGTCAGGGAAGCTGCACAGTTATTTAAAWGTTCAGGTTTTCATTGAGAATTTATTGCTGTCTATTGGAATTACAGTTTTAGCAGTGACCCATGCAGCTGAATCCAGGAAAACCTGTGAGGAAAGGAATGAACACAGAAGAAAATCCAGCATGGAGCTTTTTCTCCATCATGAAAAGGACTGGCTGAGTTGGGAGGGGATAGTCTGGGATTCCTGGACTGCTCCTTGCTGACATTTTGGTGGAGAGCTTCTACTTTCAGTGACGCTTTTGGGTGTGAGACTAAGGATAGAGCCACATCCAGCCATGCAGGATGCTGGGAATGGTAACAAAACAGCACTCTGGAATCTTGCTTCTCCAGAGTGTCCTTTCTTCTCCTCCTGACTTGGTTCATGCTATAATTACAACTGGCTTAATTCAGCCTTGCTGATGAATATCAAACCAGTGTGAAAGAGCACAGCAGCTTTTTGAATTGTTGTTCAGCAAGGAGGAGAGTGGAAGGGAGATAAGCCCAAGGTCACAGTATGTCMCTTGGGAACAGGTATGGGACTAAGGAGTTGAGATAGACTGGGTAAGAAAAATAATTTTCTAAAATCACATTATTTCATTACTGACTTTGTTTTAGTTTCTGTTAACTTGCTGGGAGAATGTCACTGACTTGCACAAGAAAAAGGCAGTTGACTTTCCAKCTTGGCAGATGTCTTGAAACCTCATTACAGTTAATAGCAAAAAGAACTTTTTATCTAAATATTTTTCAATTTGTAAAATGCAACTTTGGGTCAAAATAAACAGTTTATATTAAAATAATACTCACCCCAGGTATCTAGTTCCTTACAAAGCAGGATTTCCAAGCTTCTTATGTTAAAATGGGGGGGAATTTGGTGTTGTGCTACAGAGGAGAGGGAAAGTGGGTGAGAGTTAAGTTTGCAATTCCAGGTGCAAAGCTGGGAGTCAAGTGAGAAGGTGTCTGTTKTGGAATTAGCTTTCTGAGCAATGCTCTATAAATCCCACAGCTTTCTAAAACCATTTTCTCCATTTCAAATGGGAATTGCAGCTCTCTGGTTTCAAAGAGGTGCTTGAAGCTGAGATCTTTTGTGCTTGTAACAGTGCTGGTGGGATTTCAGGTGGAGATCTGTCTGTAAACCTCCTGAACATCATCAGCTGTTGCTGGCAGTACTGATAAGCACTGCTACAGCTGCAAAATGCTCTTGGAATACCTGCTGGATTTTTGTCATGTGTMTAAGARCTYRTAATTTTCCTCTCAGCTAAGCCAATTTTCCAAAGGCTTACMTGGCAAACGGGCTGCTCRATGTAAACCAGGTTAGAKCAGCATAAAAGGGGCTTTGTCTGCMCYATGGTTTCCTCTGTGCCAYGCAAGTGGGAAGTGAKTTTTGGTGCTTCTCTGGGCTCAGCAGCAGCTGAAGGCGTTTCAGCAGAGCTGTGTGGCCCCATTCCAGCTTTTTCCTGCTCTGCCTTGCACCCTGCCCCAGCGGGCTGCCCTGTTTACTCTCTGCTCTCTGCTAAATGGATGTCACTTCCTTCATTAAAATGCTGGTGCGTGGCCAGCTCCCTTCCTTCGGGCTCGCAGCAATCCAGCTGTGCGCCACGCTCGGGATCTGCTCCTGCCTGGGTGCTTGGGATCTGCTGAGCCCACACACACAGGAGGCTTTTGGAGGCATCTCCAGGGTGGAGCAGCACAGGTGCAGCTGTGTTGAGGAGGGGCTGAAGATGGATTATTGCTGCTGGGCACGGGCTGCGCTTCCAATTCCAGCCAGGGACTGCGCGCGTCCCGTGGGGAAGGTGTAGCAGGGTCTGGAATGGGGTGCCAGTGCCAGCCTGCTSTGGGCAGCCTCTGGACATGAGGATGTGGGTACTGTTCAAGGGCACCCCCTGATGTGTCTGACAGGACAGGCACTCCTGGATGCACAGGATCACAGCCAAAGGGACACAGAAATCCTGGACACTCTGTGCGGACTGACCTGAGCTCTCTGCCTTTGTAGCTGACCAAGGTCTCACCTGAAGAGTTTTAAACTGACATCAGAGTTGCTGATCAGACTGGTGAGCAATTAAATGTTTGTCTTTGTTGCATATTTAGATGATTAAAGACGGGAAATGTCTCCAGGCTTTTTGGAAGGCACAGAACAAAATGGAAAAGTGTTTCCTCCTTCCATAACACAATTTCTTGTGTCTYCCCCACCTGAACACTCCTGTTTCTAGCTGTGATCCAGTGCTGGTATTTATTTACTCATTTTTTCAAGGTGTGCATGCTGTCACCTTGGGCAGGTGAAGTAGTACCTTTACTGATAAACATATTTTTTCCTATCCCTACATAAAAATCTGACAGTTTCAGTCCAAAAAGTAAATTAGATGTACATTCCTTGTGACAGATTTGTGTCCCATCTCTTCCTTTTCTCCTGCTCTGTACTGGTTGAGACACCACGTCTGCAAATGTCATGCTCAGACTGGCAACCTGCTTCCTTCCCTTGTCCCTTCTGCAAGTGGCTCATTTGCTGACTTTTCCAGCTGTCCCAACATATGGCTGCTCCCATTTATCATAATTCAGGTCTGTGCCTGGAACAAAGGCTGATAAAAATAATGCTTTGTGCATAAGTGGCATTTGGACAGATTATTCTATAGCTCTGTTATCAAGCAAATACTGTTTTTTTGACCTTACTATGAATTCAGTTTGRAAGTGGTAGGTCATTAGTGAAACTAATTTTAGCAAGGCATTTCTTATCGGTGCAGGTTTATTGAAATAAAAAAAAAAAGTAGCAAATTGTAACAATGAGCAATTGTGCAACACTATTAATGGGGCACCAAGGTGGTTAACTCATTAAATACTTCAACCATTTCAAACAGCATTCATCAAAGTGAGATCTGATCCATTTTGCAGGGATTAATAACAAAAATAGTAATYTTAAAAGAAATCTMTCAATRCATGAGCATTTTAAAGCCACACTGTCTCTTTCTGGCCTCCTGAACAATTTCCTTGATCTTCAAGCTACTAGAAGTGGCAGGAACAAATGATTTYGTGCTCAGYATTATCCCAGGGTTGGTGTGTGGTGTTGAAATTGTCTCACTGGTGTTGTGGAGKAGTGTTCTGGTTTGAARAGGAAGTGAGTTTTTTGGGAGGTTTTCATTCTGAGTTCTGTGTGTTTCTTTTATATAGTTGTAGGTTAATAAAGTTTTTTTTGCCTTTATTCCTAAGTTGGAGCCTGCTTTGCTGTATTCCTGGTCACATCTCRCAGCAGACACTGGGGAGAATATATTTTCATGGAGCTGCTGGCACGACAAGGACACAGAGTCTGTGTTGGTGTGGAGCATCTGTAGCTGCTCACTGCAGGTTCTGAAGGCTGTAGAAGGTTCTGGATGGGAAGGAGAGGAGGGGTCTCTTGATGGATGAGGGGCAGAGAGGAGCTGGGTGTTTCAGGGAGCTGCTGGTGGAGCAGCAGCTCACTGTGGTGAGCAGAGGAGGTGTGAGGCAGCTGTTGGGGCTGATGAGCAAACAGCACTGCAGGGAAGCTGGCCCTGGCAGAGCTGCTCTCTTGCATCTCCCTCCCTTTTTGGCACCCAGCTCCATCTGCAGTAGCCTCAAGGGTCATCAGCCCTGCTGTTCCAGTGGTTAAAGGCCTCTCAGGAGCAGAACTACTTGCTGCTGTGGTTTCTTCTTGTGTGGGAGTAGAATCAGCTGCTCCTGGGAGCTCAGTTCCTTTTGATCCCTTGATTCAAGTGTCTCCTTGGTGCTGCTGCATTCCAGCTGCTGAATTCCTGAGCAGTCACGAAAAGGAGCCAGACCCAGTCCTTGAGAGCTTTGTTATACAGAGCTGGAAGCTCATTGATTCTGAGATGTTCCTTGGCTTGCTCTAGTCCCTTGTTGTTTGTACCCTTAGGAAAATAAAGGCAGATTTTATATTCAAACATAAACCACAGTTTCCCTCTGAAGCCACAGCCTAGCCTTTGATGAAATCCATTTATTACACATGCATGTGTAATAATTGTGTAATAAATCATATGTGGAGGCTGTGATCCCTGATACTCCAGCTAGCAAGGGTAGGGCACTGATATTGCATATGGAGTGAGAACCTGAGTTCAATCACTTTTTTAAATGAAGATGGGAAGTATAAGAATCCAGACCTGCATTATGAATTCTGTCTTCAGCTATGTATGGGAGGAAAACTTTGACATCACTGGTATTTCCTTAAGTATTAAATTAATTCAGAACTCTTGGCATTATGTAGAACGTGTTAATGAACTGCTGATGAAATGAATTTCACTCCTCTGTTTAAATCCAGTCAAGAGAGTCATGGCATGCACAGCTTCATACTGGAAAAATAAATAATCAAATCAATAAAAGCAGTCCAGCAGAGCATGGTGGAGTGCTGGCACCACTTTGTCCATGGGAAGCACCTCCCTGTCATTTATTGGATTTCTTCTGGCTTTCCTTAAAGCAACTGAAGAAAGAAGATGAAACAGCCCCTTCCCAGGGTGCTGATTGCCACGTGGGTGGATGTGTTTGCAGGTCCAGGATAGACTGTTTGATCTTGTGTCTCCACCCTTGATGAAACTCCCTCTCCCTTTGCCCTGGCAGATGCTCCAAGCACAACGTGCACTTAGCATTTAGGGCAGGTGGTTTTTGGCTGCCAGCAGTCACTGTTGGGTGCCTGCCATGGAGCTTCCAGTTTGCCAAACCCAGCTCAGCTGTGTGGCTCAAGCAGTTGTTTCTGTGGCTCCATGAGGCAGTGCAGGCACCTTGTCCAAGGATAATGCTGCTATCAGTAGTGCCTGTAATGTCAGCTATGCCAGTAAGTCCACATCTTTTATTCAAGATGTTCCTGAAATCCATGCTGTCATTAAGTTTTCCAAGCTGTCACACTGTTATTAGCCAAGTTACTGGAAGTATTTTCCCAACCCTGGAGCACAACACACACGTAGCTCTTTCCACTGGGTGTTCTTTTATCTGGGCATTAATTTGTCACTTTGGTGTAGCTGTGGAGCTCCTTGGGTGCAGAACAGCAGCTCCTTTGCAAGGAATTGACAGGATTTAGACAGGGCAGGACTCTCTGCTTCTGATCCTCAGTCTGCCACATCTGTAACGTCCGTCCGTCCATCCATCCATCCATCCATCCATCCATCCATCCATCCATCCATCCATCCATCCATCCAGGAAATGAGCAGTTCCTGGGCTGTGCTGACCACGTACCTCCAGATGGGTAAGAGAATAAATAAGGGAATAATTTTTCTGTAGCAAACATTGTAAGAGTTATTAAGGAAATGATCATCCTGAAATTCCACTGAGGCATTCTGCTTGTAACTTGGAGTTCTCTGTCAGTGGCAGTGCTTATTTCCTTGGCTCTAAAGCTGATCCTGTCCAGAACAATGGAAAATCAGCTGCTGAATCTTACCTGTAGTTCTTGCTGCTGTCTTAGTGCAGCTGTAGGCAGCTACAGAGGTGTTTTACATCTGTGCTCCTTTTTATACCTTTGGAAAAATGTTATGGATCAGAGGACAGTCCTGGTTGTTAAGTTGTTTGTTTATGAGCATTTCCCTTCTATGCTTTTGCAGTTGAGCAGGATTAAGGTTCTTTTAAAGCAACATCTGAGCTTTTTGTTGGCCTTTTAATTCCTGGCAGTCACAGAGCTACAACCCCAGCTGAATGCTGAGCTCTGTCTTATTTTATCCCAGTTTGTGCACTGCCTTGTGTTTTTCTTCCCAATGTTTGACATGTTGCAATGTTCCAGAGTGAATTGTAGGCTGTCTTTTTCTAGGAAAACAAAGTTTTTGGGGGCAGGCAGTAGCATTTGTGTATTCTGTTATCGTGGGTGGCCTTCAGCTTGCAGGGGTCCTTGAAACAGGAAGGGAGCTGAACTCTGGATGCAGTTTTCCACTGCTCTGGAGGCTGTGAATGCTTGTTGGACTGTGCAGCTTTCATGTTGTTTAGATTTGKGATTCCTAGGAACAAATTAAACCTCCCAAAGAACGTGATTTCAAGGAGAAATTCTGTATTTTTGCAAAAGAAAGGCTCTGTTAACTTCTGAGTGGGACAGAGAGCTTGGAAATCAACATGCAGAGAGAAAAAGGGTAATTGTTTCTTTTATCTGTGCCATCTGAAGTGTGTGTTTGATTGCAGGGCAAAGCTAATAGAGATGGATGATAGATTATTTCTGTTGGTGCAGTGCTTTCCTCTGTGTATTTATTAGGATCTCCTTGCCAGCCCAAGTGCAATCCACACTATTTATTGAGATCTGGTGTCATTYCCAGTGCAGCAATGAGCAATCAGCTGAACCACGAATCCATGGTGTGAATGTGTAGATTTGTATTTAAACTCTGCAATGTGCTGAGCCTGCAGGGAGGGCTCCTGGCTCAGCTCACACTGTGGGCTTTGAAAAGCATCTGTGCAGGACAGCARGGACTCTGAGCAGCCAAATTCAGCCAGGTTCTGAAAGGATCAAAGATGCCACTAAAGCAACAGATACTGGAACTGCCCCAGAGTGCAAAAGCTYCCCAGTTAAAGTACATCAGCCCCAAAGTTTCAGCACAGCTTAAAAAAAAAAAGAAATAATATTTAGGATTCCCTTCCCAGTCCCATTCCCTTGGCAATGTGGAGTTTCACAGTGGCAATACTTACTGAGTAACAAGCAATGAATTGGCTGTGCAGCTGAGAGATGTTTTATTTCCAGAAGTTTATAAAATCAAGCAGTTGCTGAACACTATCAGTGAGGGAGCTGATTTTTAAGACATAAAAGAAACAGTTCAGGAACTCCCATGTGAGAGCAGAAATGCAGAGGAGGCAATTTGTATTCAGTTTACCCGTAAGTGATGACACATGGTGTGTGCTCCAGAAACTGAATGCCCAGATGAATTCAGATTTCTTTGTAAACTCCCAAAAGCAAGTYTATAGCAGTGTATTTCTGGACTATTGCAGCAGAGGTGGTCTGAGAAGACTTTGGAACTGAGCATTTTGCACTGGACTGTGTTAGGATTTTTGGTAAGTGTGTGTGTGTATATGTGTGTATATTTTACATATAAAATTTGACTTGAAAAAAATAAACAAATGGTTTTGTGTCTCATCTGCAGTTGTTTTCCCAAGCAAGTTACCAAAGCCAGTATTTGATTTTCTTACATTACTGACATTGACCTGCTGTGTGATGGTTCAGCCTTGTAATGCTGTAAATTCAGCCTAGAACTGCAGGGTGTGAAATCAGTGGCTCGTTTGTCCTTGCTTTTGTTTTATCTTTTTGGATTTGTAGCTGTAAATCTGTAGAGGGATTCAGGATAAAGCTGAGGAATAGCCATCTTGCTGCTGATTTTATTTAACTGTTCTGTGCCATATAATTTGAGCTTTTGTGTTCTTTTCCTGATGCATTATTACATCCTSATAAGTATTGCAGCTTATGTGAAATAGAAACAGCCTGTTAGAGCAAACTCAGAATCTGATACAGCCAAGTGGAACATAAAACTTATCTTATCTTCATTGTAGTCTCTTARCTCTATGAAGTTTCAGTAATAAAGTTCTTTTGATCTTTATTTGTCCCTTTTCACCAAAGCTGCATCACGCTGGACTGAGCGTGTGGGCTTTGTGTGCACTTGCCAGAGGAAGGATCAACSCTGACATACATGCTGTTAAAAATGAACCAGGGATGGGCACTGACCTGCACTTCCTGCTTTGCTGTCCCCTCAGCTGCCAGGCTGTGTCCCAGCCCCCTGACAGTGTTTTCCTGGCAGGTACTATGTGGGCAAGCTGCTGTAACTGGTTCTGTGTGGATGGCTCCCCTGAGGAGATGCAGCCGCCGCCGGCAGCCCGAGCCCAGGCCTACTCCAACCCTGGCTACAGCTCCTTCCCCTCTCCCACTGCCTCTGAGCAGAGCTGCAAAGCCTGTGGGATGCACTTCGACAGCTCCTCCAGCAAGGTGAGTCCTGAGCCTGCCCTGCCTTCATTTACTTACAGACACACATTTGATACACAAATCCTCTGCACATCGCATATGGGAAAAGACAGCTCACCTTGGTGCTGGGTCTTCAGTCATTCTGTCACAATTAATGTGTTTAAGTTTTTCTAAGCCTTCTGATATTTRCATTCTTGTAAGGRACTTTCTCACACRCTTTATGTAAATAACTCATTGTTTTGCATTCTTTTATGGACGAGGAGAAATTTGATGGGCTGTTGGTTTGTCCAGTGTCATTGGAGAGGTGGCACTGTCACCYTCCAATCCAYTGTCACTTTTGGAAATCTATAAATGTTGGAGTCAGAATGAAACTTTCCCTCTTTTTYACCTTGGAGAGTCCAGTGTCCACATTGTTTTATTTCGTGTCCTAGAGTGACAAATGTGACTGGAAATCCTTCAGCAGATTTCCTCAATGAGGAGGCCAAACTGCTGATAATCACTTAAAGAGGCATTAACTTGAACATAAGTTATTAAATTTCTTATTTAAAAGCACTAATATCCTTTAAAAATAAATATTGTGGCAAAAAGTTTAATAATGTTTGTGCTTTTAGTAAAGGAAGATCAGTTTTCCAAACTATTGTTGCTCAAACTAAAAGCCAGTGAAGTTTTTGAGGSTATGTGTAGAACTGCTGAGCAAAAACAACCCCAGACCAAACCCAGATCAATTTTATCTTACTTGTAAACTTGATTTGTGGGTGTATAAATGCCAAAATAATTGGTACCACAAGACTTAATTTGACCGCAAACCCTGCCTRGGGCATTATTTGGACATGGTGGGTCCTTTAGTGCTGCTTGAAAATGTTCCAGTGAGGAAAATTGTTCTGTGTCCACACTCTGTGGCTTAAGAAGTGTCTGACCTATAGTCACTGAACTTAAATATATGAGAATTTAAAAATAATGGTGAATTCTGGCCACCACAGCACTTTTAGATTATATGGGAAAGTTCATAAGTTGGTTTTTCTTGCACTTTTTATTTATGCATGAGGACACATGTGAGGAATGATGGGTCTTGGCAGAGCTGCTGCTTTCTACTCCCAGGGCAGCAGGGTGCTGATGCATTTTTGCACTGAGAAGTGCAGTTGTTTCAGGAATCAAACTCTGGTGATAAATTGTGGGGCGTGTGAGTGTGCTGAGAGTGCTCCTGGTGCTGGGTCAGCTGCAGTGGGGCCTCCCTGCTCATGGCTCTGTGATGTTGTCTTTGACATTGTCCTCATTCWGCCACATGTCCTCACAAGTACCTGTGGAGAGAGTTACTCTGSACTCAGCACTTGCTGTTGGGCATGGTTGCAAATAGTGGCTGGAGATAATTCTGAAATGAAACCATTTCAGGCAGCTGTGAGCTCAGCAGCAGAAGCACAGCCCTGTTTGCCCCAGTATCTCCTAAATATCTGTTCTGTATGAGCTGCCCTCTGAGCAGTGTCTTGTACAGAGCCATCAGTGGCTCCAGCTGAGCTCTCTAACAGGAGAGGGAATGCTCTGGTGCACAAATTGTAGAGGATCTGCTAAAGCTGTTGAAAACATTCCTGCCCTCAGCAGCTTCCCTCCTTTTCCTGTGGGATCTGCTGTCTGTACCTGTGCTCATGTCCAGCTGCTCCAGGCTGTCAGGGAAATTGAGGTTTGTGTTCTGTATTCCAAAGGGGGCTCCCCAACCTCCTCCCACCTTCCTGCTGCCCCAGCTCCTGAGCACTGATCTCTGGGGGTGACTGGAGCCCCGTGCTGCAGGTGGGGATGCTGCAACAGCTGAGGAGGGGCTGCCAGAGCTCACCCATCAGGTCTCTGGGGTAATAAAAACATCCCTTGGAACACCCTGGTGTGTTTGTGAGCCATGGGAATTCCTCAGTGCTGTTGCTATGGAGGGAGCAGTGTATGAAATCTCACAGTGCTGCAAGGACAGCGTGGAAAACTGCATTCTCTGCTGGGAGAGGCAGCACCTTTGAACTGCAGTGTCCAGTTAAGGTTTTTGCTGAAATACAGGGGATAAAAATTAATTCCTTCTGCACTGGTGACCATAAGGATAGCTTAGATTGCTTTWAAAAARCCCAAACCAACAAAACCCYCCCACATAAAGCATTTCAGGGCTGTCTGACCATGCTGGCTGTGCTGTCAGTGAGCAGCAGTCAGATGTGGCCTGACCTTTTAGGAAAGTTTTAATGTGCAACAGCATTTGAAACTAATCCYTGTGAAGAACACAGTGCCTTGAATTAATGCTCTTTCAGTCAGAGTTCAGTGAAGTGCAAGAGCTGCTTGRTGCTGAGATGTAGCCAGAATATCCATGTTTAAACACTTGCTGCTCAGATACAGGCTGGGGAGGTGCTTTTCTTTCTCTGAAGATAAATCCTAGTGCTGAGCTGCTAAGTCAGAGACATGCCTGGGTTTATTTTCACTTCCCAAATGTATCCTTTGATAACTGAGGCAGGATTACTGTTAACAGCAAGAACATGTTTGATAGAAGAGCCCTTGTGCTGTGATAGCTCAAGATGGGAGTGCTCAAGTAGGGGTTTTCTGGCTGGTGCAAGGTCCTTGGCAATACAGGGGMTCCCTTTGGGGTCGCTTTGGCAACCTGCAGGCCATGGGGAGGCTTCCCCTGCCAGAGAAAATTTGGGCTGCTTCAGGGTTTTGGGTTGTTTTGTGCAGTTTTTGTGTTGTTGGGGTTTTAAAATCTCACTTCACCTGAATGCTCCCATGTCAGAGATGGGGGATTCAGAGGGAAGTGTTACCAACAGAGTTATTTTCCACTTCTCTGCCTTTGTGGATTTGTTTTGTTCTCCTGCTCTAGGCACATACAACCATCAGTTCCTGTCTCTGCCCTAAAAATTCCCCAAGGAACAGGACTGCTCCTGCAATCACAGGGTCACAAAAAGTCAACTGCATATTAATTTTTTTATGGTGATGAAGTTAAGGAAAACTCCTCCGAACTGGATGTTCTGTGGAAATTGCACTTCCTGCCTTGCTTTGTGATTGGTGAAAGTTGCTTTTCCTTGGCAGGCCCCCAAACTGCAGTTTTGAGATAAGGTTTCAAGAGTTTCTCTCTGTGGTAGAAATGTTMAAGTCTTAAAATGCTTGAGCAGGAAATTGGGATTCTTTTCAGTTAGTGTCACTGTGAGTGTAGTACAGGCCCTAAATGAGAGGYCTGGAGGTGTTAACTGGGGAGCAGGGAGGGTTTCAGCCTGAAAAGGGCATCAGAAAGAGCTTTAGTAAGCAAGTAGTGTATTTACACCTGTAAAACATCTGTTTTCTTTCAGCTGGGAAGTTGGAGATGTTCTTCAATCACTAGAGCAGTTCATAAACCAGTTTTTTGTCTTTGAGTTTGTATTTATTACTTCAGCTCCACCTGTGTGTTTTTCCTTGCACAACTCTGAAGGATCAGGATGTCAGGATTCCACAGAGGTGCTTGGCTCCTCTGAGACTGTGAATTGGCATTTTTAACAGCATGAAACCACTTCTCTCTTCCCTCAGGACTTTTTAACAAGCACATAATGTGGCTTTTCTGCTGCTATTCCTCTTGGAAAATGTAGAATTTGCCTTTCCAAAGGGTTGAGCAGTCAAGTTTCTGCAGAAGTCAGCATGGACTGTGAGTGCTTGGAACTTTGAAAATCAAGCCCTGAGTGACAAGATCAGAACCAGTATCAAATATAAACATTTAACAACAGAATTCAATCTGTAAAGTTTTTAACTGTTTGGGGCATAATATTTTCAAAACTTCCAGCACTTTCTGTCTAGCACTAACTGGTATAAAGTGTGCATATTGTTTTCAAAATAAGGTGTTTTTGTATAAACAAATGTCAGATTCTTTGATGTCTGTGAGACCTTGCTGTTCTCTGTCCCTCTTCTGATGAAACCAAGATTCATTCTGTGATTGCAGCAAATTGGAGGGGAAAAAAGGAGGGAGGAACGTCATTCATAGCAGGTATTTATGAAAGAGAAATGTTTTTAAGTAGYTCCTTCAATGCTGGAGCTTCTTAATGCACAGAGCAATGTGCACAACTAGCTGGAATTCACAGTGTGCACRAGTAGCTGGAATTCACTCAAAGTCTGCTGCCTCAATCTCAATTTCCTCTGGCTTAAACTGCATGAGCAGGTGCAGAAAATTCCTGTCGTGTGAGGGAATCTTGTCAGGMTATCACATTTCATTCTGGGTAAATGGAGTGGGAATGGGGCTTCTCCAAGACTCAGTGATTGCTCAGGGATCAGTCCTTTTTCTCCTCCAGGAACATGGGTGACCACTTGGCACTTTTTCATGGGTTGGAGGGTTTGATTGTGCTTTAGGAGCAGCTGCTGCTTCCTTGCTGCCTGTGGCACCGTGTGCTGCTGGCACAGGGCAGGGCTGGCTCTGACTCTTCCCCTCTGTCTCCCAGCACATCTGCTTGGACTGTAAGAAGAACTTTTGCACGTCCTGCTCAAGCCAGCCCGAGGGGGGGCCCCTGCTCTGCCACCTCTGCCAGCGCTTCCGAGCCACGGCCTTTCAGCGGGAGGAGCTGATCAAGATGAAGGTGAAGGATCTGCGAGATTATTTGGCYCTCCATGAGATTTCCACAGAGTTCTGTCGTGAAAAGGAGGACCTGGTATTCCTGATCCTTGGCCAGCAGCCTGCAATTACCCAGGAAGATCAGATCAGAACAAACACATTTAATACCAGTGCCTGTGAACAGCAAGACTTTGTGAGTCACCCCCCAGCCAACCTGGCCTCTCCTACCTCACACGATGAGTCCTCAGTGTCTGCAGATCCCATCTCAAGTTCAGAAGCTCAGGAACACCAACAGGTACAATCTCTGGCCAGAACCATCTTTTGCAAACTCATTCATCTCCGTTTTTGGATTAACTACTAGGATGTTGCATGTGGTTTTGCTGTGTAAAGCTGTGACTTGCTGTCACTGACTTTGATGTGCTGTTCATTATGGAATTGAATTTGGTKGGCAGTGCTGARTATTTTGAGCATTCACKCTCAGAACATCATCACTGCTGTGGGATGTGTTTTCCCTGGTGCTCTGGTCCACACTTCCATTGCCACAAGATGCTCCTGTGACTGCTTCCTTTGGTACTTGCTGATGGCTTCTGGCACGTGTTTGTAGGTGTAATTAAATTGTTGATACTGTTCTTTAATTCCTGTGCCAGATAACAAGGACAGTCTAAAGCAGGAGCTGATCAGAGGTGATGGGGGCTGGGTGAGGTTTTTTGGTGTCTCCTGCACTCAGATCAATAAAAGAMRRACCCTGAGKCTGTTGCCAAGTCTTGGTTTATGATGAACCTGCAGTTCTGATGAACCTCGGCAGGGGCCTTTGAGTTTAATTATTTTTTATTGACCTTGCTTTGTTTGTTTTTCTGCTCTCTGCTAAAGGAAAGTTTACTCAGTGTTTGACATCTGCTCCTTGTCCTGTTACAAAGTTAATGGGTGTATTCAGTTCCCTGTGGGCCAGAGCTGTGAAAATGTGTGTACCTTCTGCTTCCTCAGCAGATTTATCTAGTTCAAAAGAAGAGTTCTCCTAGGAGAATGTTTTTTACAAATCATTAAAAGGCATTTTCATTCCCTGTTTTTCTGGATATTGCCATTCCAGTTTTTACCAGCTCTGCTGTCTTCCCTCACTGCCCCATGATACATTTCAGCTTCTTGTCCTGACTTGCATGACTTGGTGCTGCAGTTCAGGCTCTTTGATCCCGATTGTTATTCTTGGGCTCTGTAAATATTAACAAGTCCCCACTTGGATAAGTGGGATGGTAACATTACAGTCTCTTTGTCAGTAGGAAACCAGAGGGAGCAGTGGCTGCTGGGGGTGAGTCAGCTGAAATTACACTGCKCATTTGATCAAGGGTTCAGAGCAACTGCCCAGCTTTTCTCCTCCAGCCCTGTCCCTGCTGCTCCCTCACTGTCTSTGCCCACTCCAGACCCCGGCTGAGGAGGTGTTTGCCTGGTTCCTGTGAGATCTGAGCTCTCAGAGGAGGCTTCTGCAGAGCCTTGCCCTGAGAGCTCTGACATCCCACCAGAGCACTGTGTGACCCTCGGGGAAGGACTGCACATACACAATTACAAATTTGTGTATAAATTTGGTCTCCTCCTGATCCAGCCTGGAGTTCTGTACTGGGGCTTTAAAGGTTCAGCTTCAGCAAGTGTTACTTAGTGTGAGTGCTGCCCAGGGAAARCCCTCTGTGAGTGTGCCTGGCTTGTGCCTTGTCCTGCCTGTGTCCTTCCAGAGCTCAGGGGCTGCAGTGACACTGTCCTGGAGCTGATTTCCCTCCAGAAACCCACAGCTGGTGAAAGCTTCATTTCCTCTTCCAGGCCAATGGTCAYGTGCCTCCGAGCCCAGCCTGTGGAACAGCAGCTGAGAGTGCAGCAGAAGAAGCAGCAGCAGAGGATGAGATACAGGTTTGTGTGTCCTGGGATTGATGGCAGGGAATACCAGGTTTCCTGGGCTGGATTTGCTACCAGACATGAACAGTAACTGAGAATGACCAAACCMAATCAACCCCTTCTGTGGCATCATCTTGTCCTCCACATACAGAAAGAACTGGTGTCACTTGGACACCATGGCAGAAATTATTAAGTTCTATCTCAAGATTTGTGTTTCTGGTAGATGAATTCAGAGTAGCCACTTCTCTGTACACCCAAACCTAAATCCCTGCTAGCACACATGCTGGAAATKGATTTTAATCACAGTTCAGGGTGTTGAGGGCATGAATGATTGGCTGTGTGCTTCCCCCCAGTCCAGTGACTCCGAGGATAACCTGGTGCTGGGCAGGAAGGCCTCCCTGTCTGACCTGACCAGCGTCGGGGACATCAGCGCGCTCTCGGTGCGGCAGCTGAAGGAAATCCTCGCCCGCAACTTCGTCAACTACAAAGGCTGCTGTGAGAAGTGGGAGCTGCTGGAGAGGGTCACTCGCCTCTACAGAGAGAAGGACCTTCAGCATCTAGGTGAGAGACAGCAAACATGGGCCTGTTCTCCAGGTTTAGCCTTTTCATGGACAGAAGGAAATAGAACTTAGCTGACATTTCTGGTGCAGCAGAGTGAGGAGGAAGGAGGGARTGTTTTGTCAGAGTGAAAGGAGCTGAGCTCTGCTCACCACTCCTTGTTGTTGTTTGAGGAGAGKTGTGGGAGCCCTGCAGCAGCAGCACAAGGGCTGTGCATCCTTCACTCTTGGTGTTGTGCATGTCCCCAGCAGATCCCACTGGGCACTGCCTCACCCTCACAACAGCTGGGTGCCTGTACATGACTGGATATGCTGAGCTCTTATCTCTTGGCTCGTGGTACCTGGCAAAACCAGCAGGGAAATGCCCTGCCCAGGCAGGAAACTGCCACCAAAGAGCAGCTGGGAGATGCAAGGCATGTGCTTAGAGCAGTGGCTCCCAGGGCTGCCCAGCTGAGGGTAGCTGGGGTTTCAATTCCTTACCACCAGAGTAAGTACCTGGGCCTGCACAGGTGGCTGTGAGGGGACACGGGTGTCTAGAGAATATATCTGGCTTGATTTTCCCCATGCCAGTTTGCACYTTGAAGGGATTTCTTAAAAAAGACACATATTTGTAAATTACTTACAAGAGAAACTTACTTTAACACTTTGATTTCATATGTTTGTTTCTCAGTGCTGTCTAAAGTAGTGTTGTTTTCTTAAACACATCTCTCTAGGGTTTGTCTTTTATGAATGATCCAAGATTTAAGACAGCAGTTTTGGAGTTACATTCTTTCATTACCTCGTGCTTTTGATGCAATGTGTCCTTTTCTTTCACTCACTCTGTGTCTGTTCAATCCCTTGGTGATTGTGTACCAGCCAAGGAACTGGCACAAGGGGCTGCTGCAGGTGCAGTGCTGGGAAACCAAACTCTGAACACATTCCAAGGCTGTCTTAAAAATTGAGACATCCCTTTTTGGATCCCTTATCTCTGGAAAGCTTTAACTGTTCTGTAAGCTCAGTATCAGAGAAGGTTCTTCTCAGTTGTTGAACCTGTCCTGATCAGAGCCCAGCCTGAACCTCCCATGGTGATCAGCAAAAAGCAGTTTTGGTTTAGCAACTCCCTCAGGATTTCCAGCCCCTGCCTGGTACCACTTCTCTCCCAGCTTTTCACATTCTCACCAAATCCTTCTCTTCTTCTGTTGCAGTTTTGGACACTGACGATCAAACTGGTGAGTGAGATCCTTAATCATGGAGTTGTTTATTGGGAAAACCCCTCCAAGATCCAGTCCAACCAGTGCTGCCAAGGCCACCCCTAAACCATGTCCCCAAATGCCAYATCTGCATGGCTTTTAACTCCCCYTAGGGTTGCTTATGCCCTGAGCAGGCTGTTCCAGAGCTTGACAACMTTTYTGAAAATTKKYATTGGGRGAAATTTCTATCTAAAAGTCCCTGGCACAACTTGAGGTCATTTCCTCYTGTGCTGTTACTTGGSAAGAGAGACCCCTATTGCTTCATTTGCCTCATCACTGAGAATCTCAGTGTTTTTTGTTTCCATCTCACAGAAATTACTGTATAAAAGCCAAAACTTTGCTCCTTGCCAGCTGATGGAGCAGCCACAAGGGCAATTCCTTTGCACGCCTCATCCCTTGGGGAATCCCTTCAGCAGAGCCAAGTGGGATTGCACAACCCCCCCCCCACCTCCCTTTGTCTGACCCCTGGGTGCTCTGCTGTCCCCTCAGGCGGTGCTGGGCCCSCCAGCACCGAGGACAACCTGTGCAGGATCTGCATGGACGCTGCCATCGACTGCGTGCTGCTGGAGTGCGGGCACATGGTGACGTGCACCAAGTGCGGGAAGCGCATGAGCGAGTGCCCCATCTGCCGGCAGTACGTGATCCGCGCCGTGCACGTCTTCAGGACTTAGAGCGGCTCTGGGCTCGGGGCTGCCGTGCCTTAAAGCCTCAGTGCTCTTAGGGAAAGGGCCAACATCCCTGCCGACAGCTACCTTGGAGATTAGCGTGGACCCTGCTGCAAGAGAGGCAAGGAGGAAGCCTGGGGAAAGTGCTCTGCTCAAGCCATGCCCGACTCTGCTCATCCCACCATCGTGCTTTACACCACAGTGCCTGGACTCCTCGGAGCTCATTGCCAGCAATCATTAACCACCTCCATCCTAGGATAATTTGAGGACAGATGGATGCCCAGCTTTCCACCAGGAAGATCAGCTCCAGAGGCTTTGTATTTTCCTCTGAATAATAAAAGTGAACTGGGGTCTCAAAAAGTGTCCTTTGTTTTGCTGCTCAGGCTCTGCCCAGCAACAACTTGATTTTTGAAGATTAGTGTCACTGTGCTTGTTAATTTTACTTTTATTTTTAATTTAATGTTAAATTGTTATGCTTGCAGGACAGGCAGACCATCCCTGCTTTCCCTAATTCCAGCCTAGTGCAATTGTGGAAAAATGTGTAATTTTATATCAAGGTTGTCTTYGTATTATTGAAAACTGTCGGGGAGGGAGGCTGGGAAGGCTCAGCCTTGCCCTGTGTGCTGGGTTTTTGTTTCTGTGCCAGAGGGAGGTTTCTGGTTTGATTTTGTGACTTTGATTTCACAGCACTTGCCAGAGGTGGGGCTCAAACTGAACTGCCCCCACCTGCTGAGGGAGCTACAAATCCAMGGCTTGAGTCTTCCCCAGGGTTTGGTGAGGAAATAGAGCTGCAGAGTAGTGAGGACTCCACTGCTACACAATCATAYTTAAGTACAGGTGACTTTTTCTTTTTTTAGAAGGGAATAATGGAAGAAAGCCTTTGTCTCCSTTGGATCCATTAGCAATCTCCACTGCAGATCAGCTTCCCCATCCTCCCCAGGGCTCAGTTTGACAGTTCTGTTACCTTCCACTGCTTACCAAAGCAGTTTTGTCCTTTCTGCTGGCGAGGGTGGGGAGAGAGGCTGTGGYCTGATCCCTGACAGCTCCTGGGCAGTGTGTCCAGCTGGAAGAGMGGTGCTGGAGTCTGGCAGTTCCTGCTGGAGGTGACTGTACCTGGTGTATTTTCCCCTCAGTGGCCTGCAGGCACCCAGGGCTCCAGTGCTGCCCTCAGCATGGATGGCMCTGTGCCCGAGCCCCTGTGCAGAGCTGTCCTGGCTGCTCTGGGCCAGGGGCTGGCTCCGTGTTCCAGCCTGGCTGCCAGCAGAGAACAGCACAGACCCTGGGGGGCTCTGCAGTGACTCCCCTCAGCTCCTRGGCAGTGATGGCAGCAGCACAGTCACCTGTGTGCTCTGCACAGGGACACTTCCAGCAGCAGCAGCTCTGAGTGTGGGGTCTTTGCTCTGGGAGCTGCAGCCAAAGCAGCACCTGGGATGAGACATCCATGGCTCTGGAGGCAGCAGGAGAGAGCCAGGGATGTCTCACTGAGGGGGTCTCAGAACTGCAGCAGCTGCTGCATTGACTGAACTCAGCATTCTGAGCCCTACCTCTGTCCCAGGTCAGGCTGTTCTTTAATCTTTGACTTAAGGTGTAACAGATCCAGCAGGAGAACAGTGAACAAGTCAGTGCATCCTGCCAGAGAAAAGGGCAGGTAAAGAGTGACTGTGTTTGCTCTGCAGWGAGCACAGGGAGCTCCAAGAGCTGCAGGAATACAGAATGTGCTGAACAGCCTCATTTAGGAAATCCACTGTGAAAATTCATGTTGTCATATTTTTCAATAAACTCAGGGCTGGGGGAATTTAGCAGGAAGAAGRTGATTCCCCTATGGATAGATGTACTTTTCCTTGTACAGGGTAGGCTTATTGTCTACAGCAGTCAAATCAAGCTGCAGATCAATGCCTGAAACTTTAGGGATGAGAAGATCCACCCACCCTGTGACTCCAAAATGTGCTTTGTGAAGGGAGGACTCYTCTTGTTTCCCTTGTAAAAATRGATTCTCTACTTAYRGATATGAGTGGGTTGTTTTTAAAGGAAAATCAAAACYTGGAGGAAACTGATTAATGATCCAAAGGAATATAATGTTCTGAACTAATAAAGTAAATGGAAATATTTATGTGCTTTATGTACACTGTACATTGTTTAAAGATTTTAAAACTTAATATTCTACTTGAAAGGGCATGTTATTGACTATTAAATCCTCTGGTACTATGACAGTTCAACTTACTAGTTTTGGTACAGAAGTTTGGTTTATAATTTTATAATAAAGTTGAATTGTGATTTAGTTAACTTTGTTTCTGAATCTGTTACAAGCAGAGATCCTACAGCTACTGCTGAACCTCAGCCAGAAATTGGGATCCCAGGTGCTGAAATGCTGTTAGTGGGGGGTATAGAAGAGGTGGAGGGGAAAAAAATTACCTGACAACACAAATGACCTTGGCAGCACAGCCAAGAGTCCCATGGAGCTGCTGCTCTGTTCTCCTGAAGAGAAGAACCTTTGGAAAATAAGTGCTGACAGCAAAGGAGAAGCTGCTTCAGTTTTATTTATCTATAAAAATACTCAATCTTTAAAAACCCAAGGAGACTAAACCAGCACCTGGAGGAGGGTGGTGGTCTAYAGTGTGGGCAGGAAAATGGGATTCAGCAGTGACATTTCTTGAGAGAACTTTTTAAATTCATTCCATAGGGCTGCTCTGGATCTCTGTAGCTACTGAGGGCACTTCCTGTCTATCCACCCCTCCATGGAGAGAGGGATCTCCCGTTCCCTCCCCTCCCCATTCCCAGCTGTGTGTGCCAGCACTGCCCCCTGTGCTAGCACGGCGCCACCAGCCTGCGCTTCCGGATGCACTCCCAGATCCACCTGGGGSTCACCCGCTGCGCCCCGGGGTTGTCATCAATGTCCCCAAGCACGTGGGTGGCCGAGGCCGTGTCGAACTCCTCCACCAGGTCCCCGTCGAAGGCGATGAAGTAGCGGCGGATCCGCGCAAAGTCCGGCACCGAGGGCGCCAGGTACAGCTTCACCCCTGTGAAAATGTCCAGCAGGGGCTGCTGGGGGAGGAAACAGAGCTTGGGCAAGGCATTGCTTGCAATGGAAATGGACAGGCATTCCTTGGAATAGAAGTGAACACAGGCATTCCTTGCAATGGAAGTGACCAGAGGCATTCCTTGGAATGGAAGTGGACAGGTGTCACAGACATATTTTATGAAAAATCTCTTCGATAGGATYTTTTCTCCTGAGAAGCTGAGAGGCCTCAGAAATGAAATGTAAACAATGATTATCTGCTGCTGTGGAATGCAACAGGTGCATCTGTGATTGGTCCAAGTTGTTTTTAATTAATGGCCAATCACAGTTCAGCTGTCTTGGACTCTCTGGTCAGTCACAAGATTTTATTATCATTCCTTTCTATTAGCCAGCCTTCTGATTAAATCCTTTCTTCTATTCTTTTAGTATAGTTTTAATATATAATTTTCTTTTAATATAATTTATATAATAAAATAATAAATCAGCCTTCTAAACATGGAGTCAAGATTCTCATCTCTTCCCTCATCCTAGGACYCCTGTGAACACTGCCACAGACAGGCATTCCTTGGAATGGAAGTGGACAGACAGCACCTGCCTCAGCCTCCCCCACCCTGCTGTGGCCACTGTCCTGCCCCCCCTGTCTGTACCTTTTTTCCATTGTCCTCCATCTCAGATGCTTTTCTTTTCTCCCCTCGTTTCTCCTCGGATTTTTGAGGGGATCCAATGACTYCTTTGCTGTCTGAAAACAAAAATTTGGTTCATGCATGTGYTCTGTCCAGATACTGRTTGTGTATTMATGTTGGAGGAAAGAGTAAAGAGCAGAAGGKGAAAGTTTTCTCCCCTTCTGTTAGTGGAGAGTAGTTTGAGAGTAGTAGAATCCAGTGGATTCTGGAAAATCCATTAACTACTCTCACTAGTGAGACCSATTTTTCTACTGGAAATGGTGTGGGGCAGCCTCCTGCCCCATTCCCAGGCTGCTGCTGCCACCTGCCCTCCATGCTGTCACCACTCTGTCCTCTGKGACACTGCTCAGCAATCTGCTTCATGTTCCACCTCAATTCACCAGGACATCACCTCCAGCCACGTGTCCCTTTACACACCCAAATTCCATCCAAATCAAATKAAACACTGGCTCATGGCCAACGATCTCACACCAAAGGGCTGTGATGGGCACAAATGGGAGCAGTGAACACCGACCTGCACAGCATCATCAGGGCTGTTTCCATCCCTCTTTTCCCRAACCCAGGACATCTCAGAGCTGTGGCTACTCAATTCATACAGGGCTAAACCAAGGATCTTTGCCCATTATCCCTGAGATCCATGTGAAAGGTGGGATCATCAAGTSTCTGACAGAGGGCAAGGGCCCAGAGCCAGCCTGCCCCAAGCACAGAGGACACAGCCTCAGGCTCCCTCCTGAGAGCACCATCACCTTACCTTCTGCCTTCTGGGCTTTTGCAGGTGACTTGCTTGGGGGACTCTTAATACTGCTGTGAGGTGTGGAAGACCTGGAATTCCCATCATTCTCTCCACTGCTGCCAGCTGTGGACTCCTCTTCCTCCCCAGCTGTAACACTGAAATCAGCTTTCTCCTTGGAGAGCTGGTACAGCTCCTGCCCAGAGAAACAGCACAGAAACATGTCTGACACTGGAGATGAGCTGTGATGCACAGACTGCTCTGGTGTTCTCCCCCCTGAAGTGTTTGCTCAAAAGCCTTTTCTTCCTGCACCCCTCTGCAGTCATTTTCCTGTCACCTCTGTCCCAGCTCCCTGCATTCCACCCCTCTCCTGGCATTAAGGGAAGCCACACAGGGAGGAGCAAAAGCCAAATCCACATCATCTGCAACAGCCTGAAGGATGAGCAGTGCCCAGGGCCCATCTGCAGAGGGGTTTGTTCCTCTCCTGCCCACGGGGATCCTGGCAGGCCCTGGGGGCTGCATCACTCCTGCTTTCCATGGCACAGCAGCCCTGGCAGCTGCTGCCAGCCCCTAACTGCAGCACAGAGCTCCTCCAGCTCTCCCACTGCCAGGCTGGCACTGGGGTGGCTGCAGCCCAGGGGTCCTGGCCAGTGCCACTTGGCCCCTGYACCCACAGGCACTTCCCAAATTCCTCTCCCAGTCTCAGCAAGTGATGGGAAACTGAGTGAGCACGGAGAGAACAAAGGTCTGCCAAGGAGGTGGTGAAGTCACTGTCCTTGGACATGCTTAWAAAAGCCTGGAYRTGGCACTCAGTGCCACGGTTTAGCTGCTGAGGAGGTGTTAGGTCATAGGTTGGGCATGATGATCTCAACAGAGATCATTCTGTGATTCTGTGATCACCCCTGAAGAAGGCAATTCCTCACCCTGYCACAGGAGCTGATGGAACCAACTGCCTGCAGAAACTTCTCTGACAGGGCACAGCAACACAACAGCTCAAGGGACCTGAGAGCCTCCAGCAGAACAACCCAACCCGAGCCCGGCACGAAGGGAAAACAGAAAGTGCCACGACAGGCAGCAGGTGCCTTCAGTGCATGCTGTGATTGGCAGCAGGTGCCTTCAGTGCATGCTGTGATTGGCAGCAGGTGCCTTCAGTGCATGCTGTGACCTGCCTGAAGCTCAGCCTGCTGCCAGGGGCTGCAGGGCCCCTGCTGACCCACCTTGAGCTGCTGCAGGTTGGTGGCTGTCTGCCAGTCCTTGTCGTCGCGGATGCGGGTGCAGCGCGGGAAGCGGATGGAGATCCCGTCGGCCGTGTGCGCCTCGGCCTTGGAGAACTCGGCCCCCGTGATCTCCCACACCGGGGCTTTCTGAACAGGGAGGGAGGGAGGGAACCATGTCACACCCTGTGCTCCTCAGGGGCCATGCATCACACTGTGCCCCCTCAGGAGCCATGGCACACCTGTGCTCCCTCAGGAGCCATGGCACACCTGTGCTCCTCAGGAGCCATGGCACACCTGTGCTCCCTCAGGAGCCATGGCACACCCCTGTGCTCCCTCAGGAGCCATGGCACACCCTGTGCTCCCTCAGGAGCCATGGCACACCCCTGTGCTCCCTGAGGGGCCATGGCACACCCCTGTGCCCCTCAGGGGCCATGGCACACCCCTGTGCTCCCTCAGGGGCCATGGCACACCCCTGTGCTCCCTCAGGGGCCATGGCACACCCCTGTGCTCCCTCAGGGGCCATGGCAACACCCTGTGCTCCCTCAGGGAGCCATGGGCACACCCCTGTGCCCCCTCAGGAGCCATGGCACACCCCTGTGCTCCCTCAGGAGCCATGGCACACCCCTGTGCTCCCTCAGGGGCCATGGCACACCCCTGTGCTCCCTCAGGAGCCAGCTCAGAGTGCCTCACCCCCACTCACTCTCCACCCCAGCACAGCTCCATGTACACAAAGTGACCTTCCTGGTCACCTTCACTGTTAAAACTACTTTTTCTCTAAGCCAGAGACCCYTCACTAACACAAAATGCCAATTTCTAAGTGACACCTTCTCCTTCAGRCATACAGAGCATACTGACACATTCCCTACAACAACAGCAACTTTTGGGTTGCAGTTGTGTTTCAACCCTTTAAAATCAGATTTCTCATATCTCAAATTTAAAGTAAGCTCACTTCTGGAAGGGATTTAATGCACAAGAATATTTCCCAAAACTGCTGCAGGTRTGATTTCTTCATGAAGCTCTTAGCCTCAAATGCACCTGCAAGATTGAGAGATAAAAACTTGTGCTTAATTTCCCATTCCAAGTATGAAGATTTATTTTGTAACACAGACAACTTCTAAGTTGTCCTTCTAAAGGATTTAYAGMAGATTGCAGAATAAGGGCTGGGAAATGTTAAATGTGAAATGATTATGAGAACACTTACCTTTGGATCTGGGACAATGAAGTCTGGGTAGTAGATTTTGTTAATTTTTAGCCACCTTGGAATTTTACTAGGATCCTATTAATTAAAAGCACAAAATTCACATTATTGACACATCATCACATACAAACCTAATTTTACAACAGAAACTGCTGAAACACAACCTAGAAGTAGATCAGCACAGAGGCATTATGTTGCCTTGGCATGGATGGAACTTGCACTGATCTACACCCATTTCTCTCATCTAGAAAATCASAAATATTGCCTGAAACACAGCCCTCAATTCCTGTCATTCTGTGTGTGAAACAAGAACAGTTGCTCCAATTGTGATTCATGTAAAATTACCCTTTTTTTTTTTTTTAAAGATTCTACAACCTTGATGCAAATGGCCTTCAGGATGTCAAGGTAATATTAAAATTCAGCTCTCTGTTTATTTGTCCAGTGTTGAAAAGCAAGATAAAATCACTGACAGAAATCTTAACTCCAACCCCAGSTTATTGAGCCACCAGACCAGAGTCTGACTGAGCACTTCCCTCCCACAGCCCCATCTAGTGACTGCCYTTGCCAATCACAAGGTGCCCAAAAATCCAGATAAAAAACTGGGATCTTCCCAACAAAACCCTGTCCTAGCAGGAAACAGATGGTGCCTGGCTTCCCACTCAGTGTCTGGGTACAGATCCCAGCAGTGCCTCCTCCAGGAGCTGGCTGCTCTGACTCCTCACTTGTGTCAAGTGGCTGCTGAGCTTTAACTCTGGCAGGGCACTCCCAGCCTGCAGTGCAGCAGCACCTCCAGGGCAGCTGAGCCCTTGGCTGAGCATGCCCTGGCTCCCCTCTCACCTTGCTGATCTTCACCATGTCCAGCTCTGTCTGCAGACGTGCCAGGGTGGCGTCATCGTGGCCACCAGAGCACTTGGTCACTGTGCACCACTTCTCACTCTTGGGGTCGTAGCAGCCCATGAGGAAGATGGACATCATCCCACCTGCACAGGACAGCAGGGTTCACACCTTGCACAGGACAAGCCACGGCTCTTCTGAGCCAAAATCCTTTTGTGTCTTTGAGGTCTGAGCTTGTGATGGCTGCAGGGTCACTCACAAAGCTGAGCAGAGCCCCTGCACTGTGCAACACCCCAGCCCAACACCTCCAGCTCTGCTGTGCCAACCAGCAAAGCCACAGCAAGGACAGGATGGGCTGCAGCAGGTAACCACTGCTCCAGCCACCCTCATTCTGGAGGYCTGGAACAGGAAAACTTGGGAATTCCTGGAGCAGACAGATCTCTGATTTAAGCCAACTCCAGACCTACCTTTACTGCCTTGTCCATAGAAAGCCCCCAGCACCACCAGGTCAGCAGTGTCAGCCATTGCCCCCTCGTTGAGATAATCCTTCTTCACCTTCAGCCAGTGGCGTTTCCCTGGCTCATAATTACCCTGTGCAAAGGAAGGCAGAGCCCCCTCAGAGAGATCCCCTGGTGGGCAGCAGCTCCTCAATCAGCCCTGGCCTTTACCCAGCTCAGCAGCTCCTGAGCACTGCCGGAGCAGCAGCTTCTACTGGGTGTCAGCACTGAGAGGAACCCAGAGATGTTTCTGGAATGCTCAGTGTGTGATTCTGCTGTCATTCCCAAATTCCCAGCTGATACCAGCACAGAGTGAAGGGGAACTTGCCTTTATGTCCTTCAGCACCAGCCCTTCCAGCCCCTCCCGGATGACCCGGGTGATCATGTCTGCCAGATCTGAAGCTTTCTGCAAAGGAGAGGGACCRTGGTTAGCTCAGGACTCTAAAAAGGGCTGAGCTCTTCAGGTTTTGTGTTTGGAGCAGTGGTGCACTAAACCCAAAGCAGCTGCAGAGAGAGGAAGAGGCACTTTCACAACAGTTTTCCAGAGAGGATCCTGTAAATGGATAAATCTTCTCTTTGCTGCACATCCAGTGACTAAGCTGGGAATATGTCCCAAAAAGAGAAGGTTTGTCTGGTTAAATTACACCCCTCAGAGAYGTGGCTGCCCCACTGGCTGTGTCCCAGTATGTCCCAAGTCAGATTTGCTCAGCCAGCAGTGCCTGCTTCCTTCTCCATCCAACTGCCTTGGGACCCATGAACCTTCTTCTGCCCAAAATGGCCAAGCATTCTCCACCAAAGCCAAGGTAGCACAGAAATCAGCAGCAATGAGGAAAAATAATGGGACATCAGGCTTGTGCATAATCACAGGAAAATCCCAGCATGCTGCTGCCTAAATGCAGATTTTAGCAGCCAGTCTCAAGGGGCTGTGTGGCACTTGAAGCTGCCAGTTTGGGAAGGGGCACAGTCTGGCTCCCTTCAATCAGGCTGCAGTCACAGCTCTGCACTGCACAGCACACACTGAGTGACAGCAGRATTTAACTCCTCCTAACAGGGTCAGAGTGACAATGGCTACAAAATCATTAACAAGCCAGCAAACCTGAGGKATGCAAGTTAAAATTATACTGAAGGGGCTGAGGCCAGGAGAAGATGGGAATACAATGTTGGCTCAAGAAGTCTTGCACACAGAGCAGAAGGAGAACCATTTTGCCAGGGTGAATTTGCAGAGTTAATTATAAAAAAAAGCCAAGTGCTGGAGGAGCAGGGTCAGGGTTGTAGGGGCACTCTGGACTCACTGTGACATGTTTCATCTCTGAGAACAGGATCCTGTTGGGGATCTCCACCATGTTGTCGTGGAGGAACTTGCGCCGTTCACAGAGGGGCCTAGGGCAGGGCATGGACAGTGAGGGACAGGCAGCAATCCCAACAGGAACATTGAAAAAAAGCTGCTCAGGTCATTAAATCATCCTAGAGRGCTCCAGAGAGGACAACTAGTTCTTACTTTGCATCCTATCACTTCCTGGAGGAAATTCCACTGTTAAGAGTGTGTTTAGAGGATGTGAGATGAGCAGCTGAGATGCAGCTGATCCCAGTGTTTTGGAGAGCAAGAGGTGCTGCACAGAAAAACTCCTTGGCACAGCAAAGTCTCTCCCACGCTGCCCTGATTTCCCAGTGAGTGGCCAGTGTGACAGCCCAGGTGAACTGGTCTGTCTGCATTAGTGGGGTTTTCCAGCCCAGGTTTTGCAGTTCATCCCAGGAAACCAKCCCAGCCACTCTCCCCTGGCAGCCATACCTGTCCATCAGGCTGATGTCATTGAAGTAGATGCAGTCAAACACAAAGAGGCAAACGTTGGCATCCTGGAAAGCAGCTTTCTGAAATACAATTAACACAATTCTGCAGTCACAGCAAACAGTTTTAGCAAAGTAATAAAATGATGGATTTTTATCTCTGTAATATTTTAGGTATGATRAGCTTATGCCTCTTCTAAAAGAAGCATTCTGAGAATTCAGATTTACACTGAATGAGTCTAAGCACAAGCTGAGAACATAAAAAATGCTCATTTCATAGGAATGGAAAATAATGCTAAAAATATTAATGGTTTTGGGCAATGCAACATCTGTCACTACTGCTGCAAAAAACCCACCACATTTCTACAGAGAGCAGATTAATGGCTACTTTTGACTTAAGCACTTATAGTTTAATTTTCATTTTCCTGTCCTCTTCCTCACCCCCATTCAGCCTAGACACAAGCACTACATAACATTTGCATGGAATAATCACTGCATCCCTGTGGTCCCCCAGGCTGCCATACATTGCTCAAGCYATGAGAAACAATGACAGAATTGTAACATTTTCCAAAGATTTTTTTAGTATTATTGAAATTAAGTTCTGTTAATGTCCTGCCAGGGATCAGGTTAGTATCAAATCTACTGTATTAGAGCAGTAGCTTTTCAATATCAGCCTTCTCAATAATCTTATTTTTATTTTCCCCAGATGCTCTAACAAGCACCAGAGCTCTGAAATTATCCTGTGATAACAGATTGTGTTTAAGTCAGCAGTGTAACAGCCTCCAAACAAAAAACYCATTTTTATTTAATTTTTCTTTTTACCTTGTGCACACCAAGAGTCCCAAAAGGAAGTGGCTTGCCAGTTTTATTGTCAATCAGGAGAACTTCTGAATCCAGAATCATACTTTGCCCACCAGGGAAAGCCTGGGGGATGAAATCCTTGAAATGGGCTACCTTGGGAAAAGAAAAAAAAAAAAAAAAAAAAGAAAAAAAAAAGAAAAATAACTGGCTGAAGAGAGGGATTCACTCCAATGCAGGTGTTTTCTCCACAAGTATATAAGGCACATGTGGCACATCTGCACTTCTATGGTATCCACAAATTGAAAAACGAGGCTTTAATAAACAGAACCAAGTCACCCAATGAGGCTCCCAAAATGCAGTGCAAAGAGAGGATTCTACAGCAGACAGATGAAATTTAATTCCAAGCTCTTCATGTGCACCAGAATTAAATGCTTCATTTTAGGTGTTGCTTTTCCACATTCTACACGCCTATATAAATTAGGAATGAGAAGGAATCCTCCTTGCCTACAGAAGGAAACTTGGGAATGCAGAGGGGGAGCTGGCACAGGGGGTGAGGCAGTGCCCAGGTGCTTACTTTGTGGGGGAGCACAGGCTTGAGGCTCCTGCTGAAGTAGCTGAAGTGATCCCCGTTCTTGTGCACCTGCACGCGCTCGCCGTCGTACTTGATCTCGGCGTACATGCCGTTGGGACACTTCTTCATGGCGTACTCRATGGACTTGCAGGCCTCAGCCTGGGGACAGAGGGGCCAAACCCCAGGTGACACATGGAAAATAAAGCTATTCTTACCCAAGTTCATGAATGAGCTACAATGAATCCCCTTGTAGAGCTTTTTGTYCAGAACCTCTATTAGTGAGTCCAAGTTTTCCTTAATTATTCACTTACTAATATCTGCATATGCCCAGATAATTACAGCTTTTCAGTGCTTATCCCCTCCAAATGCTATAAAATGTGCACTGTGCCTTCTGTAGGAGTGTGCTCAGCCCACAAGTAAATATTTAACTCTGCTTTGTTCACACAAAAAGCCAGACTTATTTGAATCTCTAATYCACTGGAAAGCTTACACTCTTTCCAGAGAAAGGATCAACTTCTGCAATGACAGCAAACAAATACAAAAGAMTGAGAGCAAGGCAAGGTTTTAGCTTGGCAGTTACTGAGTATATTGAATACCTGGCCTGGTGGTAGGAGATGCTTTCTAAACTGGCATTAAACAATCCTGAGCTTTGCACAGAGCCAGCCCACACTGCACAGCCAGTGTCCTGGCTCTGACCCTCCCAGACAGGGGTTAAACAACCCTGAACCCTGCAGAGGCAGCCCACACTGCACAGCCACTGCCCTGGCTCCTGACTCTCCCAGGTGGGGATATTAAACAACCCTGAGCTCTGCAGAGAGACAGCCCACACTGCACAGCCACTGCCCTGGCTCTGACCCTCCCAGACAGGGGTTAAACAACCCTGAACCCTGCACAGAGCCAGCCCACACTACACAGCCACTGTCCTGGCTCTGACCCTCCCAGGTGGGGATATTAAACAACCCTGAGCCCTGCAGGGCCAGCCCACACTGCACAGCCACTGCCCTGGCTCTGACTCTCCCAGGTGGGGTCTCTGTCCCTGCCTGGCTGCCAGGAGGGGCCCAACCTACCAGCATGGGCTGCACTGGGGTCATGAGTGAGGCCTGCACACTCAGGGTCTTCTTGAGCCCTGGCACCTTCTCTGCCTCCTGCTGGTTCTGCAGCACCCTCTCCACCACGTCCTGCAGGTTCCTCGAGGCCTTGAACGCCTCGTAGGCGTTGGGATCCAGAGCATCCAACCTGCAGAGCATGGAGAGAGGGGGAGCATGGATCAGCCTCAGGGCTGCTGCTGCTGCCTCGGGAAATGAGCACTTCTGGGTTCCTGTCACTTACACGTGCTTTGCTCCAGCATTCATTTTCAAGTCATGCTTAATWAGCCTGATGATGCACTTCAGGTCATTGCCCGTACATCTGAAGAAGAGAAGATTCAGCAAAGGTGTGAACTGAACTTTCCAGCTGAAAAGAAGAAACTCATCCAGGTCTCTTTAAAAAAAGGCCCCCCCTTTGCAGAGGGTTTAACCAATCATGTTAATAGTGACACCTCAGAGACACAAGGGAATATCCAAAAAGCTTTCCAGCATCTTGATGCCAACATTAACTCTGCCTCAGTGTTGATGTACCTTCCAAAATTTACTTAATTAATGCATCAAGAGTAACTGATTGGAAAATCCTCAGCCTCAGATCAACACAAACTGAGAGCCAGACCAAAAATCTTTGTCTAAATTACTTGAAGGCTTTTCCCAACATGCTTAAGAACAGCAACTTAATTAACAGCTAAGCACCATTAGGGTGTTGCTGCAAATCATTTGTTTGATTGAAGTGTCCTGACAGGCARGGACAAAGTTCTCTAGCATGAACAAGARCCATAAAAGCTCTCCATTGCTGTCAAGGTGTTTCAATCACACCACTAACAGGAGCTTASAGGTGCTAATTAAGTTCAGTTTCAGTGGCTCATGACTCATTTTTCACCCACTCCAGCTAAAAGAGAACCACTCCAGCTTGTAGAGAACCACTCCAGTGTTTGAGCAAACCCTCAGAGGCTGATTCCTTCCCTCACCTGCGACTGATCTGCTGCAGGACACTCTGCTGGTCATCCTCYTTGGTGAGCTTGGACAGCTGCATGAGGAACTCATCCACCTCCTGGATGGTCAGGAGGCTCTTGGCTGCWGGAGGACAGGTCTTGCTCTGCTCAAAGAAGATCCGGATGGTCTCAGAAACATCTCCCTGTCTCCAAAAACAAAACCAGGGTGTGGATGAGAGGCATGGCCAGAGAATGGGGCTGCCACTGGGGATTCTGCATGGTTCCAGTGGGGACTGCACAAAGAAATTGGAATCAAACACTTAAGGAAGCTGCCACAACACGTAAAGCTGCTGAGCTGTTTAATTTGCCAAGAAAGGTAATTAAGAGTACCAGCATCATCTCATGGCTCTATTTTTCACTGCTGCAGCAGCACAGACTCTTTATTTCCTCGGGATAAATCCACTTGTAAATCCAAGGACATGGGACAGGCTAGTGATGTCACTAGAAGGCAGTACACAGCAAGGCAATGAACAGAGATGAAAAAATTACCATTATTATCTAATTCTACCCTTTTCTGCACCTTGCAGTGAATCACAGGGTGCACAGTCAATCACCAGCTCCTGTGCACAACTGAGCACCTGCAATTGTAGCAGCTTAATTGTAAAAACCAAAAGCAGCTGCCAGTGACAGGTCTGTTAATTGAATCCCAGGTTYTGATGTGTGATGGTTCAAAAAGAGTAATATAACTCAGTTCTGTAGCAATGTGCCAGACAAAGGAGTTTAGACAGACAGATGCAGCCCACCTCGCCTAGATAATTTTAGTCTTGCTTTCTAAAGCTTTGCCAGGTGAATTCTTATCCTGCTTTCCATTTAAACATGATTTTCTACAGGTTCCAGATGGCAGAAAATGCTATGAAAACTGCTAAAGCCAAGGAAAACCAAAATAAATCACCAGCTCCCATTCTAACAGTCAAGCTAAGGAGTAAAAAACCTAAACCATGACAGAATTTCCATAAGCAGAAATTAGGAGAGCAACTGTCTGCACTCACCTGCTCCAGGTCCCGGACCATTTCTTCCTGGTTGCAGTTAAAAATCCTGCTGAACAGCTTTACAATCTGCTTATCATTCAAGTTGTAAACTATTTTAATGACACCTGGTAACAGCATCTTAATGGTCAGGTATACATCACCATGAAAACCATCTGGGAAAAAAAAAAAAAAAGCACATTATAACAGTGAAGATTTATGGATGTATTTTCATGTCCAGGCTCTGGTTGGTTGGGTCCATTTGCATAATCCTGGGGATAAAAGCCACAGGTGGGGCTTGGAATTCTTAGGGGAAATAGCCACAATTTGCCTCTAAATTGGGCATCTACAACACCTGAATGAGACATTTTTGCCTGAATTTGGTATTTGCAGAGTTCACTTTTCAAAGATTACCTCCACAGCTCAGAAACCACCGCAGCACAAGGCTGGGACCACACACAACAACCAGATTWGAATCTCCCCTTTCCTTTTGAGACCAGCCTTTGAAGCTGATTGTGAGAGAGCTGAGAACTCCCAGCTGGATCCATACCTCCTGCAGATCCCTTCCTGAGGAAGTCCTGGATGATCTGGGTTTTGACGTTGTAGCTTGGTTTCTCGGCCACCATGGCGCAGAGCTTGCGGAACTCGCGCAGCAGGCAGTCCTTGTGCTGGGGGTCACACCTGGCTGCAGACAGGCTCGGCTTCTGGGCACACTTTGCAGGAGAATCTTCRGAATTCTTTGGCTTGGCTGCATCAAACACATCACAAGTTGTTTTTTTAACAACAYGGAGCTAATGTTGAAGTTAGCTCTGCCTGGCAAGGTGGGAACAATCCCAGTGCGCTGGCAAAGCTTCAGACTAAAATTTGTGACTTTTCTAAAACCTTCCAACTATTTTTGCCCTTGACAGCACATTTCCTAGATCTTAATTCTACCAGAAAAATATGACTTAACCATGGTGAAAATTAATTTCTCCTTGCAGATGCCTCTGTTCTATCAATTTTTATGGGAATACATCCCCATCCCCTTTTGTCTCCAAAAACCAATCTCCTACAGAAGGTGATGTCTGTGGCTCTGTTGTGGCTCTGGGCAGTCTGGAGCTCCAGGTGTGTGTCAGGTCAGTCAGAGCTCACAGATGGGCTGTCCTGCTGGCAGCTGCTCCTCAGGACAAGTTTTCCTTTCCATGAACACAACTGAGAATCCCTCAGCAGTATTTTTCCAGATTTTGAGCTCCACATGGGATAACTTAAGTCTACACCTTCAGTTTGGCTGCAAGCAGCCAATGGATGCAGGGAGATGGAGTCAGCCTGACAATGTGGGTCATGGCAGAACCTTTGTCTCCTTGGGAAAACTGGAAATCCAAACATCTTTCAAGATGTTCTTTCAAGCACTGACAGCTTTTGACAAACCAGAAATAAAAACCCCTAAATCATCTATAGATAAAAACCTACCAATCTGAGCCAAGCTAAAACACTTCTTGATGTCAAGATTAAAAGAAATTGATTTCCYATAACCAGTTTCTTAATTCTTACCAGAGAATCCAGAGAATTTCTTTGGTGGATCTTTTGTGGTCAGCTGTCCTGTGGCAGTGAGTTTTGCCTGCACTATCACCTTTTTCTTTGGGGTACCTCCAGTCTTGGAATTGGCTTCTGGAAAGCAGAAAGGTTCAAAGAGGTATTCAGGAATAATCTCATACATCCCTCACCATATTATGTAGCTTACAAAGCAAAAAGCCTTAAAAGAAATAGGAATTGGAGGGAAAAAAAAAAGAACCAGATGTTTATCAGATAACAAAAGTTAGAATATGTAATTTAGTAAAGATCACAGAAAAAGGTGGAAATAGAAAACAACTGATGCTTCCTCATGGGTTKTATTTGCCCATGAACTAAATCACCCAGGCCTTGTCCACAATCAGGTGTGACAAAAGAATCAAGGAGTGTCACTGTAGAAGTGACCATTTCTTCCCTTTCCYACAGGGCTGAGACAGTGATTGGAGCAGCACCACTCACTTTGTCCCTAAGCCACACAAATAAATCCATGAGGATTTCACGGCAAAGGCAAAGCTGGGTGACAACCTCTGGCATAACTTGAAAATAAGGAGAAAAGTGACCCTGGCACTGCCTCATGCCTCACCTGAGATGTACTTGTTGATTGTTTCTTTCTCCTCATCCTGCAGCTCTTCCCACCCCTCCAARTCTGTGATGTCTTCAATTTTCTTAGTGGTGGCCCGGGCCTTGTCCAGTTTCTCAAAGATGCACTTGACATGGTACCACTCCTTCATGTCCCCTCCGGACTCGGTGAAAGGATTKGGAACAATCTTCCCAATGCGCACCATCCCCTTCACGATCTTCTCCTTGCACTTCTTGCAGCCCGCCGTGCCTCGCTTGGCATAGTCCACGCAGTAGCGCTGCTCCGCCATGGCCCCGGCAGCCGCGCAGGCTGAGCGCAGCCAGCTGCCCAACAGCAGCGACAGGGGAAGCGCCGGCTGCGGGGATGGCACAGGCTGGAAGAGCAGCTGGCACCAGCACCCGCGGCTGGCTCCGGCACGGCGGGACAACGGCCTGGGCACGGGGAGCTGTGGGCGAGGGCAGAAGAGCGCTGTGCCCCTGCCGAGAGCGCGGGCAGCGTGTGACAGCGTCCTGCCGCCCGTGGGCATCCAGTCCGTGCTGAGGGTGCTGCGAGCGACACAGGGGACACTGAGCACCCTCTGCCGGCCCCAGCCCTCAGCCTCCCCTCCGGCACCCGGCCCCGCAGCGGCCTCCATCGCCCCCGCTCCGCTGCCCCACACCCCGCGCCCTCACGGCCCCTTCATCGCTCCCACGGCCTCTCCCGCCCCAGCCTCGCACCGAGGCCGCTTTCCCGCCCTGCCCGTCCCGGCCCAACCGCCGGCTCCCCCAGGAGCCGCTACAGGTCCCAGGCCGCCCCTCCGCCGCTCACCGAGCTCCTCACGGTGCCGCCATCCCGTCCGCAGGCCCGTCCGGACCCCGGGACCCCCCCCAGCCCCTCAGGCCAGGGCTGCCGCCTCAGCCGCCGCCGCAGCCGGGACACGAGCGCGCCAGCCCGGCTTCCGTAGGGCCACGCGCGCGCGCGGCGCACCGGGGGCCCCGCCCCTTCCTGCCCGAACCGCGGCCGTAAGGGGCGGTCACGCTCAGGCCACGCCCCCTCGGGCCGCCTCGCCCCGCCCCCAACACCCGCCGGGAGCGTTTTCCCGCCTCGGGCGCGGCTGAGGCGGCACCGGGAGCGCGCTCGGGGCCAGGGAGGGACCGTGCCCTGAGGCGGCACCGGGAGCGCGCCCGGAGCCGGGGAGGGACCGTGCCCTGAGGCGGCACCGGGATAGCGCCTGGGGCCAGGGAAGGTTGGCATTGGATCCGTGCCCTCAGGCGGTGACGGGACAGCAGCTGTGGCGATGGAGGGACCGTGCCCTGAGGCGGCACTGGATCCGTGCCCTAGGGCGGCACTGGGACAGCGCCTGGGGCCAGGGAAGGTTGGCACTGGATCCGTGCCCTGAGGCGGTGCCGGGACAGCAACTGGGGCGATGGAGGGACTGTGCCCTGAGGCAGCACTGGATCCGTGCCCCGAGGCGGTGCCGGGACAGCAGCTGGGGCGATGGAGGGACTGTGCCCTGCAGTAGCCCCTGGTCCGTGCCGTGGGGCAATGGAGGTTCTGCACCCTGAGGCAATGCAGSGTCTCTGCCCTCAGGCGGTCTCAGGTCTGTGCCCTCAGAGGATGGTTGGTCCCCACGGCAGGGGTGACTCCACTGCAGCAGTGTGCCCTGCCCTGAGGTGATGGTGTATTCCCGACCTCCCAAAGTTGGCTTTTCCAGAGCACTGCACCAAGCTGAGGCAGGTGTGAGGGGTGCCCTGTTCCTGGCTGAACCACGCTGGCTCACCCAGAGTGATCACCAACAGCTTTGAGGTGCTGTTGATCACCTGGCCATAGAAATGGTCCCTCCAAATGGTTCTAACGCTGTGTTTGTGCACTGAGCCACTGCCTTATCCCCRGCCTCATGAAGCTGCCCCTTCAGGAGTGCTGTGCCATGTTGGTGCAGGTTTGAGATGCTGCCATGTAGCCCCACGTTTCTCTTCAGAGGAAAGGAAGGCACGATTCTTCCCAAGAATATTTCTGGGATTCACATTCTCTGAACCTCAGAGAAAGAAAACACAATTTTTATCATTTTCTGTGCCTGTGTTTGTGCAAAAGTAGAATGCAATGTGAAGATTGTTTACCCAAAATCATGGTGTTTTGTTTCCTTGGCCTATCGTGTGTGTGTGTGTGTGTGTTGGGACTGCTGGCTGACAGTCATGAGATTCAGAGCAGTTGTGTGCAGAGTAGAGTGCTTGACAGATTCAGTTTTAGATGTATAGAATAATAAAGTAATGAATTAGCCTTCTGATATCAATGGAGTCAGATGCATCATTCTCTGTCCCCTTGTCAGGGTTCCCTGAAAATTCGATACTGCCATGTCACCTGGGCCCTCAGTACCTGCACAGGCCTGCAGTGCTGCCCTATAACCTCCTGAAATTGTCCTTTGCACTGTGTTGGTGTGGGTTTGAGGTGCTGCTGCACCAGCCCAGGCTCCTGAGAACAGCCCTTCATCCCAGTCCAGGTAACACACGCCTGCAGCTGGCTCTCTGCTGGTGGCAGCCACCCCTGTTCCTCGGATGGAAGTGCTGTTGGGCTGTGCCAGGAGGCTGCTGAGGAGGCTGGGATGGATGCAGCACACAGCTCCACTGGATTCCTGCCTTCATCCATGGAAAGGATGCTGCGTGGGTTGACATGGCCAAGTCTCTTGTCGTATTAAACACATTTACACAATATTTATACATTTATACATATACAGTAATATTTTATACAACTATACTTAGGCATTACACTAATACAACGACAGAATCTATCCCCTCCAGGGGCTTTCTCCTAAGTACCCAGCCAGAGGTATCTGCAGCTAATCTAGCAGCGATCCAATGAAGGATATTGCTGCCAGACTGTCACAGAGCCCTGGCATGTCTAAAGCTTCTCCAACCCTCTCCTGGGGTCTACCTTCTTGGGGTCAATCTTCTTCTCAGGTTATTCATCCCTTCCAGGGGAACTCATCATCTTCTCCAGGGACTCTTCTCTTCTCTCCTAAGGTTCCTGAAGGTTCTTTGGCCTTCTGCTGGGCAGCCTTCTGCTGGTTCTTCTTGAAGCCTTCTGGCTCTTAGTCTGGCTCCACCCTTATATGCCCCTTGCTCTTGATTACTTACAGGTGTTAACATAGCTGCATCTCATTATGCTCTCCTACAACACTCCCTACAGTCTCTGACCTGCTTTGCTGTACCTCAAAGGCAGAGTATGAGAAATAAGGTACAGGATTTGCTTCCCCAGCCACATATCTGTCTTTTTGTTGGCCTCCAGCTGGTTGCAAAGYAAGCTACAGGCAGTCTTCTCTTCTTCCCAGCACATCAAACAAACCACACTGTTTGGAGCTGGGAGTGAGTGTAACARTTGTGTCTGGTCACAGAACTGGGATGAAATCTGACATAGGCATTTCTGATCACTGGGATCTGGCTGTGGACAGTCTGCATTCATTTGCAATATTTCACATTGCAATATTTACTCACAGACAATGCATTCATTCTATCCATGATCTCAAGATGGAAATGCACCTTCAAGATGAAAAATCACAGCCCAGAAGTGGAGGAAACCCCAAAACCAAAGACAGAAAAAAACTCCCCCAACCAAATCCAACTGGGAGCTTTGAGTCACAGAAGAGGAATTGCAGAAGGATTCAGAGAGGTCTTCCTGCTATGGACTTTATGTGGCAGGCACCCAGACCACCACCACACTCCAGATTTTTGGCTGAGTGCATTCACCTCCAAGACCATGCATTTGGCTGACTTAGATTAAAATTTTTATATGATTTGATTTTGAGTAGTTCAGATTGCTTTGAGAAATGAACAATGGCTGGGTGCAACAGTTTGTATGAACCCTGGGATTTTAGGGGGGAAGAAAACAAAACCCAGGTWAAGAGGTATAAGATGCTGTGATGTGCAGTGTTCAGACAGAGCTTGCTGGGAGCACAGAGTTCATGGYCCCATGGTGAGATCTCCCATTCATTGTGAGCCTGGTAAAAGAGATGGAAAGGCTAAGGCTGACACTGCAGCACATCATGATCAGGTTAAAATAATATATAATAAATAATAATATATAATAAATAATAATATATAATAAATAATAATATATAATAAATAATAATAAATAATAATATATAATAAATAATAATATGTAATAAATAAGGCAGCTGAGCAACCTGGCAGTGGTGGGATCTGCTGCCCTAACTCTGTGTAAAAGTCAGCTAAATGAGCTAAACTCATTTTAGCAGAGCCTTCAGTCAGCAGAGAAACGTTTCAGAGGCCTCAGGGAGGGTGAGATGGGTTGCTCCTGGCTCTTTTCAGCCTGCAGGGGGTTTGGATGGCAGCAGGGACAGGAGRGGAGTAGGAGGTGCCCCTCTGCAGAGTGGTGCAGGGACTGGAGATTGATGGCCCGGCAGTGAGAGATGCAGCGAGCACAGGCAGGTGGCAGAAGGCTGCCACGAGAAACTGGGAGTTTTAGATAAATTTCCTCTCTGAGAAACACACACAACTGCTGTTGGGTTGTTTGGGAGAGGCCTGGGAATAACAGCAGCAAAGCTGGTGCACTATTAATGCCAGCTCTCCTCCTCTTGAGCAGGAGATGAAGACTCTGCTGCCCGGAGCATGAATTCTGCTGATTTTCTAATGCGGCTCCAAAGGAATTGGTGGAAATTTGAACCTTGCTTCTTCATAGAATCACAGAATGGTTTGGGTTGGAAAGGACCYTAAAACTCATCCAGTTCCACCCCCTGCCACGGGCAGGGACACCTTCCACCATCCCAGGCTGCTCCAAACCCTGTCCAAYCCAGCCTGGAAYKCTTCCAGGGATGGGGCAGCACAGCTTCTCTGGGCACCCTGTGCCAGGGCCTCCCCACCCTCACAGKGAACAATTTCTKCCCMATATTTSCTGTAAATCTAYCCTCTTTCAGTTTGATTTTGTAATCTTTTTTGTGGCTAACAGCTCTGAGATGGCATTAAGAAGTAATAAGAAATTTTCATGTGGCCTATCAGGCCCTGATTTTGGTCATTGCTCCTAAATGTTCCCTGCAAGCACTTTGTTCCCCWGAAATTGCAATGTGAATCCACTGTTCTTATTGTGAGTGGGAAGGTTTGCAAAGGGAATAATTAAAATTACTTTGGGTTTTAGAGTYTTGTTGAAATAAACTCCTCCAACTCCYCCTTTGGCCAGATGTACCTTCCAACAGCTGTGAGTAGAACAATATATCCAGTGAATATATCCACAAAACCACAGGACACTGAGTTCACTGAGGGAAAACCAGGAGACAAATCCCTGCTGCTTAGCAAAGAATCAGGGAGAAATCACTGCTAGAGTCTCCCTTGGCAGCAAATGCTGGAATTGCTGAGCTGAGCCTCTTAACATAATGTGCTCTCTATGTAARAGGCAGCAGTGACAGAGCAGCAGAGAGCCCCCAGGAAAGCAGAACTCTGTTTTAAATAGTTTGTTCCACTAATACCAAGAAGATAATGCCCAAAAAAGTCAGATTTAAATGTTTAAGTCTGTCCTTGCTTAAGTAAAGAGGCCATCAGGAGTTCTRTCAGGAATTAAGATATATATGAAAGCAAAATAATGGTCTCAAGTTTTGCTTTTAGGGTTTTTCCTCAGTGTTAAGAAGCAAAAAACCAAATGTAGCTTCATCTTAAACTAGGGTTGAAAATAGCTCATAAAAAAAAAGTTCACCTTGTCAACCTCTTCTAGGGATATCTTAAATTAATGGAGTTTGAACTAAAATTAAAGTTTCCTTGCAAGACTTCTGTCAGAGYTATATTCCAATGAATCCAATCTTCTTGGTATTGAGAAAATGTCTGGAATCTCACTAAAATCAAATAAAAGGAGGGAGATATTTAGAATTTTAATAACCCCAATGAACAAATATATCTCCTTCTCTGCCTGCTAAAGAAGATACTGAATCTGTACATGTGGTTTTATTAAAATACAAGCGATAAGAGAAATGGAAAAGATTCTAGRAAACAGACATATATACACAAAATACATTTGGCAAAAAGGGAAGGCATGTCAGTTAAATARCAGATCAAGAAGTCATGTAAAATGGATTTGTGGAGCTCAGTATTAGTCACTTATTTGCATTTATGTTCGTGGGTAAGTCTGACTTCAGGAAGGGCTTGGAAAGAAAAAGCTCCATGGTCCAGTCTGAAGGGATTTGTATTGTTTTGGTTGGAGAAGTGCCTTGCAAGGCTTCCTTCTGCCTTGTGTGAAGAGTTGGAGCTGGGTATAACAGGAATCAAATCTCTTACAAGTCTCCTTCTGCTCCCTCAGTTTGGTGGGGAAAGGGGAGAATATAACCTGTTGTCAATTTAAAAAATAATTTGCTGTTCTTCAGGTCCCAGCTCTGGGAACASTGAGAGGGACTGGATGTGATCTAAGGTGTAACAGCGAAAATCTGAGGAAATCTCAGAGGAACAGCTGTTSCCTGCTGCAGGGCATGGACCAGGTGTTCCCAAAGAGATTCACTTTTCCCTCCCTCCTGTTCTGTTCTCCAGGGCCTGCCGTGATCCAGCGCCTGTGACACAGAGCCATGGAGCTCCTCTGCATCCCTGCTCCCATTGCAGTGACATCCCTGCCTAGGGCAGTGACAAAAAGATGACAATGAATGTGGTGTTATCCTAAAATTGGTCTCTGCAGCCCTCTGTGGAGGAGACAGTTTTGGAATGTGAACTTTGTCCTTTAATCCAAACATGGCAAAAGTCTGTCTCTGCCCTCCCTCTCACCACATCTCAGCTGTCTTTTTGAGGGAAAATTTTGACATTTGCTACGTGGACATTAGGAATATCAGAGTGCAGAAAAACAAATGGGAAATTTGTCATTTCTAGTGCAGATTGCCCAAAGAGTCATTTAACAGCCACCAAAATAAAAATGTGTCAGATATTTCYAAAGGCACTGAGGAGATGCTCATGCTCATTTGCTATTAATACTAATGAGAAGTGAGTGTCCAAATCACTTGGACAGGTTTTGGAAAATCTCAGCTAGATACATGTCTTCCTGGAGGAAATTACATTTGACAGGAGGCTTCTGATGCAGGGAGAAGAAGGGCATTGGAGGCCACGCTCTGAATCCATTCTATTTCAGTTCAGGAATCTGCCAGACGTGTGTTAGACACAGAGCTGGTACCTCCACCTCTATTCTGCTGGCACCTAATAGAATATCCTTTATTTTTCTGCTTGCTGCATATGCTRTTAAATTAGATAGAGGTATTTGCAAGGTGAATGACAAGTGTAATTGGCTATAAATGCTCCATTTAGAGAGATTGCAAACTATGTTTAAGTTACACCCAAGTGCACCTGTACTTGAGATGCAAAGTCATTCAGCTCCCACAGCACCTTCATTATAACCATACTTCATCCTCCCACACAAATAGATTCTCAGGAAAATAATTTCTCCCCAAATGTACATCTGCTGCGAATTATCCTGGCATCATTACACATGCCAGGGTAGTGAACACAAATCTTATCCTCTGGGGTGGTGCTGATTGAAAGATGACACCTAATTTTGGAAAACAAAGGAAATTTAAAATAAAAACTTGGCAGATATTTTYTGGGGGGAGTTTGTTTCAGAGCATTCCCCAAATTAATTTGTCATTTCTGTTTGCCAGGAGAGGATTTTTTTTTTTCAAAATTTTAATTGAAAATTTTAGCTGTGAATACTTYAGAATGAAATTGAAACMRCAGTTGATTTTTTTTAAGTGACCTTGTCAGGCAATGACTGTTGCTAAAACCAGAGATTATTCTGATACCATTCTTTGACACATCTGAAATAATTTCAGAAAATCATTAATGTTTTCAAGACAGACTATAAAAGGTTTTTTGTTTTTTATTTTGGAAAGTCTTCAAGGCTATTAAAAGGCTATTTTTAAATGYAAACAGCATTTTATTAAAACACTTTCAGTCCTGCAAAGGAACACTTGTGACCAGGAAGAAAATGATGCAATTAACCGGTGCCTACCTTGCATTGTCCCGTTGGATCTGGGCTTGGCTGTGGGGTCCAAATCCCTGTTTATTCTCTTAACAGCCAGGAACCTTGCAGGCTTCAAATTCCCCATTTCTCCTCTCTGTTTGTTCCTTGCTCTAAGTGGCAGCTGGGTATGCCTGGAGAACACACAGGGCCGAGCAGCTTTAACTTCTTTTTGTGTCCCAGAGAATCTCTGTTCTTCAGTACAAAGCAGTCCCAGGCTGCTGTGCACTTTCCCCAGGTTCTTTCAAGCCACATCTGTCATATCTGCACTCCACAGCTGCTCTGGCCTGGTGTCACACATCCAAAGTGAAATAAAAGAAGCTCCTGCACAAATCCAATATCGGTTGTGCCCTGCTGCCTGCGGTGTGGGGCTGAGCTGTGCCTGATTGCAGATCTAATCCTGTCTCTTATACACATCTAGATGTGTATAAGAGACAGGCCAATATCGGTTGTGCCCTGCTGCCTGCGGTGTGGGGCTGAGCTGTGCCTGATTGCAGATCTAATCTCACCCTGGTACCTGAGGAGCAGTAATGACACTGCTCCATTTGGTCCTGCCCAGGGAAGCTGAGGGATCTCTTTAGCTAAATGAAATATTAGCTAAATGAAATATTAGCACTTCTTGGGCTTTCCACAGCCCACGATCATGTTTTGGAAGGCAAATGGAAATTCAGTTACAAGGTGACTTCTGCAGACCCCAGCTCCTGGCCTGGGCTCTTCAGCACATTCAGGAGTTGTCATCTCTGGGTTTTAACAGAGCTCAGRAGGCACAGACAAACCTCTGCTTGGAGGGAAATTCTGCTTTTTAATGTCACAGGACCTTTCTTGCTTTAGTGCTAAACTGTGTTATTTCTCTTTGAATCTTCCCTGAAGTAGTTCTGTGATGTTCCCCTTTGCTGTGCTGAGGGCTGGATGTGTAATTAGTGACTTGTGTGACTCCCAAAAGCTGCAGACTAAACYTTAATCCAACCTTCACGTTGATCACCCTGCCACATCACTTGAAAGCACTTATGATCAAGGAACTGCAATCCTCYGAGCCAATTCCACATTGGAGATGACTTTTATTGGGGAGACTGGATGTTAAAAAAAAATTAAACCGGTCCTCATTAGAAACTGGAGACATAAAAGTCTCCAGAGCCAGCCTGTGAGTGCCACTGCAGAGCTGTTTATGCAGCTATTTATGCAGGGAATAACTCCCCTGTGATGGGCTATTTGCTGTTGCTTCTGCTCAAAGGGATGCCAGTRCTGGAACCAGGGCTTTGGGTTCCTGCAGGAGCCAGTCCTAATGATGGCAAARTGCTGCCTTTCCCTCTCTGGAGGGTGCAGGGGTTGTCACATGGCCTCTGTCTCACTCGTGTCACCCYGGGGCATGGGAAATGGGATATAAACAAAGCTAAAGTGAATGCAGAACCTCTGACCTATCTGYAAATGTTTCTTCTGGGGCTATTTGTTCCTGTAATTCCTCAGAGCACGTTGGGGGAGGCTGATTTRTTGCTGCCTGGGTTATCTTATCCCTGTCCTTTCAGTGAAATGGAGSTCCTTTTTCTTTCTGGAGGGTTTTGGGGATGAACTGAGGAGATGCCACTCAGCTTCTGTGTGTTCCCAGTCACATAACTCCACATCCACTCTGTTGCTGTCAGGACCACCAGGTCCTTYCCTGCAGGGGGAAAAATTAGGGCCCAGCCTGTCCCTGTCCATGTGGTGCTGCTGTTCCAAGTAGAGGGGCTTTGCTGAACTCAGGAGGTTTCTGCTGGCCCCTTTCTTTAGAGAATTGAGGTCCCTTGGCAAAGCCCAGGCTTCCCTTCCCTTCCCTTCCCTTCCCTTCCCTTCCCTTCCCTTCCCTTCCCTTCTCCAAATCTGGATTCTCATTGCAATGCACAGAAGTGAAAACAGCAACACATTGAAACAAATACATTTAAAACACCTTTTTAAGGAGCTTTTGTGCCTTGGTTGGCATCTGCTGTTGGTGTTTTGGGGAAACCACTCCGTGTGCACCATCCCCTCCACACACAGGGTCACATTTCCTGTCTGCCCCACCTGCTGCRGGTGAAACCCAATTAACCCTCATTAATTAAGGGTCTCATGCTGTTTTAAACACCTGGTTCTTTGCCTGGAGAGAGGGGTGTGGTTGTGCTCAGGGAGTTCTGTTCCTGAAGACATTTATCCTTCAGGATGGGAATGCTGAGTGGTGCTGTTGTGGAACCACACCTGTCTGATCAGTGAGTTTTCTCTAAGCCAGCTCTAATTGTTTTATCTAGAGCAGGATCTTTCTCTCCTCACTTCCAGGGGTATTTTTAGACTGGTTGGTAACTCAGTGCTATGCCAGGACCCCAGAAAAGCTSTTGGCTTGAAGAGGGAAGGGGGATGGGATCTGCCTTGTGAAGGGCTGACAGCTCTTCTGAGGTGCTTGGATCTATTCCACACTAATGAGAGTTTCTTATCTGACTGAACTGCAACTTTGCTTAACTGCTGTCCTCTTTTGAAAACCTATGTGYTAAATTACAGAGAGACAATAGTTCCTAAAAGGCACTCCCCTAACCTTAGTTTCTTCACTAAATTGGATGCATCCAGTGAAATSTCTCTGAGAAACAAATCTTTTCTAAGCCTGCACTCTATTCTTCTTAACCTCTCTGCCCTAAACAATTTCTGAGACAAGAGGAATGCCAGCCTGTGATGATCGTTGTACATATATTCCACTTAAGCACTCACTTGGCTGATAGCCTGGAATAAGTCACTGTTGGGGGTTAAACAACTTCTGGGKCTGTAGATGGGACCTCATTATGCAAAGTGAGGAGAGTTATCATCTCTGGAAGCAGCTGTGGAGCTGCTGTGCTCACTCCACAGAAAGTACAAGAGCTGAGGTTACCTGGTGCTGGAAGCTCTCAGCTGAAACCTGAAACAAGTGGGGTAACCTCTCTCCCACGGGGACCTTCCACACTTTGCCTTGGTTTTGCTAATTTAGGATACCATTTTCTGCTAGGAAATGTAGGAAAGGAAGGTTTCCACTCCCTGTAAGGATTATGTCGTTGTTTTGAGATGCTTTGAATTACAAATGCTGCCTTAAATCTGGTCAGGACCAAGGCACTGCTGAGAGCCACACCAAGGCTTTGACAACCCTTTCAAATCAGAGGCTTCCCATTTGAATTTCAGATGTGCCCAAGGCTCTGGAGCACCAGAAGGCAGTGTCTAAACAGGTGAGGTGAATGATCCTGCCTTGGTACTTCTCTGGGATAACCAGCATGGCTGTTTCCCTAGGAGTGTGCTCCTGAAGTGATCTCCACTTCCCAGTGTATTCTCCATTACCTGGTATCATTGAACCAGCTTTGGAAACTCACATCTCTTTTAGGAGTGTTCTGAACTGAAACTTTCTTTGGATTTTAGATCCAGGGCTTTAGCAGATCCTGCTATGGGCTGTCAACAAAGACTTGGTTGGGAAATAATAGAACCAAGGAAATCAACCAAAAGCAGTTGTTCTATTAATTCATTAAATAATCTTACTAGATTTTTTTTCCTAAAAAAAATAAGTTCCTTTTAGATAAGAAGTTCCTTTCCAAAGGCAGATAAAAAGTGTGCCTAGCCAAGTTTATCCTCATGTGGGACTGGGAGAGAAATCTGGATTGTTGGTTTGGACTTCCACAGTAAGGGGGAGCTGCTTTGTCATGTTCAAAGAACCACAAAATGATTAAAGATTCTAAACTTTAATGCTGCATACTTGAATGTCTGTATCCTAGAAAAATCACTAAGCCAAGTAACTTCTTTTTGGACCCATTTGGAATGCTGAGGTCTACAGGCTGGATTTTGAAATCTCAGTGAAATGCATAAAGTCAGCTTAGATTAAGAATTTAACTCACCTGTACTGTGAGCTTAGAGTTGGCTGGGATGAATAATGAAATGATTGGATCACTCTTCCCACACAACAAGTGACACTCTCATCTCTGTGCTTGGAATTCAGAGTGGAATAGGAAACTTTGGAAAAGGAAAAAAGGAAACTTTTTTAGCTGAGCTTTGGTCTGCTTTGACTCTGCATTTCTCTGTGAGCTGTCTTCCTTCTGAATTAATTTGAATTCCCAGTAGATCCCCAAGCTGGTGGAGTTGTGGCATCCTGGGCTTGCTTTCAGATATCCACATGTCAGATTAAACCCTTTTCTGACCCACAGATGGGGCAACTGAGAGGTGTTTTAAAAACTTTTATTCCATTTTCAGTCTCATGAGAAGGGTGAGACAATACAGGTGTTATAATTCACACCATCACAAACAGAAGGCAACTATTTTTTAATTACTATACATTATAAGCATTTCTTGGCCTATCAGCTTTAGCCACACCATGCTGTAAATGCCTTAAAGCCAATCATCTAAAATTACCCCTCATGGGTCCTATTCCAATGAATCTTTCACAGTTATATTTCTCTAAAGTATCTAGTCTGATTTGCAAGGCCATCCTTTGAAACTTGAAACTTGTTTCTAGCTCCATTTCTGTCTCTCCCGTGCTGTAGTTCCTGTGTTGGGCTGCTCCCTCCTCCTCWGCATGCAGAGTGAGCCCTGAAAAGCCATTGACCAAATGCTTCCARGCAGTGCCAGGCTCTCTCAGGACTGGTATGGAGCAGAATGTCACTGTGTGCTCAGGGCTTTGCTCATAAACATGCTGAGCTGTGTGCTGGAAATGGAGGATTCATTCTCTGATGGATTGCTCACTGCCTGCATGTAAACAGAGATGTGGAGGGTGCAGCCAGGACCCTCCAAAGGGTTCTGTAATGTCAGGGATCTTTCCCTACAAATGCTGGGACTCTCCTGCAGATGGAGTGGCTGCCAGGGCTGTTCTGTTTTCCAGCCCCAATGGGATCCTKCTGCAAATCCTCCTCAGCCTGCCCTTGCTTCAGGGCAAAACCCTGTTTGATCAAGGTGTCCTTTACCCTTTTAGGACCCTACAGAGGTCCTACCTGCTTCTCACCTGTCCCTGGAGCTGCTGCATAACTGAAATCATCAAGTTGTTCTTGCAAACTGTTCCCCCATTTCACTTTAATACTTCAAAGAATTACTGGACCTCGTAATATTGATCTATTCACTTCCTATCCTTTTACAGCTGCCTATATAATTTCTGATCCTTAAATGTGACAACTGTGTCCCCAAGATGACTGTTCTTAATGTTTAAATGATTGCTACCTTCCATCAAAACAATCTAGCATTAAAACTGGAAATACAGTGCAAAAGCAGTAAAATAATGTGTCTGTGGATTAATTTCTGACTACCCTCTCAGTATAAAACCAATGTCTGGAATATAACTTGATTTTAAACTAAAAGTAGATCAAAGCTCTCTGAGCAGGAACAAGAAATCACCTGGAAATAGTGCAGCTACGAGGAAAAGTGCCCAAATTTTGTACATTTCATGTATCTGAAACGGCATTGAAAGAATTATTTCAGAAAGAAGGAGGGGTTTATGCTTTTATGTAGATATCAAAGACACAGAGGATTCCAAGAGTGCTARAAAGAACAATTAATGCACCAGGTCTTTCAGTAATTCCATTTCTTCTCTGTTGAGCAATTCAGTGTTTAAACATTATTTAAATTTTTTTTAGTGGATCTGTGTTTCCATGCTAAAGCATTGTATATAATTTGGAGATACAACTCCTATAAATGCAAAGAAAATTTCCCAGCTCCCTCTCCTGCCTGCTCTGCAGACCACCAAAGAAACTACTAATGCAATTTTAATTTATAGCTCTACCTTTTCCTCAAGCTCTGGGACAAAGATTCCCTGAAGTGCTTTAGAACAGGGGTCAGGCTGCATTTCTAACAGAGCTGTGAGGAGTTTCTGCTCTGTAATATCAACCCCACACTCTCCATCTCCACAGCCTGATCCAGCTGGGAAGCTGCARCTTTGGGAGGATGTGCACATCACATCCTCATAGATAGATGCTTTGGACAGCAAAATTTCCAATTTTCTGCAGTTTTTTTTTTCCTGCAGAGCCATCTCTCCCACATGGGAGGTGCCTTAAAGAACAACCCAAGCTGCCAGGGCTGTGCTCCACGTGAAACTCTCACAGCCTCTCTCCCTCCATCTATTAACAGCTACAGCCTCTCCCAGTGCACTTCCCAGAGCTTCTGGCTTTTGGCTTGACATGTTTGTCCATTTCTTTGTTAGCTCACCCTGCACAGACACYCTGATCCAGCCCTGGCTGTTTGCTCAGGCTTCTCAGAGCAAATGTCAAGTGATTTGGAGCTGGCTGTCTTTTAAGTAATGGTAAAACAGGTGTGAAAATCAAATGCAGCAGCTTTTGAATTTGGGCAGCTTCCTGAGTAGGATCTTCTAAATTTCCATGCTCTGAGGCAGGGGCTTTTTAGCAGTGTTCCTGTTTAGCTGCTAGTCAAATCTCCAGACAGTTCTGTGATAAATACCTGCCAGTCCTGCATCTATCATCCCAGATATGCTTGGATTGTTTGCTTGTGCAGATGGAGCGTGTTGGGTGTTTGCATTTGGTTCAGACCACATATGTTACTTGTCTGATGCTTATATTCTATGCAAAGAAATGAGATTTGAACCATTTGTATTTCCAYGGTACCTTTTCCCAAGTCCTTCTTTTCCTCCCTCTTTTCTTTCCAAGATGCATGACCTCTATACAATTCCATTTTCCCTCTGTTTTCACCCCATTCCACCRAAGGTGCACCACCCGTGCAGACAAATGTTTCAAGGACAGAAAAGTGAGGTGCTGTAATTCCCAGTTTTAAATGGGATTCAGTGCCATGTCTGGAGAATCACTTACTGAGGTGTCTTTCTTCAGATCAAGATGAATTTTTAGTGAACAATCTGGAATGTGTCTGGCTCACCTAGTGGGGCCAGGTGTTACAGTAACACTGAGATTTTGGAAACTGAAGTGCTGAGACAATAGTGGGAGTTGTTCACTGTGAGTCAGTCACAAAAAGTGTAACTTTGTGATCAGGCCTGTTACTTAAAATGTTATAAAAAGCCCTTTTCTAAGTGCTTAATGATTTTGGGAGCTTAAGCTCACACCATGCTGGGTTTACCAACAATCTTTTGATTAATCTCTTCCAGGCAAAGCRCTGATAGGTAAAGCTGAGAAACATGCAACAGGCAGATCTCAGATTTAGGACTGATGGTCTAAAATCTGTCAGGGCAGGAAGGTGCCCTGTTTGTGCTGCCCTTTTGCAGCATAAACACAATGCTCAGCTTTTCCAGAGAAGGGCTCAGTAGGAATTTCTGTAATGCAAAGAATGAATTTTACAGGTTCTCCCTTACAACAAAAAGGAGTTCACGGAGCTTTATCAAATGTCAGGTGAGTAATTCAGCTTGGAAAAGCTGGTTCAGAAGGCTGCAGCTTTAAAGCAGAGTCAGAGTGCCAAACACAGCTCTGCTGGCAGATTTCAGTGACCCTGCCTGAAACTTCAGCTACTGGTGGCCACTGAAGTTCTGCAGGGAGCAAACTCTGCCTGCACGAGAGCTTTGCAGTGTGGCAGAGAAGCCAACTTCAGAAAAGCTCCTCCACTTGCCACCTGCTCTCCTTTTCACTGCTGCAGCTTTCCTGGCAGGGTTTCCAGGGGAGCAGTGCAACAGGGTTGTGCACACAGCAGCACTAACAGGGCTCTTTTCCCATTCAGGGCTTTTTTTGCACCCCATTTTGGCATCCTGGCTCACCCTGCGAGGGCAGACACTGAACCTCAGTCACACACTTGTCTGAACTACTCCTGCAAAGTTCTTCTTAGGGCAAACTGGCAAAATAAAATCCTCTCTCATCTCTCAGCTACCTTATAGGCATCGTGTTGTTGGGGCTGCCCTGGTGTTGTCAATCTTGTTTGAAGCAAAACATGTAAAGTTGTTCTTTGCCTTGCTGCTGAGGGGGCTGAAGGATAGAAAAGGACAATTCAGCAGCTTGTCTCCTGCTTTCCATGTGTAACCTGCCTCTTGGAAAGCTGCTGGAAGTGCCAGAGTGGTGTTAAACCATTATTCTCAGCCATTATTTCTTCCTTGTGCTGGTGGTAGGAGAAGCTTTTGCAAGAATCTGCCACTTGAGCTTTCAATTCGCAAGAACAAATACTTTTATAGAAGATATATAAAAACCTTTATATGAGGAGGGAAGGGAACCTGCACTCACCTTCTGATGGGAGGAATTTGCCCCTCCAGCAGCCTTGCCTGSGCTCTTATAACAAGATAATTATCTCAGTGCTGTACTTCAGTTGTGGCCACTTGCTGCCTCTTCAGATTTTATCTTCTTCCTTTTGTATTTTTTTCCCCTATTGCTTTTTAATGTGTTAGAGAAGATTTTAATTTCTTTGTTAGTCTGAGAATGAGGAATGGCACAGAAGGAGTTGGTRGCAGAGAGGAAAGCAGGGCTCTGGTCACATCTTTCATCAGATGAGTTTCAGGTGCTGAGCAGTAATGTGGTGTCAAAATACCRAGCAGTGAAGCATTAGGAGGATGTATCTCAATTTGTTTCAATCCTCTGGAAGCTGAAAGGAAATCCCCTACTACTTCAGATCCCATCATGAAATAATGGCATTTTCCTCTTCTGCCTCCCTCTCTGCTCCCTAGGGGAGAGATCATGCAGGATTTAGATAACCTCCATTCACGTGGCATAATGATATTGTAAGGGAGAAGATTTTTAAAACAAGCAGCAGGCAGGCCTGGGATCAGGCTCAGCTCACTCTCCTTGTGTTGATGGGTGGGGAAGATGGTTCTGTTTTTGGAGAACTGCTCCTCATTTCTGCTACTTTCCCACTCAGTTCAGCTTCCTCAGGGCCTGTGATGTCCAGTTTCTCCCATCCCCTTGGTTCCTGGCTTCTGAAATGTGGAGGGAGAGAGACAAGAGCAGCGAGACTGGGCGACGGTGTTCACAGGGGTCTGAGGATGAGGGAAGAGATGAGGATCTGACTCCATGTTTCAGAAGGCTTGATTGATTATTTTATAATATATGTTACATTAAAACTATACTAAAAGAATAGAAGAAAGGATTTCATCAGAAGGCTGGCTAAGAATAGAAAAAAAAGGAATGATAACAAAGGTTTGTGGCTTGAACTCTCTGTCTGAGCCAGCTGGGCTGTGATTGGCCATTAATTAGAAACATCCAACATGGGCCAATCACAGATCCACCTGCTGCATTCCACAGCAGCAGATAACCATTGTTTGCATTTTGTTCCTGAGGCCTCTCAGCTTCTCAGGAAGAAAAATCCTAAAAAGGATTTTCCATAAAAGATGTCTGTGACATGACTGGGTGACCTGACGGGCTCCCAGCCCCAGGAGATGGGAGAGAGCCCTGTGTGAATGTGGAGTGTGAGAACCCTGAGCTCTGCTCCTCTCTGTGACCATTCCTTCCTGCATTTCTTGCTCCAGGTCCTGGACACTTGCTCCTGTCCTCCTGGACACTTGTTCCCTGACCTCACTGCTCAGCACATGAGATGCYCTTCTCTCACAGCCTGTTTGCTCTCCTGCTTCCCTGGATGTGGCCAGGAAGGAAAAACAGGYTCTCCTGCATTTGTGAGGCTGGCAGATGAGCCTGTAGCCTGCAGTGCTCTGAGAAGTTCCTTTTGATTAAAGCTGGGCTGTGTTGGTAAACCAGCAGTGGATGAGGGACAGCTTGAAACACTTGGATCCTCCAGGACTAGATAAGCATAATTGAGTATTTGGAATTAGCAAAACTGCAAGGATCAAAGCAATCTCCTGGATGGATAACTAGATCAAAGGAGAGACTTTAAAGGAGAAAACATGGATGTTAAGTTCTCCATCTACACTCTATAAATACAAGATGCCAGAGGTAAAGAGGATATAGGAATAAAGGGAGCTTTTGCACATTTCTCAGCAGGAAATAATTTMGTGTCTGACTAGTTTGATTTTAAATTATGATAAAATAACAGGCACAAAACTCCAGCACAAACAAGGTTCTCCTTTTAAAAGCTAAGCCTGAATCCTTATTAGGATATAGGATAAAATCATAACTTCTTCCATAAATTTACATAAAAGAGCAATATCTTGTTTCTGCCTGAAGAACACAAGTTACCTGACTACACAACAAACTGCAACATAACCCAAAATCCATCAAGGACTGTTACTTGGTCTCCATTTAAATCACTCCCTGACATCCAGATAGAATCAGAGAATACAGATTTCTCTCCAAGCACGAGGGGCCCAGCAAAGCACACCACAGATTGGAAACGTGACTGCTGCTTGCTTGTTCTGTGTGTGGCTGCTCAAGGAATGCAGCATTCTTGGATGAAAAAATGAGATGAGAATCTGCCAGGCTTGCCTTATCTTTCCAAGGGAAAGATGCTGGCTTTTAATATTGGTTGGTCTGATCTCAAGCAGCCTGTGGATGTGGTTGTCCTGCTTGTGGATTGCCTGTGATGCTTTGAGCAGGGTGTTTGTCCTGCCTGTGATGTGAGCAGGGTGTTTGTCCTGCCTGTGCATTGAGCAGGCTGTTTGTCCTGCTTGCAGGCTGTTTGTCCTGCCTGTGATGCTCTGAGCAGGCTGTTTTGTCCTGCCTGTGATTGAGCAGGTGTTTGTCCTGCCTGTGGTGCTCTGAACAGCTGTTTGCTTGCTCTGAGCAGCTGTTTGTCCTGCTTGCAGCTGTTGTCCTGCCTTGTGGTGCTCTGAGCAGGCTGTTTGTCCTGCTTGCAGGCTGTTTTGTCCTGCCTGTGATGCTCTGAGCAGGCTGTTTGTCCTGCCTGTGATGCTTTTGAGCAGGCTGTTTGTCCTGCCTGTGATGCTCTTGAGCAGGCTGTTTGTCCTGCCTGTGATGCTCTGAGCAGGCTGTTTGTCCTGCTTGCAGGCTGTTTGTCCTGCCTGTGGTGCTCTGAGCAGGCTGTTTGTCCTGCTTGCAGGCTGTTTGTCCTGCCTTGTGGTGCTCTGAGCAGGCTGGAGCTGGGGTGAGAGCAGAGCTGCAGCCTCAGGCGTGCCTGCAGAGTCCCCGGGCTGTGGAATGAATTCTGCTGTCATATCCTGGGGGATTGAACTCCCACGCTGACATGTGCTTCCTGCTGCAAGGAGTGCTAATGAACAAATACTTCTGCGGTTAAATGAGGTGTTTCAGAGGGTTGTAAAAGCAGCTTTCTGGGAGGAGAAAATGAGCTGAGCAGYGCTTTGTGCAAGAAGGAAGTGCAARTGGTACATGTCTGCATGCTCAGCCTGTCACCCTTACCTGTGTGTGTGGATCTGGGGGTATTTAAAGGATTAGGCAGCTCTGAGGATCCCAGTGATGGACTGGACTGGACTGGAGGTTCTTCCCTCCAATCCTTTTGTCAATCTGACCCCTCAGGCCTATCCCATAAGGATGTGATAATCCCCTGACAGTGAAGAGCTGGGTGTTAGGGATAAGATTGACTTAACTTTAGTGAAGAGGCATTTAGAACAGCGTTAATGTTACCTCTTGCTACAACTGAGTTCCCTGCCTGAGGCTTTCCTTCATTACACTTTGGATGGGAGACAGGAAAGGAGCATCCARAAGAACAGCCAGCACTGCCATGCTTGGCTCCTCTTCTTTTCTGAGCAGATAAAGCTGCGAGGAAAGAAAACATCTTTTATTGTGCTCTGCTCTTTCTCCAAATTCTGTGATCAGTTAACTGCCAAGCACTTTCCAATCCAACCAAATCAATTTGCAAACTTTCCCTAATACTATCAGGTAATCTGCAAGCTGTTTGCTCCCTGCCTTCTTGGAAGGGCCATTAATACACAGGATAATGGATACCTCGGGGAAGCCAGACATTAAGTTAATAATTAATGTTTACAGAGGCCTTGAGGCAACTGAGTGCATTTACCTCCACGAGGATATTGAAATTGCATTACTGTAATTTCAGCTATCTCCCCATAGCTGGCAATCAGAGTTGGGCTGGAGCCTGGCTCCAGATGAGCTGTTCTTAGCCTGGATTGCAATAAATGAAGTGTTCCTGAGAATTGCTGGGCTTCCCRTGCTGTTCTGTAGTTTGTGCTGATGCTGAGGGAGGCATGTGGGACTAATCCCTCCTGACAGGCTCCTGGGGGCTCTGCTGGATGTGCTCTGTGTGGGCTGTGGGTGCTGAGGGCAGGGGSACCAGGCTGCTGTCAGTGAAGTGCTGGTCCTGCTCTGGCCTCTGAGGACACCACAGGGAGTTTGTACAAGCCCCAAAGAGCCTCTGTGAGTGGAAAGGGTGGATCCTAAAGGGACATGCAACCCAAAGCCCAGCCCTGGTCTTCAGCCAGCCAGAGAGGGGGTATTCACTGGAGATATCTCACAGACATGGTGGCAGTGAATTCAGAACAGCCTTAATCCAGTCAGGGTCTGGGATATGGATGGATCAGGCTCCACCTACAAATCTGAGGAGCTGGAATTTCAGATGGCAGGTTTTGGGCATGCTTTACCTCTGCAGATCACAAATTAATTGTGTGTGTTCCTTGAAGAACCTCCCCTTTCCATAGGYTTGTCTCTTTTCTTCCCTTCTCTCTGCACATTCTGCAGTTTGATCCATTCCCTCCAGAAGCCCTGGCTCCACTTTGTCCCATACCCAGTGTGTGTTCCCTGTCCTCTCAGCCCATGTGTCTGCTGCCTCTGAGGTTTCTTTTTGTGCTGATTTTGTCCCATTTCCCTCAGAATCTGTTTTCCTGTAGACATTTCTCCTATTCCAGAGCCAAGCTACATCTGTTTGGGGTCAGAGTGCTGGGCTGGGRCTGGRGCTGACCCTACAGCTGCTTCAGGACAACACTGAACACATCCTTGTGCTGGGACAGTCCTGGGGCATTTGGGCACAAAGGCTTTAGCACAGGCATCCTCACATGTCAGGGAAAACTGGGTTGGGTATAAGTCACATTTGTTGGCCCCAGCTCCCATGTTTGGACAAATTTTTTCCAAGTACTGGAATGTTTAAAATAGCATTAAACAAACCTCCCCTTCAATTTATGAGTGTTCATCCCTGAAGAGTCTGCCTGGRAAATGTGTTTAATTCCTAAAGCCATTTTTCCACTCAGAACCTCTTCACTTTGGGCAGGTGAACAGCTATGCTGAGCTGCTTGTCTTTCATCCAGCCTCCTGAAGAGAGGTCTTATCTGGCTGCAAGGTGTAATTTGTTTGAAACTGTCCTCACTCATCAATCCCAATGATGTCAGCTCAGTGCTTAAGCCAGTSCTTTTATTAAGTTCCAGGGGTTTTGTATTCCACAATCCAATTGTGCATTATTGATAAAGTCTTGAGCAGGGGATTACTTGAGCCAGGAGCTCTCTGGCACATTAGTCACACCTGAGGCTGTGTTTTTCACAGGGATTTCTGCTCTCCTGCTCTCCTCTTCAGGCCTGCCTGGTTCTCCTGCTCCTCTGGAGCCCTGGGGTTCCTGACTCCAGCAGAAATGCAGGATCACAGCAGGGAGGTGGCAGTGACAGCAGGACAAGCAGAGCTGAGACTGTGGCGGTGTTCACAGGGGTCCCAGGATGAGGGAAGAGATGAGAATCTTGACTTCAGAAGGCTGATTTATTATTTTATGATATATATTATATTAAAAGAAAATTATATACTAAAACTATACTAAAAGAATAGAAGAAAGGATTTAATCAGAAAGGTAGCAAAGGAAAGGAATGGAATGATAATRAAATCTTGTGACTGACCAGAGAGTCTGAGCCAGCTAAACTGTGATTGGCCATTAATTAAAAACAACCACATGAGACCAATCACAGATSCACCTGTTGCATTSCACAGCAGCAGATAATTATTGTTGACATTTCATTTCTGAGGCCTCTCAGCTKCTCAGGAGAAAAGATCCAAAAGGATTTTTCATAAAATRTGTCCGWGACSTGTGACCTGATGTGTGACTCCTAAATGACACATTTTCCCTATGGACAGGCTGTGATTTTCACATATCAGTTATTTATAAGTCTAAGAAATTGTAAAACAGATCTTTTCCCCCCAGATTTCAGCAAAATGATCATAAAGGCATTGAAGCTAGTGAGAGCCTCAGTCTGCCAGCTGAGTGGTGTGTGTGTGTGTGCTGGTTAAAGCCAGGCTATGTGCAGCCTGTCACCTTCCCAGCAGGGCAGGGCACATCCTTCTGGAATCATCTCTGCCTTTACAGCCTTGCTCACAAAACAGCATCAGCCAGAAAATGGAAACCAAATTAAAGCACTTGTTGTTTTTGTCGCAGAAGAAAAGAGACCTTTCTTTCTGCAACAAATTTATGTCTTGGGTTTTCCATGACTACTTGATACATTTTTTAACCACTGTAGAMCTGCCAGAAACAAGGTATTTACAACCCCACTGTGCAACTCAAAATAGACTTGAAACTAGTGGGTTCTTTCCTCTGAGGGTTTCTTAGCGTGGTTTGCAAAACTGTGCAGTGARGTGTGACCTGTGCTGGCTGGTTTTGCTCTGCCTGCCTCGTGTATCATCACTTGGGCAGGACAGTGATGATGGAGGGGTGGCACTCAGAGGATGTGCTCCTGCAGGGGATGTTAAAGCATGTTTTACAGCCACACTCCCCTTCCTGTTCATGTTTCTTGTTGCACACTCTGCCTTCCAGACACACCAGAAAGGCTGGAATAAAAATGTCCCCTCTGTTTTTCCTTCAGGCTCTGTCCTCTCCTGTTGGTGAAGGGGGAAAAATAAAATAAAATAAAATAAAATAAAATAAAATAAAATAAAATAAAATAAAATAAAATAATTTTAAAATTGCATTCTCCTGTGCAATGTCTCAATGGGCAAGATCAAGGCACAGCTTCTTTATTAGAAGCCATGGGGAAGGGTGGGGTTGGTGTGACAGGAGAGCTTCCCACTTCACTTGGGGGGCATCTGGCACTGACATATTTCCTGAAAAATACCTTTGCCAGCATTTTTCTCCTGAGAASCTGAGAGGTCTCAGAAACAAAATGTAAACAATGATTATCTGATGGCTGTGGAATGTGGTCTGGAGATGGTTTACCAACAGGTGCATCTTTGACTGGTCTCATGTGGGCTGTTTTTACTTGATGACCAATCACAGCCAGGTGTGTTGGGCTCTCCGAGTCTGTCATGGGGTTTTTATTATCATTCCTTTCTATCCTTCTGATGTCTCCTTTCTCTTTCTTTAGTGTAGTTTTAGTATATAATTTTCATAATATAATATAATGATGTAATATTGTGGTATAATATTGTGATATTATATCATATGATGTGATATAATATAATAATATAGTGATATAATATTGTGATATAATGTGATATAATGTAATGTGATTAATATAATATAATATAATATAATATAATATAATATAATATAATATAATATAATATAATATAATACAATATAACATAATATAATATAATATAATATAATATAATATAATATAATATAATATAATATAATATAATATAATGATATAATATGATGTAATATGATATAATATGATATAATATAATGATATAATATAATGATATAATATTGTGGTATAATATTGTGGTACAATATTGTGATATGATATCATATGATGTGATATAATATGATGTAATATAATAATATAGTGATATAATATTGTGATATGATGTGATATGATGCGATATGATGCGATATAATGCTATTATATTGTGATATAATATAGTGATATGATTTGATATGTGATATAATATAATAATATAGTGATATAATATAGTGATATAATGCGATATAATATAATGTGATATAATATAATGTGATTAATATAATATAATATAATTTAATATATAATCCTTCTGAAACATGGAGTCAAGATTCTCATCTCTTCCCTCGTCCTTGGGACCCACAACACCACAACAATTAATAACCACAGGTACCTTGAGCTGATCCAGCAGAGCTGTGGACTGAGAGTGTGGTGAGCCCCAGAGAATGGGATGCCAGGGTGCTGGCTGCCCCCACACCTCACCCACCCTGGCTGCCCACCCTGGGGGCTGGATCCCAGCTGCCCCACCTGCTCTCCATCAGCCTCTGCACTGGAAACTCCTGCAGGTTCCCTGGGAGCTCCTGGAGCCTGTGTTAGCTGGAGCTGTGACATTGCTGTCACAATTCACATGCTAAAAGGCCTTTTACTCCCCCTCCCTGCCCAGCCTCTGTTATAGAGGGCTGGCTTTATAAACCTTATTAGAGGCTCTGTCTTGCAAAGCCCTTGGGGGCTATTTGGCTTGATAAAACACTACATAAATTGGAGTGGCTGTTGATTTTGGAGCCCTTCTTACGAGACAATTGTGTTTCCAATTAGGGATTTCCTTCTCTTACATGCACAACATGTTGTTGTTTTTTTTTTCCCTTTGCAAGATGGCTTAAAATGCCTGCCATGTGCTGATAAGCTCTGTGCTAGACCTTTTGTCTTCTCCTGCTGCATGTGTGCAGGCCAGTGTGCACAATGAGGTAGATACAACTCCCCAAATCCACTGCCAGCCATAAAAAAGCTGATCCAGGACAGTGCTTGTTCTCCCTCCCCAGGAGCTGTGGGGATGTACAGAAAATTCAGTCATTCAGATGCTTGCTGAACACTGCCAAAAGTGGAATTATTTGGTTTATAGGTGGCCTCAGGGGGGTGAGAGGGTGGATTAGCAAGGCAGGAGTGCTGGCAGAGGGCAATGCCAGCTGGCTCTTGTGGGCATGGGGGCTCCTTGGGAAGAGGCTTGGCCATGGGGGCATCCCACAGAGCCAGGGGAGCAGCAGTGAGGAACAGGAGGCACTGAAAGGCTCCCAGGCCAGTACATCCCTCAGCAGAAATRACTGCAGGATCACAATGAGATTTCTGGTTGCCCTTTCTTCATTTCCATCATGAATTACACTTGATCATAATGGGGTTGCAGAGWTCCCCCCATCCCCTTACCACAAAAGGCTACAAGAGAAATAAAAAAAAGCCAAGCTTATCAGAGGATATAATCTCTTGGGATAACATGAGTTGTCACTTGGGGGCCTGAAGTGATTTCTTATCTGTTAAAAGCCTACAACTGCCCAGGAAGCAGGCCTTGCTGATGCTTGCAGCTTTTGAAGGGTGGAGGGGAGGTGGGTAATGTTCTGATCCTTTTTAAAAAAGAGCAGGAGATAAAGTTTACTCTGGAGTCTGTAACATGCTCCAGCACTCTTGTCCTCTGGTAGTGGCCTGTGCTAACAGCACATCAATAAAATTGCTGATGCTGCTGGTAAGTAACGAGATAATTGCCAAGGATGGGGAGGGGAACAGAACTAAAAATCTGAAATGGTAGTTAATGCCTTTCTCATTAAGTTACCAGCCTTAAATACATGGCTTACTGCATCTCTAACTTTCACTGCTATAAAATGGTACAAATTGCAGACTTAAGAGATCATTAGAAAAATACACAACGGCTTTATCTTCATGAATAAAAGTGATGCAGCACAGAGCTKTATCTTCTGTGGGTAGGCAGATGCAAGCCAAGACAAGGAGGACCCTGTTCCCTGGTGGTTTTTAAGAACAGCAAAKCCAAAGGTTTGTGCTGTCTGYGTGGTTAAAGCTGTGCCTTAACCTCTTTGATGTAAATAGTTCTTAAGATAAAAGATGAAGCTCTTCCGAGAATATTTTGCCRTTCCCTGGTGACAAATCAAGGAAATGTTTTGTGCTGATTAAGTCACTGTCAGCAGGTCAGCCATCTCGGGGAGCTGATTTAGAAGCCTCTCAAATAAATCACCTCTCCTTCTCACCCCTGCCCATCCCTCACTCAGCTCTGTCCCTGCCCTGGAGGTGCAGATGGGGCTCTGAGTGCTGGAACCTCTGCTGTGACCCTGCCCTCACCTCTGGGTGAGCTCCAGCAGCAGAACCTGCAGGAGCTGCTGTSTCCCAGCTCCTCTGCAGAGCAGCTCTTGCAGGATGAAAAGGGAAGAAAATGTCTGTGGTATTTTCGGGGTCCCCCGTCAGAGGAGGAATGATGGAATCTGACTCCGTGTTCTTGAGGTTAATATTGACTATTATTATATTATAATTATATTATATTTATATTATATTATATTATATTATATTATATTATATTATATATTTATATTATATTATATTATATATATATATTATATTATATTATATTATATCTTATTATATCTTATTATATTATATTATTATATTGAATGCTATACTAAAACTATGATAAAGAATAGAGAAAGGATACTTACAGAAGGCTTAACAAGATACTAATTAAAAACCCATGACTCTCTCTTCAGAGTCCGACACAACCTGACCATGATTGGTCATTAAGTTAAAACAATTGACATGAAACCAATCAAACAACCACCTGTTGGATAAACAACCTCCAAACCACATTCCAAAGCAGCAAAACACAGGAGAAGCAAATTAGATAATATTGTTTTCCTTTTTCTCTGAGAGGGCTGTGCAGCCACCTACAGTGACCTCAGGTGTCAGGACCCAGGACATCCCTCTGGCTGTCCTGAGCAGCCAAGAGCCCTGCCAGGGGGCTCAGAGACCCTGGCACAGAGCCCAAAATGCCTGTGTGGGTTTGATTATGAGCCTTGGAGCAAACTACCAACCTTGCATGAAGATCTGCAAGCCACAACAGTTTAGGCAGAATGATGGTGAAGTTATCATGGGGTGGAAAAGTAGATTTTGGGGTTTTTGGTATGGGGGTTCAGGAAGCAAGATGGAGGGAACTGGGTGTATCCAGCCTTTCTCCTTCTTCTTCTTGGCCTCCATCTTCTGCTGTGATGTTGGCACTTACAATTGGTTTAGAGTAGAAGCTCACTGTCTAACATAGGTGATAGGTATTGGGAAGTAATTGTAAATATTGTACATGTGGTTTTTAGTATAAAGACATAATGCCACCCTGGGGCAGGCAGAGTGCCTGGAACTGTCCTGCTGGATGGACCTCGGCAGGGCAGGAGAAAAAATTTTTACAGATAAGATAAAATAAACAACCTTGAGACTGAGAAATGAAGAGCCCTGACTCCTTCTTCAAGCACTCGGGTTGGGAAAAGAAACTTTCCAACTTTTCTCAGGGTCACTCTGACCAGTTAGAGATCCCAACACTCAGGCAGCACCAGGAGAGGGAAGGGTGAAGAAAGGACCTGCCAGAGACCTGGGGGGGTTTATTACAAGACATTAACCAAGCAGAAATTCTTTTATCATCATTAACGTTCTCAGCCCAAAGCTGAYCAGACCCAGGAGCTTTAGACCAGATCAGGCTCTGGATCATCTGGCCATTACAGCTTTTGATCCTGAGCCAATTCCATCCTATCTCTTTGGCTAACAAGAATCTGAGAGGCTTCTGCTCTGTTTTCAGAGCGGATGAGATGYATCACCAGTGCTCCAGCTTTCCTTTTCTCCCATTTCCTAAACCAATAAATATTTCTCATAGATGGGCCTAATGGTCTAAGCATAACCTGGCAGCTCATGAAATATTTCCCTGCTTTAATCAGAATCCTGAAGCAAACAAGGAGGGAAATAAAAAGCCAATAATATGCTTGGTTGTGTGCACAAAAGTAGAATGAAATATATGAAGCTGGTAATGGCTCTGCTGTCACATCTTAAAAACATTTGCTTTGACTTGCATAAGTGTCAATTCAGCTTGCACTTGACACATTATACCATGGATAAAGCTGCTGGCTTTTAAAATCAGGTCTTTAAATGAACGTAGAGATACTCTARGTAGCTACTCTGTATTGTTGGGTAATGATGTATGTAGCACAGAAAGCTTTTTCTCTAAAAGCACAACTTTTAGGCTGCCATTTTTTTTTCTGCTTTGTCTCTGCATTAGGGAAGGAGCCCAGGAGCTCATCCACTGCCATGACTAAAGGCAGATCTCTTTAGCCAAGGTCACAACAAGCTGGAATTCTTGGCCATTTGCTGGGGAGGTTCAGCCAGGCTGGCTGGGAGGAGAGCAGAGGAGCTGGGGGCTCTGTCCTGAGGGAATGACTGCAAATCTGTTAAACCTGTTCACTGAACAGGGGCTTAGATCTCCTGAAAAGCAAATTTCACTACCTGCCCCAAGCCCACAATCATAGAAATCTGGTATTCGTACCCAGAAATATCTTTTAGTTTCTCCACTGGGATTCAAATTGACCAGCATCCTCCTACCACCCAGAGAACTTTCTTAACTCTCTCCCCAAGATGTCTGAGCCAAACAAAGCTGTGTCCATGTTCACAGGGGTCTTAGGATGAGGGAAGAGATGAGGATGTGACTCCATGTTTCAGAAGGCTTGATTGATTATTTTATGATATATATTACATTAAAACTATGTTAAAAGAATAGAAAAAAGGATTTCCTCAGAAGGCTAGCTAAGAATAGCAAAAGAAAAAATGATAACAAAGGCTTGTGTCTTGGACTCTCTGAGCCAGCTGACTGTGATTGGCCATTAATTAGAAACATCCACATGAGACCAATCACAGATGCACCTGTTGCATTCCACAGCAGCAGATAATCATTATGTTGTTTACATTTTGTTCCTGAGGCCTCTCAGCTTCTCAGGAGGAAAAATCCTAAGGAAAGGATTTTTCATAAAAAATGTCTGCGACACAAAAGCCTCCTGTCTTCATCCTGCACCCTGTCTGCCCTCTTACCTGCCACCCTCTCACCCTCCACCTTTGCCTCTTTTGCTCCTGAAACATTCTTGCATTTCCTTTCTGTCACCAAACCTGACAGATCAACAGAACTTTTCTCACACTGAGGTCACATCTGTCCTAGGCTTGTTCATGGTTTTGTGCCAGCCCTTTCTCTGTTGTCATGAGAGCACGTGGTAGGCCTAAGATCCTACCTGAGGACACCACTGGCCTTTCTCTGGCTCTGCTGCTCATTTCATTCATTTGCCCCCTGCTAAGCTTTTCCTTTTATCCCTTCCTAGAACTTTTTAGGTTTTCTAGTCCTCTTCCCATTCCACTCCCTCTGCATAACAAGAAGTGGTCTCTGCGCTGATGCTGATGCTCCACTTTCCATTTCTGCTTTTGCATTGCTCCTCCACTCCCCTGAGTCCCTCCTGGGGAACAATCCTCCTTCCAGAGGAGCTCCAGAACCTTCATTCCAGCTCCTTCCAGAGGAGCTCCAGACCATTCCAGCTCCTTCCAGAGGAGCTCCAGACCTTCATTCCAGCTCCTTCCAGAGGAGCTCCAGACCATTCCAGCTCCTTCCAGAGGAGCTCCAGACCTTCATTCCAGCTCCTTCCTGGAGCTCCCACAGCTCCAGACCTTCATTCCAGCACTTCCCCTTTGAGCCACCTCGGCTTTCCTCCTCTCTGTGGCAGAAATCCTACTAAAGGGCACTTGAGTGCTGTGTCCTTTGTSTCCCCACCTGTCAGGGTCACAGAATCCACATCCATGTGCAGCTGGGTGACTTCTGTACTATCCCAGATCCCTCCTGAGCAAAAACTCCAGGCAGGGAGCTGCAAGTTAATGCACTTTGCTCTGGGCAAGGCAGTTTACCTTACAGCTGCTTCTCACGACTTCACAGCCTCTAATTTTCTTGTCCTACCGCCTTGAACTTTATTTACTCTGGGGACAATTGGAGGAGATGGCTTTGAGTGTTTCTCAAACACCGAAACAGYAAGAGCCGGGCTGGAATGTGTGAATTGCTGAGAGCCTTAAGTGACAGCTGCTGTACTTGTGACCCTTGGGTGAGGAAATTAGAGGCTATGAAACCTCTGGAAAGGCTTTCTGCCACATTATTTACTTTGCCCAGRTTCCCTGAGGCTCACTCAGAAATGTGCTTCTGAGCACTGCTCAGTGCTCACATGTTTACAGTGCAATGGAGTTAAAGGCACTGGGGATTTGCCTCGCTGCTGGAAAAGCTGGGTGGGAAGCCAGGCTGCCTTGAAGGCTTTTTTAAACAGGATTAGAGCTTTTCAAACTCGAGAATAGGAATGGGAGGGCTTTTGCCACGCTGTTTGATCAGTGGGAAGGGGTTTCCATGCCCRGGATTAGCTGTTATCCTGCTCAGGGCCGGCCTCATGGCGTGTGGGAGGATAAACAGATCTGGACTTTTCCAGTGATATTTTTCTCTGTTGGCAGCTTTAGGATTTCCAAACTGACTCCTCTCCCCTCAGAGAGGGCAGCAGTCCCTGGATAAAAGGAGGTACCAAGTTCAGAGAGGCTTTAAACAGGAATTTTGTCTTCATMAGCCAGTCCTCCTCCCTCTGCAGATTTCTGCATCGTCTTGGAGGGCTCCAGCCCTGCAGGTAACTTTTATCACTTCCCCRTGGATGGAGAGGATATTTCTCTTCCCAAATCCTGGGAAGGATCTTTTCCTCCATGCTGAGAAATGTCTTTGCACTCAGAATCACATTCCAGCCTCCTTGGGAAGAAGCTTTCCTTGGGGAATGTTCTGGTAACCAAATTCCGGGGTCAAAGCCCTTTCTAAACATCAAGGTGGTGCTTCAGTCTTTTTCCAAATCAGCTCTGAGGGAGGGAGTTTGGGATATTCATGGTGCCAGATTTATAAAATAAAATCTGGGAGGTGGAGGCTGATTCCCTGCCCTGCCAGTGGCTCTGTGACCTTGGCTAAGTCCTGATCATAATGGAGGTGGCTGAGATGTGAGTTTGAAATGTTTTTGTCAACAAAAAGTGATTACATAGGCATAGAGAAAAAATAAATAAATAAGTGATCCAGGAAATTTTGTAATTTTTTTTTTAATCTACCAGTACCTGGAAGAAAAAAAAATATTCAAGGAAACTTGGCTGGAGTCCCTATTCACTTAATCCTTTTCTCCTTGACAAATGCTGCAGATTCTGTATGCTGGAGGATATTCTTCAAGAGAAGCCTGGCTGTTAGTACATTAAGAGGCAATTTAATATTGAATGCACACTGAAGAAGCAGAGCTCTTGACTAGAAAGCAAACAGGACCAGAAAGGGGATACAAATAAATAGAGCAAGCACCAACCTTTTCCCAAGCCTCACCTTAAATTCCCTTTTAAATAAAGGTAAAGCTGATTCCAGCATTTCCTGCTTGAGGAACTCCTGCTACTTTATCACTGTGGAGATGCAAAACAAGCTGAGCTCTGGTGATCAGGTGTGTTGCTGACATCCTCAAAAACAATCCTCAGGTGCTCTGGTGTGTTTCTAACACCCTTATGGCCACAGGTCCTCCTCCTCCTCCTCCTCTCAGCACAATCAAAGCTGGGTGGGATTTTTGCTGTCCTGCAATGCCAAATGCCTCAGGTTTTCCCCATGATTTTCTGCTGCCTAATTCATACAGGGATAGCTGTATTTTAATGATGTTTTAGTTATTTATTTCATTATTTATTATTATAATTTATAATTATTATTTTATAATTTAAAATATTATATTTGAATGTATATTAATATAGGTATAGCTGGAATTTGCTGGGTTTTTTTAGAGCACCTATTTCCTGCGAGGTGGTTTTCAAACAGGTTGGGGTGAGGGGAGAGTTTRSAGCACAAATAKTGGATTTTTCTCCTGGGAAGCTGAGAAGCCTCAGAAAAAAAGGAAAACAATAATTATCTGATTTGCTTCTCCTGTGTTTTGCTGCTTTGGAATGTGTTTGGAGATTGTTCACCCACAGGTGATTGTTTCATTGGATTCTGCTGTGAGTTGTTTTGACTCTTAGGCCAATTGGGGCCAAGCTGTGTTGGGGCTCTGGAGAGATTAATGAGTTTTCATTATTATTTTTTTAGCATTCAGTAAGTATCCTTTCTGTATTCTTYAGTATAATATAGTATTMTTTAATATAATACAGTATAATAAAGTAATAAATTGGCCTTCTGATAAGACRGAGCCAGATTCATTCCTTCCTTTCTTTGTCARGGAGGAACCCAAGTAAAATAGGCTGTGTTTGGCATTTTTGGGCTCTGTGAAGTGCAGGAGAGTTGTGTCCCACCCGAAGTTGTTTTCCAGCACTGCAGAGCCTCGGGGCACTGTGAGATTTGAGTAAGTTCAGCAGTGAATGTCAGTGTGAGGGCTGGGGACAGCTTCTCCCTTCTCTGTGGCACTGCAGCTGCCTCCATCTGTTCCCATTTCTCTACCTGTTCCCTGTCCCCCTCGTTGTTAGTCTGTAGCTGAGAAAGGGTGGACARGCTTGGGGAGACTGGATCAACCTCTGCTTGTGATGGGAACAGGTAGAGAAATGGGCCTCCCCTCCAGAATTCCTTCAGTGCYAGGAAACTCCTGTGAGGAAAGTGCCTCTCCCTCTCTCCTCCTGCCTGGGAGCAGGAACAAATTGCCCCAGCGTGCTCTGTGGGTTWAACTTCATTACAGAAAGTGTTCCTGCTGAAAAGCCAATGTCCTTCACAGGTGCTTGGGGAGAAAAATGCCTCTGGAATAGCCCATCTGGTGCGCGGGTTTTGATGAGTTCCCTCTCCCCTGTCCCTGCCCTCATTACTGGGAAATGCCCAGCTGCTGTTCACAGTCCATTCCMATAATAACGCTGCTGCTTCATCAGGGGCAGCCTCCACCTCAGGAGAAAGCARAGAGGCTTTTTTTTCTTCCTGTGAAGATGGGGAAGGAGGAAATCATGGTGGGAAATGTTTTTTTGGTTCAGAGGAAGGTTTGGGAAGGGAGCACTGTTGTTCTGTTGTTGTGGCTGTGTCACAGGGTCTGAGGATGAGGGAAGAGATGAGGATCTGACTCCCTGTTCGAGAAGGCTTGATTTATTTTATGACATATATTATATTAAAACTATACTAAAAGAAATAGAAAAAGGATTTCATCAGAAGGCTGCTTAAGAATAGAAAAGGAATGATAACAAAATCCTGTGACTGACTGAGATAGTCTGAGCCAGCTGACTGTGATTGGCCATTAATTAGAAACAACCACATGAGACCAATCACAGATGCACCTGTTGCATTCCACAGCAGGAGATAACCATTGTTTACATTTTGTTCCTGAGGCCTCTCAGCTGCTCAGGAGAAAAAATCCTAAAGAAAGGATTTTTCATAAAAGATGCCATGTGACATTCTGTCAGGGTGATGGGCCAGCAGATTCAGAGCAAAACTGAGATAACAGCACTGCCTTTGRTCACACACATGCCCCAGATCAGTGTCCTCKGCCTGGACAGAACTCCCCAGCTGTTCTGGGGACATGACATGACCTCTTCCTCAAGTAAATGTAGTGCTGCCCTTGAAAATAAACCCCTTATAGCAGATATTTGAAAGCCACTTAGATGGGCCAGTGGTGATTTTGAAACTAGCAGAAGTGAAGATATGACTAAGAGAGAGCTAAATGAGGAAATTAGTTGCCCTGCAAAACACTCTGCAAAATCAGATGTCAGTTAAATTGCTGCTTTCTTTGCTTGTGTTYCAAAATTGCAGTTTCTTCCTGCTCACTCCTCATGCTCTCAGCATGACCAGACCATGCCCTTTTGTTTGGCACTGTGACCTTTTATCCCTGGCCTCTGTCTTGAAACATAAATTGCACTGTCTGGACAATAAATCCATCTCTTGATCAAGCAGAGCTTCACTGTAGAGGGAAGGAAATAGCAAATTGTGAGGAGATATTTCTGTTTGTTTTCTCCTGATTTGCTGCTYTTTTGGATAGTCATTGAGACAGCTTGGCCTCTTCTTCCCTGCATGAATTACCAATAAAATAAAAGGGACTTTTTCCTGTGTCCTTAATGTCTTTTGTTCTCATTCCACAGCAGAAGTGAGTGTCTTTCAGAAGCCTTGTTCCCTTTACAGATAAGTTATCAGTACCACTTGCATCTCAGGCACTCAGCAGCATGGACAATAGACTCCTTGGTAGTTCCAAAAAGCAGCTTCTCCAGTTGATTTAATGTCTTTGTGGAGGAGGCAACAGAGACAGAACTGGTGAGGAGCCATTGGAGTCAAATTGTGCTTGTCAGGAAAACAAGCTGAATTTCTCTCCCACTGTGTCATCATTCCTTGGTTTATGAGGAKCTCTCTGAGCTGGCTCTCCCTTGCCTGGCTGGCAGGAATCTTTATTTCACTTTCTCCCTGGCTCTCCCCTTTGCTGCTCAGCCCTTGCTAATGCTCCACGGCTGCTTCAGGGCTGCACATCCCCTCCCACCTGGACTCCAGCACAGATTTTTTTTTAAACTCTAGCAGCCAGATGTGCCACACAAAGCTGGATTTCAGCTGCTGCTGTGTCCAGGGGAGAGCCCTGCCATTCTTGCTCCCTTGCAGCAGGGTGATCCTCAGGCCAGCCTGGTGTGGGTGCTCTAGGAGTGACAGGGGCAGGACGGTGGGGACAGAGGGACAGGAGAGATCTCTGCAGCCAGGTCAGGAACTTGTGGTTTATTGCAAAGGGCCTGGGGGCAGGGCCCTGCTGGGAGCTGCCAGCCACAGCTCAGAGCAGGCCCCAAAGAGGGAGAGAGAGGTAAAGAGAGAACGAGAGAGTAAAAGAGAGGATCAGAGGGTGAGGTTCCCGTTACAATACAATAAATCTTCTTCTGGTCTTGGAATTTGGTGTTTATTGCAAAGGGCCTGGGTGCAGGGGCCTGCTGGGAGCTGCCAGCCACAGCTCAGAGCAGGCCCCAGAGAAGAGAGGGGGAGAGGATGAGAGGGTAAGAGAGTAAAAGGGTAAGAGCGGAAGGGAATAAAAAAGTTAAGAGAGTAAAAGGGGTAAGAGAGCGAGGTTCTCGTTACAATACAATAAATCTTCTTCTGTGTTGAATATTCTGATTCTCACTAACCAATCTAGTACATGATACAAATCCTATAGCATTTACATACAGCCTATAAGAATCATTACATCACCATACTGTGTTACATTTTAAACCCTAAAAACTCCTCTTTGGGCCCCTTCTGCCAAGCTGTAGGGTCTGCTCTGACCCTTGGGCCTGTCTGCAAGCAGAGGGAATTGTTTCATCAAAAGGGGATTACMTTCAGCYRGCCACACCATTKTTTTCCAGTTGYTCASTAACTGAGGTATCTCAAAGCTTGCTTTCATTTCAATCTCGCTTAGTTTCTGTATTCTCAAAATCTTTTGCCAGRCAATCATATTSATAAGGCTTTCCTGTTTCATCTTCCCCAACAGGTGCCACACARCTGCAATGGCACCAGCCTGAGGTGTGGCTGTTCCCCTCCCAAACCCAACAGCAGCCCCCTGCCAAGGCCAGGAGCTTCTTTGGAGGCTTCCCTGCAATCCACCACCACCTCCACTCCCCCCAGTGCAGCTTCTTCATGGATTTCAAAGCCCATTCTGGGCACTTTCTCCAGGCAGGATTAGTGCTGGGAGAGGAGCAGCCTCAGCCACCCATGCCAGGGAATGTCCCTGTGAGGACACAGAGCCCAGCCCAGCMRGGCACAGCTCAGCTCCTGCTGTGGTGAAGGTTCAGCTCTGCCTTCAGCCCATGCTGGGGATGCTGGGCTCACAGGATTGCCCCAGAAAGGCAAAGGCAGCTCCAAGGAAAGCTGTTGGTGATGAGGATGAGGAAGGAGAAAGCTGGGCTTGATAAAATCCTGGCATGTTCAGCTCTTTCCATAACAGGCAGGATGAAGGGCCAGGAGTACCCCAGGCAGGTCCCTTGATGCATTCAGAGGCCCCATCAAGGGATTTCCTGCATTTCTTGCAGATGGGCCATGTTTCTGGCTGGGCAGAGCCAGCTGCACTGCCACAGCCAGAGGAAATCTGTTTTGGAGTGGTGTGATGTCATTACACAATGGGCAGGTCAGAGGGACAAGAGTGTGTGTGGACAGCAGCTGAGATGGGCTGGAAAGGAGAGCAGAGCAAATATTTGAGAGAGTTGTTCTCTAACACAGCCTCTCAGGGCCAGGGCTGGCACTTACCTTGAGTGCTGCAGGGTTCAAGTTTATTCATTGTCAAGCTAATCCAGCCAAGAGGAGAAGAGATGGGATATGTGAAAATTAAAAAATCAGCCATTATTTTCTAAAGGAGCCTGTAAACTTGTTACATGCTTAGGTGTACGAACAGGCTCAGATCCTTTCCAGCTAAAAATCAGTAGAACCACCACTCATCAGGGGAGAAAAACTTTCTTTTATTCCTGCCCTGCTCTCCACAGCTGCTGTCCTGTGGGCAGCTGGTGATAAATTCCAGGTCCTGGTGTGCCAGCTTTCACATCTGAATGTCCCTATCCACATCATGTGTCCCTGTGCTCTGGGGGAGGTCAGTGGAGCAGGGAAAGGACAGCAGGAGGAGTGGAAGGAAGGAGCTCACCTGCTCCTTAACAGTTGTAGAATGGAAAGAGTGATAAAGTTCTGGAATGGCCTGTCTGGGGAGATGGTGTGTGGCATTCATATTTGCTGAAAAATCTCTTTGCCCAGCATTTTTCTCCTGGGAAGCTGAGAAGCCTCAGGGAAAAGGAAAACAATTCTTATCTCATTTGCTTCTCCTCTGTTTTGCTCATGTGGAATGTGTTTGGAGATTGTTYACCCACAGGTGATTGTTCCATTGGATTCTGCTGTGAGTTGTTTTCACTCTTTGGCCAATCAGGGCCAAGCTGTGTCAGGACTCTGGAGAGAGTCACAAGTTTTCATTATTATCTTTTAGCATTCAGTAAGTATCCTTTCTGTATTCTTTAGTGCAGTTTAGTATTCTTTAATATAATATAGTGTAATAAAATAATAAATGAGCCTTCTGAGAGCATGAAGTCAGATTCATCATTCCTCCTCCCCACAAATACAAAAGTGGTGGAGTCACCAACCCTGGGTGTGTTTAACAAAGCCTGGATGTGGCACTGGGTTTGGCCAGGGTTTGGTTGAGGTGTTGGGGCTGGGTTGGACTCCATGATCTTGAAGGTCTCTTCCAGCCTGGTCATTCTGTGAATTCTGTGAACTTCCAGAAACCACCAGGAAATCCCAATTCCTCCCAGGAAGCTCCACCTGGATCACTGCTCACTGTTCCCTCCCAGGGGTTTCCCAGGAGGATGCAGCACCTGGCACACTCTGTCCCTGTTTGATGGCTGTCACTGCAGTGAAACCAATCTCCTTGTTTTGGTTCCCTGACCTTCAGCAGCCAAATCATTGACTGGCATTTCCTACTCTCCCTCTTCCCTACTCTGGCAATAACTGTGTGCACATAAAAGCTYAGGGAATGCTAATCAGGATAAATGTAATGGTGTTTCTAGCCCTGTGAACACATGCTTTATGACTATTGTGGGGTTTGAGGGTTTTTTTTCTGGTGGTTTTTGTTTTCTAGAAAGAAAAAAATCCCACAGGGTTTTTGTTCACGTAATTGTGTTGAGCAAATTTGAAATATTTGAAAGCTTTTAAGTGCCTGTTATATATACATCCAAGGTTTGTCTTGGAACATGCTAGGTTGCAATAGACATTTTCCAATTAAGTGAAACAGCAGTGAGGATAATGGGTTTATGGAAATGGAAGAGCCATGCTGGAGGGAGATGGAAAGCCAGAAAGCATTAATCTTAATAGGATACTTTTTCTTTTTTAGCTTTGCTTTTTTTTTTTCTAAAAACTTTTAAAAAATTTCCCTAGGCATGTTCCTGGTTCTGCAGTGGCACGTTCTGTATCTAGAGAATCTCTTCCCCTTTTTTTCCCTCATTTACTCCAAATTACTCTCTTTTTTTTTTTTTTTAATCCTTTTCTTTCCAAGAAATCATCCGCATTACCCCTTTCTCCAGTGATGGAGGCTGGTGCACACATCCAGTCATCTGTCACTTTAACTGAGCATGCAGTGTGGGGATGGGAATTCACAGCCTTCTGCTCTGCAAGGCACAGCAACCCTCCAAAGAGCCAAACCCTCCCTCCTCCCTCTGCCTCCCAGGAAAAACCTCTGGGACAGCTCTGGGCTCTGCTCCAGCCCTGCAGCCCAGTCACCTTGGGCCAGGCTCCTCCCTTCTCCAGGGTGAATAAATATCTTTTCCAGGAGGTTTCCCAGYGGAATGAGCAGGATCCAGGGTGGGATCAGTGCCTGGAATATCTCTGATTTTTGTGCTGTGCCTTGCTGGGCAGTCTGGAGCAGCCCAGTGGGYGCTGAGTCTGGTCAGGAAGGTGGTGCTGAGCTCTGCTTTCCCTCTTTGGGGAGTCCCTGTGAGAGGAGGGTGGGAGCAAAGGGGAATTTGGTCACTTGCAGCCAGAAATCAGGACTCGGTCCCCAGCCAAAKCTGCTGGCAGTAACTGGAGCTTGCAGAAAGGAGGCAACCTGTGGGTTGTGCATGACACATCATGCAGAGGGATGGCTGTGCCATCTCCCAGGAGGGGTGCTGGGCTTAACCCACCCCTTCCCTGTGCCTGTCACCCCTCCCACCATTCCCAGCCTGATCTGTGACATGTTCCCATGCCAGCTCTCCCTCCTGGTTCACCCTCATTGTGTGAACACCAGCACTGTGAGATGCTGAACTTGGATCATCTCTGCAGGAACAACCTCCTTGACTCTGGCATGGATGTTTTTTACTTCCCTTCCTACCCCTGGCTGTAAAAGTGGGCTGTGTTGCTTTAAATCCACTCACTCCTTTACAACGGCTGCTTTGCAGGAAACAATGCTCAGATATTTAATCTGGAAAAAAAAAAAAAAAAGAAAAAAAGAAAAAAAGAAAGGGCTCAGGCTCTCCTACTGTATTTATCTCTGCCCAAATCAGAAGGGTTGGAGCCTTAGACACCTCAAAGGTCTCCCTAGGGGTAGGTGCATTTCAATAGTGGATGAAGGGATATATATATATATATATATATAAAACATTCAGGTTAGATAGGCTTCTGCATGGGAAGAGCCCCGAAGGAACCACATAATTCCACTCTATTGAGGTCCTAATGCTGCACCTGTCAAGGCAGTGTCAGTGTGATCTCAGAGCAGGGCACTGGGGAGAGAATATTGATCCCATCTGGATACAGAGCACAGCATCCTCTGCATCCTTTATGTCCAACACAGCAGTCCTTGCCCAGCCTCCCCKCCCGCCTCCTCTAACAGCAAAATCTTTCATCCATGAGCCAAAGCAAAACGACTTCACCAGCTCTGATGTCCTGGGGAAATGTGCTGGGCCTCTGCCACGAGTGCAGAGCCTCCTTCCACAGCCAGGAGCTTTCAGGCAGTGAGCAGGATTAAGACAGGCAGCCCCAGGCTTTGCTGTGACCTTTGGGTATTTAAACAGTCTTGGCCTGGCTTCATGAATATGAGCAGACTCCTGTCTGCTTCCCAGCCCTGCATGGATATATACTTGAAAAAAGCAGGTCTTAAATGGCTTGCTTGGAAAAGTAAAAAAATWGCACTGCAAGTGATAATCAGGCTTTACGGCTTTATTTCCCCGAGATATTCCGTTTCCCCTCTGTTTTCAAGCCCGTTTTTATGGTTCCTCTCAMTGCAGTTTTTCTCCAGCTCTAAAACCCCTGCATTTGTGTGTGTGTGTGATGGTTTGGGAGGCTTTCTCCAGGCTGTTCTCCCACTAGAGGGTACTCCTGCTACACCAACCATGGCCATGCCGGGCTGGACCGGGTTCACACTGCGTCCTTCCCCTCTCTGCTCCCTGCCAGCACAGCCCCKGCTGCTCCCCTGCTCCAGCAGCCTCACATCTGCCTTGCTTTTGGCTGTGCAGGGCCCCAAAAATGCTGGGGGGCCTCTCCTGTTTTCACCCCCATGGCTACACAACCCTCTGTAATGTGTAATTTGGGGAATTGAGCCCACTGGGAGCGGCTTGCAGGTTCGGCTGGGTGTGGAGACCCCCACACACCACAAACATTTTGATTTGAAATGCTCCCATGGCTAGGGTGGTGCTGAGCTAAGGGTGGAGTTTGGGTGCTCTTTTTAGGGTTTGCTGTAGTTTTTAGGGTGAGTTTTTTAGGTTTGCTGTTGGGCGTGAATGAAACAGCAGGCATTGAGCCCACTGCAGGGCTGAGGTTGGTGCCCAGCTCCAGGGATGTTGTGGAAGACACACAACATTTTGATTTGGAAATCTTCCCATGCTACATGTGCTGAGCGTGAGGGGGTAGAGTTTGGGTGCTCTTTTAGGGTTTCCGTGAGTTTTTAGGGTGAGTTTTAGGTGAGCTTTAGGGTTTGCTGTTGGGGTGAGGAAACAGAGACATTTGAGCCCACTGGGGGCTGAGGTTGTGTGGAGACCCCACACACCACAGCATTTTGATCTGGAAATGCTCCCATGGCTGCGTGGTGCTGAGCTCAGGGGTGGAGTTTGGGTGCTCTTTTTTAGGGTTTGCTGAGTTTTTAGGGTGAGTTTTTTAGGGTTTGCTGTTGGGTGAGGAAACAAAGTCATTTCCGTGGTGCTGAGCTGAGGGATAGAGTTTTGTGCTCTTGTTTTTAGAGTTTGCTGTTGGGTGAGGAAACAGAGACATTTGAGCCCACTGAGGGGCTGAGGTTGTGTTGGAGACCCCCACACACCACAGCATTTTGATCTGGAAATGCTCCATGGCTACGTTGTGCTGAGCTGCAGGGTGGGAGTGGGTGCTCTTTTTAGGGTTTGCTGAGTTTTTAGGGTGAGTTTTAAGGTGAGCTTTTAGGGTTTGCCTGTTGGGGAGGAAACAGAGGCATTTGAGCCCACTGCAGGGCTGAGGTTGGTGCCAGCTCCAGGGATGTTGTGGAGACACCACAAACATTTTGATTTGGAAAATTCTCCCATGGCTACATGGTGCTGAGCTGAGGGGGTAGAGTTTGGGTGCTCTTTTTACGGTTTTGCTGAGTTTTTAGGTGAGTTTTTAGGGTTTGCTGTTGGGGTGAGGAAACAGCGACATTTTCCTGGCCGCCCTCTTTTTTTAGGCAGGAGATCAGACCCTGTGCTCCATTCTGGCCTTGAACTCTGTCTGTGTGTGGCTGTTGATGGATGGGAGGCTCCCTTAAGAGCAGATTTATTTGGCTTTCATGCTGTGAGAGTGCAAAAGCAGCTCTGGGTAGGGCTGGAGCCCTCCTTTCCCCTGCATGCCTGAGTGCCCCTCTCCATTTGCAGCAGGCAGGATGCAGCACTCGCTGTGCTGCTGTGGCTCTGGAGGCTGCAGCCTCTGCAATGGCACAGCCAGCAGGATGCATTTGAGCTTTTCACCCGAGGAAAAGGTTCCTTGGCTGGGATGAGAACTCTCAGTGTGCTGTCCCCTTCCCAGCTCTCTGCTCTGCAGGGATTTCCAGCCCTGCTCCGTCTCTGAGCATGCTCATGTCTGTTCTCACTGATTAAATGAGCAGGCAGGAATTACAGTCAGCCATCCATCAGCAGAGCCACGGCTCCCTTGACCCAGCCAGGAGGAAAGAGGTCAACATTTTTCTTTCCCAAGCCTCTTCTAGCAGTGAGAAACCCAGTGAGAGCTGTCTGGCAGGGTGATTCTCCCTCCTGAAGGAACCAGCTGCACAAAGTGGTGCCTTCAGAGCAACGAGAGCCACAGCTCAGCACCAGGAGCTGGTTGAAAGGGCTTCTGTTGTGGGGAGAATAAAACATCATCTTCTGCCTTGTTCTGGCTTTTGGGGCCATAAATCCCTAATGGGGACACAGGGGGTGTCACTGTCCCAGTAAGAATGTCACTGTCCCATGACATGGAGTGTCAATGTCTGTTGAAGATTGTAAGGCAAGTGTTTTCTTTACCATCTGTTAGGCAGATTATCTTTGTGAAGTGGCAGTTGCCTTATCTCTCTCTTTGATGACCACAATCACTTCTCCTTCGGGAGGGACATTGCTGATAACAGACTATTGAATGTCACTGCATGACTGATCAGAACTGTAACATCCCACTGGGAGATGCTCTGCCCAGAGGAGGAGTCAAGCATTCCTACATGGATATAATCTTGAGGTTTTGAGACACCAGCACGGCTTCTCCACTGGATTCCCCAGAGGAACAGCAGCTGCCTCTTCCACTGGATCTTCAGAGGAAGAATACCACCTTTCTACAGGATCCCTGCTCCAGCAGAGCCACCCCTGACACTGCAGGAGGGCTGCAGCCACATTTCCAATGGGACTGCCACCAACAGCCCTGACCCACAGGTGTCAGTTGGGTTGCTGACTCTGTCAGTGTTGTTCTGGTGTACTGCATTGTTATATTTTATCCTTTTATTTTCCTTCCCTGTTAAAGAACTGTTATTTCCTTGCCTCCCCATATTTTTGCCTGAGAGCCCCTTAATTATAAAATTTATAGCAATCTGAGGGGTGGGGAAGGGTTACATTCTCCATTTCAGGGAGGCTCCTGCCTTCCTTAGCAACTCCTCTCTTCCAACCAAGACACTGTCCCATGGAAGGAATGTCACCATCCCATAAAGGAATGTCCTGTCCCATCCAGTCTATCTCAGGTCTCTCCAGAGCAGTTCTTTGCATGTGCTGCCCAACACAGGAGGAGATATCCAAACACAGGAATGCTCAAAGCATTTGATCCTCTTTGGCTGGATCCATGGGCTTTGGTCCTGCAAAAAGCCTGGTGCTGGTTGGATATATAGCTGCTCCTGGAGCATCAGGAGAAGCTGGTTCCTCCTCAGAAAGGACATCCATGAAGCTGGAGAGGAAGTTTTACCCTAAAAACCAGCAAAACCTTCTCTCTTGTCACAGACTGACTCACTAGGTAGCAGAGGCTCTGAGGGGAGGCTGGACAGCACTCTCTGCCCTCTCCAGAAATGGAAAGGAAGTTGGGGTGACAATTAGGAAGGGGAAAAACAGAAAACAGAGCCTACAAAGGGAGTAACTCACCACTGTGACTAACTGTTCCTCTTGGAAAACCAGAGAAAGTAATCCAGCAGCTCAGAATTACAGTAAATGACAGACCTGGCTTAGCCTGGCTGCTGAGTGCTCCCAGCCTGCATTGATTCTGAACCAGGCTATGAATTTGCTGCCAGGCAATGAGCTGGCTGGTGGCTGAACCCTCCACATCCTCCCTGACCTGATCCCTGTCATTGTCCAGTTCCCATCAGAGGCTGCCAGTCACTCCGCTGAGTGCGGAATCTGTTCACCCCCGTGTAAATCCAGAGGAATTTCACTCTCACAGCCCTCCCAGCTTGCCTCGGAGCTCCTTTTCTCTGCCACTCCTGGTCATTATCAGAATGTTCCTGAGAGCAGCAGGGCACCTCGGAGCTCTGCTGGAAGGAGGAATGTGGATGTCCTTCAGGCAGCCCCAGACACGCCACACACATGGGACAGCCTGCTGAGCATCCCCACACACCTTCCCTTGTTCCTGCAGCTGGAAGCCCTTCAGGCTGAGAGGAACATCCCAGCCCACCTCTCTGTGAGGCCTCTCCTGAGAAGCTGTTGTGCAAACAAAGGGCTGTTTGTTTGTTTGTGCAGCCTGGAGTAATTAGGACGTGCTGAACTCAGGAACAGAGCCCTGCTTGAATCCTGGGGTCTCACAGCCCTGGCTCTTGGTGCTCAAAGCTGCTGCTTCTCAAGCAGAGCTAACTGATGGACAGGTTTGGTGTGACAGCATTCACAGGGTCCCAGGATGAGGAAGAGAAGAGATCTGACTCCATGTTTCAGAAGGCTTGATTGATTATTTTATGATATATTTACATTAAAACTTATACTAAAAAATAGAAGAAAGGTTTCATCAGAAAGCTAGTAAGAATAGAATAGCAAAGAATGATAACAAAGCTTGTGGCTCGGCTCTCTGTCTGAGCCAGCTGGGCTGTGAGTTGCATTAATTAGAAACACCAACATGGGCCAATCACAGATGCACCTGTTGCATTCCACAGCAGCAGATAACATTGTTTACATTGTGTTCCTGAGGCCTCTCAGCTTCTCAGCAGGAAAAATCCTAGGAAGAGGATTTTCCATGAAAGATGTCTGTGACAGTTTGGAGAGGGAGGATCAGACCTGCTGATGTGCTGCCGTGCTGGGGTGGCTCATTGCTTCTGTGGGTCATTCCTGCTCAGGTGAGCAGCCTTGGGGCAGGCAGTGCAGACAGACAGGACTCACTCCTGCTTCATCCCTCTCATTCTGTGCAATATCCAGYCCATGAGACGTTCCCAGCCTCCAGCTGCACTTTGTTCAGCTACAAGGCTGCAGGATTGGCTCTGTCCTCCTCTGTTTTCTCCTCTGGTTCTCCCTTGTTCTCTCCAAATCATGCTGTGCCATGCAGACATTTCACTCCCCTGTTTTATGTGCCTTTGCTTAACCTGAGGTGCCTATTTTGGGACTTCTGGTGTGACAACCTGTGAGCTGGGAGGCTCTTTGCTCCAGGTAGGGAAGTTAATGATAAAATACAGAGAGCAAAGCCAGGAGGGAACCGCTGAGCAAGAGCAGCTCTGGTGGGTGATCAGACAGTGAATGATTCAGATGAGCTCTGCAGGGCTCACAGGACACCAGCAGTGGTGGCTGGGCTGTCTGGAGTCTGTGTGAGCCAGCTTGGAGGTCTGGAGAGGGAACAAGCCTGGACAGTGGGGCCAGCAAGGACAGATGGAGCAGAGAAGGAAGCAGGGGGAAGCCAAGTTGCTGCTTGGTTKGGTTTGGCCAGTGGGACATCAAAGAATAAGTTTAGGACTAGGGGATAACCATGGGAGRACAGCATTTGGGGGTCTAAATCTAAATCCCAGAGGGTGGACAGATGCTGTAAGGAAATCCTGAGGGAAGGGGGGATGAAACTACAGGGGATGGATGCTGCACCTGCAGGGATGTTTGCTCCTGCYTGCATTGGGGGCTGAGCCATGAGAGAAGAGGCAGCAGCCTCACAGACCCACCTTGGCAGCTCTGCCAGGACCTGTGCCTGTGTTTCTCTCCACGTGGGCTGRAATGAAATGAAATGAAGCTCCCCCAATTACCACAGAACAGCTTGAAAATGGAGCTGTGTCAAATCCAGCGTGTGCTGTGGCTGTGTCTGCAGAGCTGCTTGTTTGCCTGATGAAGGGGAAAAATTATGTGAAGCTGCAGATGAAACTCAGCTGAGAAATGGTTTAATTTTTTTTTTTCTTCTCAGTCTCAGCCTTTCCAGGATCATTCCAGTAGGTGCCAGTCTCACCTTGTGGAGCAGGGGAGGATGGAAACTGCCAGTAATTCTTCACAGAAATATGAAAAAAAACACAGCACAAGAGGGGGTGGGTGGAGAAATGAAAGCCTATAGGAAAGAGCTCTGCTCTCTGGGATGCTCACTTCATTTCTTCCTCCCTACTCAGCAAAGTTTATCTTGGGCTCAGCAGCATGGACCAGTCTCCCCCTCTCCTTGTTCTTTAATTAGTGTGCAGTAAAAAGGAGAAGGTGTTGGGGGAAGGAAAGGGAAATGGGATATTGTGTTTGGATGCCCCAATGGGTAGAGAACTGCATGATTTCCAAATATGATAGTTAATGCTTCATCTGACAGGCTGTCTCTTATCAACAGGCTGGATGTGACTCCCCATTCCATGATAATGGAATTCTGTATGGAGACCACAGGAGACCCAGTTCCATTCAATTAACTCACAAAACAGCAAAGCTCTGAAAGCATCTTTGTCTTCTCTTCTCCCCACCTCTTTCTCTCCCTTTTTTTTTTGCCACCCTGAGAAAATGACAGAGTGAATATTTCCATTTTGTTTTGCAGAGGATTAGTACCAACTAATAGGATTAATATCCCAAGTTGTGTGGCAAATGGAACATTGTTAATAGGGTGATTATTAGAGAATTATATGGAGGGGCAAAAAAAAAAAAAATTAGAAGCAGTTGAAAGAGCAGCATCCCTGTGTTGGAGAGACTTCCATTTCTGTGCAATATCCAGCTGCTGACCTGCCTGTTCTGGGTCAGATTTCTTTATTTCTCAGGCTTGCTCTGCCTCTGGGATTGCCTTCCTCATCAGCACGGGGCAGGAAGCAATTTCAGAGGCTGGAAATGCTGGATGCAGAGAGCATCTCCTCCAGTGACAGCTCCAGGGACCCCGGGGGACAAAGGAAGGGGAAGGAGAGTCACCATTGCCCCTGGCATGCCCGGGGTGGGAATGGGCTCTGCTCAGGGGGAGCAGCTCCACCCCTGCAAAGTCCCACTCTTGTCACAGACAACTTTTATGAAAAATCCTTTCCTGAGGAATTTTCCTCCTGAGAAGCTGAGAGGCCTCAGGAACAAAATGTAAACATTGATTATCTGCTGCTGTGGAATGCAACAGGTGGATCTGTGATTGGCCCATGTTGGATGTTTCTAATTAATGGCCAATCACAGTCAGCTGGCTCGGACAGAGAGCCGAGCCACGAACCTTTGTTATCATTCTTTGCTATTCTATTCTTAGCCAGCCTTCTGATGAAATCCTTTCTTCTATTCTTTTAGTATAGTTATAATGCAATATATATCATAAAATAATCAATCAAGCCTTCTGAAACATGGAGTCAGATCCTTGTCTCTTCCCTCATCCAAGAACCCCTGTGAGCACCATCACACTCTGGTTTCATGGCTTTGCCCATGGGCTCTGTGGGTCTGAGGGGCTGTGTCCTCTGGGAGGGTTGGTTTGGGCACTGATGGCTCTGTAGGNTTTTTTTTTTCTTCTCAGTCTCAGCCTTTCCAGGATCATTCCAGTAGGTGCCAGTCTCACCTTGTGGAGCAGGGGAGGATGGAAACTGCCAGTAATTCTTCACAGAAATATGAAAAAAAACACAGCACAAGAGGGGGTGGGTGGAGAAATGAAAGCCTATAGGAAAGAGCTCTGCTCTCTGGGATGCTCACTTCATTTCTTCCTCCCTACTCAGCAAAGTTTATCTTGGGCTCAGCAGCATGGACCAGTCTCCCCCTCTCCTTGTTCTTTAATTAGTGTGCAGTAAAAAGGAGAAGGTGTTGGGGGAAGGAAAGGGAAATGGGATATTGTGTTTGGATGCCCCAATGGGTAGAGAACTGCATGATTTCCAAATATGATAGTTAATGCTTCATCTGACAGGCTGTCTCTTATCAACAGGCTGGATGTGACTCCCCATTCCATGATAATGGAATTCTGTATGGAGACCACAGGAGACCCAGTTCCATTCAATTAACTCACAAAACAGCAAAGCTCTGAAAGCATCTTTGTCTTCTCTTCTCCCCACCTCTTTCTCTCCCTTTTTTTTTTGCCACCCTGAGAAAATGACAGAGTGAATATTTCCATTTTGTTTTGCAGAGGATTAGTACCAACTAATAGGATTAATATCCCAAGTTGTGTGGCAAATGGAACATTGTTAATAGGGTGATTATTAGAGAATTATATGGAGGGGCAAAAAAAAAAAAAATTAGAAGCAGTTGAAAGAGCAGCATCCCTGTGTTGGAGAGACTTCCATTTCTGTGCAATATCCAGCTGCTGACCTGCCTGTTCTGGGTCAGATTTCTTTATTTCTCAGGCTTGCTCTGCCTCTGGGATTGCCTTCCTCATCAGCACGGGGCAGGAAGCAATTTCAGAGGCTGGAAATGCTGGATGCAGAGAGCATCTCCTCCAGTGACAGCTCCAGGGACCCCGGGGGACAAAGGAAGGGGAAGGAGAGTCACCATTGCCCCTGGCATGCCCGGGGTGGGAATGGGCTCTGCTCAGGGGGAGCAGCTCCACCCCTGCAAAGTCCCACTCTTGTCACAGACAACTTTTATGAAAAATCCTTTCCTGAGGAATTTTCCTCCTGAGAAGCTGAGAGGCCTCAGGAACAAAATGTAAACATTGATTATCTGCTGCTGTGGAATGCAACAGGTGGATCTGTGATTGGCCCATGTTGGATGTTTCTAATTAATGGCCAATCACAGTCAGCTGGCTCGGACAGAGAGCCGAGCCACGAACCTTTGTTATCATTCTTTGCTATTCTATTCTTAGCCAGCCTTCTGATGAAATCCTTTCTTCTATTCTTTTAGTATAGTTATAATGCAATATATATCATAAAATAATCAATCAAGCCTTCTGAAACATGGAGTCAGATCCTTGTCTCTTCCCTCATCCAAGAACCCCTGTGAGCACCATCACACTCTGGTTTCATGGCTTTGCCCATGGGCTCTGTGGGTCTGAGGGGCTGTGTCCTCTGGGAGGGTTGGTTTGGGCACTGATGGCTCTGTAGGAGCTTTACATGGGTTTGRAGAACTTTATATGGGATTGCAGAGCCAAACAGAACTGGCAAAAATCCTGTGGAGGCTGAGTGCCAGAGGTGAGCTGGTTGTGTGCCGCTGCCAGCAGGTGTAGGACAGGCTCCTTCTGCAAACCAAGGGTGGAAAGGCTCTGCTAGGAAAGCACAGAGTCCTCAGGAAATTCAAGCACATTTTTTTGTTTCCCAGGCCCTCGAGGAGGAACTCTTGGCAGACAGGTTGCAGCAGCAGCAGCAGCAGTACAGTTGATGCATGGAGATTTTTTCTGACATCTGTCTGAGAGAGTCTCCTTATGCTCTGCATAAATCCATCTCTCCTGGGCCAGGAGCCAGAGCCATSCACAGCACTGGATGCTTCCTGGACAGGCCACTGGCACAAAGGGCTWCCTGCCTCACAGGTATCATCCCAAGCTGTGTGTTTCCAAATCCCTGGAGGTATTTAGGCCTGCTCCTTGGAGGTGTTTGCTGTAGGAGGCTTTGTCTGAGCCACTGATAGGGATTTGTTCCCCTGAACTGGATCCCCATTACACCATGAGTCACTACTATTTATATCAGCTGTCGATCTCTCCCTCTCTGGCAGCTATTTCTGGCTACCTGCATTGTATTCAGGGGACATTTAGCACCTCTTTTTACTTTTATTTCTTTCACTGAACCTGCTTTTAATGCTTTTTCAAACGTTGTTTTGTCATAGTTTGTTTTTCAGCAGCTGGTGAGCTGTCTGCAGCTGAGCTGTCCTCACCTGCTGTTGTTCTGCTGGAAAAAAAAAAAGGATTTCCAGTGCTACTTTCAGCAGATTCAGCTTTGTCTGAAGGAGTACTTTGCCTCAGAGTGAGAGCGTGGTGCCATCTAGAAATGAAAGGCTACAACAGGAACCAAAGCACTTTGCATCAAACAGGATTCTAAACGCTGTWGAACTGCAGTCCAGGGGAGCAGGTCTGCTTTGTTTATAGCCCTTGTTACCCTAGGAACTCTTCAAGCAAACAATGAGCAACCCATTCTTGCAAGTAGATCAAAAAAGGCTGACCCTTTTTACCGCAAAGAGAAGGGAAATGGGCCGTGAGAAGGGCTCAGCCTCTTTGCACTGAGCAATGTGGTAGCAGAGCTGAGAGTCCAACCAAAATCTCCTGTTTGGGTGCTCTACCCACAAGGCTGAGCTTCCTGCTCCGCTCTGTTTCCCTTCCAAAAGTGCACACTCAGAATTTCCAGTCCATCACTATCAGTTAAAAACCCCACTGTCACTCTGCTGCCTTTTATCAGGACCAGCATTTTCCTTTTTTTTTCCCCCCACATCTCAGTCAACCAAGAGAACCTCCTGCCTGCCTCGGGCTGTGTCTGGAGCAGATCAAAGGCTGAGCCTGGGAGCAGTTTGGAGGGGCTGTGTGCACTTCCAAGAAGGAGAGGATGCTCTGGGAGCTGCTGGGAGACTTTGAGCACAGCTGGGTTTGTGTTGCAGGAGGCAGGGGCACAATTCCCTGGTGAGCTCCCTGGTTTGCAGCTGAGGGCAGGCACTGGSAAAACAGGAATGTTCAGGACTGTGTGCCCCGATCCTGGCACACAGAGGCTGAGGAACCACGTCTCAGCTGCTCTGAGGCAGGAGCAGCAGGATGGTGTTTTACCTTCACCTCTGTGAAAGGTAAAAATCTACGTAATTTAAAGATGAGTTCCCTTTTGCCAGGCCATGCAAAAAAAAAAGTCATCAGAACACCCCCAAGGTTTCCATTTAATTACCAATTGCAGCTGATTTCACAGAGCAATTTCTAAGCCTCCAGCAAGRCCTTGTGGCAGTTCTTTCATCTCTCAGGCTTATTGGAAAAAGCTGTATTAAACGTCTTTTAATCCTGCCTTGGATGCAGAACCTTTGATCACCTACAATTTTACACATCTGTGCTCAGGCTCACGTTCTTACGTACGTGCCTCCCCATCCAAAATGCTTTAAACTGTGTCACTTGATTAGAAAGTCTCTCCTGACTGATATAAAGCTTGCAAACCCGACTGAAGCACCCTGAGAGCTATGATCATCCTGAGGGTCTGGGTGATCCAAGGGATGGTTTAGCATTGCTGCACAAGCTGGTGAATGTCAATTCCTCATTTTTGTTCTACTTCATCTTCCTTCCTCAGAGAACAAGTTTCTGCTGGGAAAGGAAGCAGTCAATGTCCTTGAATGGAAAAAAGACAGCTTTAGCCAGATTTGGGTGAGATAATTTATTTATTAGCATAACATCTCAGTTGAGATGTTATATTGGGGGCTTTAGCCAGATTTGGGGTGATATAATTTCATTTATTGCATAAATCTCAGTTGACAAGACGGTGGGACATTCCCAAGAAGGTGCAGAAATCCACACCCTAAACCCAAGATTTCTGCAGTTCCCTGAGGGCAGGGCCAGCTGGAGCTTTAATCTGTGTCACTTGATTAGAAAGTCTCTCCTGACTGATATAAAGCATCCTGCAAACCTGACTGAAAGCACCCTGAGAGCCAATGATCATCCTGAGGGTCTGGGTGATCCAAGGGATGGTTTAGCATTGCTGCACAAGCTGGTGAATGTCAATTCCTCATTGCTCCATCTTCTCCTTCCTCAGAGAACAAGTTTCTGCTGGGAAAGGAAGCAGTCAGTGTCCTTGAATGGAAAAAGAGAGCTTTAGCCAGATCTGGGGTGAGATAATTTCATTTATCAGTTTATAACATCTCAGTTGAGTGTGGGACTCAAGAAGGTGGGACATCCAAGGAGATGCAAAAATCCACACCATAAACCCAAGATTTTGCAGTTCCCTGAGGGCAGGGTCAGCTGAGGCTGTGATCTCTCAGCCTGATGTCCCAGGTACAGGACACTGTGTCCCTCCTGTCCAAGGAGAACCTGATCTCTTTTCTGGGAGGAACACAGTAGGGAAAACACAAGATTTCACCTGGGATTCAACTGTTCATTCAGTTTTCACTGAAGATTTCACTTAATTCAACAATTCAGTGCTCCTGAGCATGGAAATGTTCCACAGGAGTTGTGTTACTAYAGGACATGAAACAACACAAYRTGAACTCRCTGCTTTTTTCMAGGTAAAAAAGGGACCTTTATTTTTTTGACTYTAACATTTRTAGWTTTCCAAAAGTGACAGTGGATTGGAGGGTGACAGTGCCACCTCTCCAATGACACTGGACAAACCAACAGTCCATCAAATTTCCCTTTCTCTATAAAAGAATGCCAAACAATAAGTTATTTACATGAAGTGTGTGAGAAAGTTCGTTATAAGAATGTMAACATCAGAATGCTTAGAAAAACTTAAAAAAATCAGCATGACAGAGTTGTGCCACTGGCCTGCCAGAAATCCCCACAAAGCTCTGGTGGGATTGGCTGCCTGGAAAAGGGGAAGGAGCTGTGCCCTAGAACTGCCAGTGTCTGAGTGGGGACATCTGCCTGCACCAACAGCTCTGTGAGGCCACCTGGACAGGGAGCCAGGAACGCTTGAACATATGTTTGTTCCAACTGCAACAAGGAATCCGAGCGTGGGGTCGTGTTGTGGAGGCCTGGGTGTGCTCAGTGGAGCAGGAACAATCTCTTTCCCAGGAAGTCATTATCTCCATGCTCTGAGAGAGGAGAGCTCTGTGGTCTGAGCAGCCAGGACAGCTCAGCTCTGCAGGAAAGGCCAGCTCAGCTGCCAGATGGGGCAGCTCCAACCTTCTGCTCTGCCAAGACCGGCACGTTTTGCACTTTGCAGCTTTTCCAGGGAATTTCCAGGCTGTGGCAAAGCCCCTTTAGGTGTTTGCCCACTCTCTTTAGGAGTCTCCTGCTCAGAGTTACAGCAGGATGTGTTTTCTACTGCTCTTTTCACAGAATTCACAGAATCACYAGGTTGGAASAGACCTTCAAGATCATCGAGTCCAACCCAGCCCCAGCACCTCARCCAAACCCTGGCACCCTGTAGCTGCATTTCTCTTCACAGAGAAAAGCAAGGCACAACTTCCCAAGGATATTTCTGGGATTCACGTTCTCTGAACCTCAGAGAAAGAAAAAAAMCCAATTCTTATCTCATTTGCTGCTCCTGTGTTGTTCMCAAGTGGAATGCATCGTGGAAGATTGTTTACCTGAAGGGAATTGGTGATTGGGTTGTGGTGTGAGTGTTTTGATTCACTGACCAGTTGAATCCAGGTGTGTGTGTGGGGACTGTTGGCTGACAGTCACGAGATTCTGAATGGCAGGTTCAGTTTAGACGTAGTGTAAATATATTATATTAATTATATTATATTAATTATATTAATTATATTATATTATATTATATTATATTATATTATATTACATTACATTACATTATATTATATTATTTATATATAATATATAGAATATATAATATCATATTATTATATATCATATAATAACATATTCTATTAAATAGAATAGAATAGAATAGAATAGAATAGAATAGAATAGAATAGAATAGAATAGAATAGAATAGAATAGAATAGAATATTTAGCCTTCTGATATCCATGGAGTCAGATGCATCCTTTCTCCCCTTCATTGGAGATGCCCTGCTTTACCATGGTCCCCAGTGCCACATCCAGGCTTTGTTAAACACACCCAGGGATGGTGACCCCACCACCTCCCTGAGCAGCCATTCCAGAACTTTATCACTCTTTCTGTGACAAACTTCTTCCAATATCCAATAATATCCAACCTGTATTTCCCTTGACACAGATTCAGACTTTTTTTCAAGCTTGAGACTTTTCCTGAAGTCCTGGTGCTGCTGCCCTCCCTTCCCCTGGAAGGAGTGAATGTCTGCCTGTGGTTCTTTGTCTTTTTGGGCACTGGCAATGCCAGCAGGTCACCCATGAGCTCYTCTTTCTGCACAGCAGCTGAACCTGGGGCTTTGACAAGGAGGGGGCTCCTTCCCAAGGCTGATTTCTTTTCCCTTTCTCTATCAGAGAAGAGAGTGAATCCTGAAGGAGCCAGATCCAAGAGTTAGATGTGAAATCCAGCACTGGCACGCTCTCCRGGTCTGATGGAACTGTGATCTGATGTGTCAAATGCATTTGAGGGTCTCAGTTCTGTGACAGCTTGCTAATGACTCTGAGCTTCAGCAAGCTTTGACTGATCCCTCGGGGAGCTGGCAGAAAAAACTGCAGCTAAACTTTTTTTTTTTTCTCCATTTTTTTTGGAAACATTTTTTCTCAAAATCAAAACATTGAATGGAAACATGTCTCTTCCAGCATCATTTTAAACTGGAATGTGTCAAAACAAATGCTTTCATYTTGATTTGAGTGAGACATTTATAATTTTTACTTTATCTTGCAATAAGGAAACAACACATTTCCCATATTTTTATTTAGATCCTTGCTTTTTTTTTTTTGGATAATTATCAGCAATGAAGAACCAACCACATGCTTCCAAAGCAAATTCTTGGCATTCCTATTCAGATATTTTMGATTTCTTGTTGGTTATGGAAGCAGATGTGGATGTTCAGCCAGAACTACCAACAGGGCCAGGGGCAGAACACATCTTCAGGTAGAAAAACCAGGAACTGGAGCCATCCAATGAGGCTGGCAGAGGAAGGATGCCCTGCTTGCTTMCTTGTTCCTTGCCACCTGTTCTCTGCATTCAGTCATTTGAGGCCCCAGAATTTCAAAACTGTGTGAATAAATAAATCATGGTCCTGTCTCACCCTGATCTGAGCTTGGTCAGACAGAGCCAAACCTTGTTCCTGTGCTCTGGAGGGCTCAGAGGGGCTGCTCTGGGCTGGAGGGAGCATTTCCCCTCTGTTTTCCTTGCCTTGGGCTAAAAACGCCTTGTGGGTKTTCTTTCCTCAATGCTAATGGTGATTCTTGTCTTGCCTTAATTGCTTTTTAAAGCTCCAGGTCCATCCCAGACAGAGCTGAGCTCCGCGGTGCATTTGCCATTTCCCCAAATACCTTTTTAATTAAATTGGAGCAGAACACTCCACTTTGTTGAGCTACCCATCTCAGCAAGTTCCTTCCTTCTGCTGGGCAGGCATTATCTCAATAATCACTGGCAAAATTTGGTGACTCTTCCTCAGGCTTTGTGATCTGCAGGGAAATTTTCCTTGGGTGATTTGCAGGGAAATTTTCCTTTTCCTAGGCAGAGAGCTGCTCACACCAAGGTTGCTCAGGCTGGCTGAGGATGTGCTGCATCCATCCAGGGAGGGTTTTTGCAGGGCTTAGGGAGAAAAATGTGGTGTCTGTGATGGAAAGAAATGAGGTTTGACACTACATTAGGCTCTCTCTGCCCCTAAATTCTGCAAATCTGTGCAGGATTTTTTTTTTTTTTCCTGGCCAAGATAAGGGCTTGGAGTTTGGCTAGAAGGAAAATCCCAACCCTGTGAATTCAAGAAAGAGGCATCTGTCCTGCTCCATCACAGGCACCTGCAGTACCAGTCATCCYTTCTGCTCAACGTGGAAAAATTGCTGTCCTTTGAAAATCCACTGCACCTTTTGTCTGGACAGCCCTGAGCTGTGCTGTGCCTTTTCTCACCTCCATCCCTGCATGGGATCACTGCTCAGGCCCCTCCTGCCCCACACACAGCAGAGATTTAAACCCCAACCCCTGCTCACCCCACTGCAGAGCTGAGGGTCAGCAGGGTGACTCTGTGGAGCGACCCTTCCCTGCCAGCAGTGACCACCTGAGTGATGTTTGCTGTGTTGGAGGAGAAACCAGAGGTGGTTTTCAGTGTTTTCACCACCACTCTGCAGGACCAGCTCAGCTCTGGAGAGCAATTCCACCTTCTCTGCCTGGAAAAGCAAGGGGATGATGAACTTCCCACCTTGTCTGTGCCTGGAGCTCCAGCTGTGCAATCCTTCCTGAGGAAAAGGGGCTGTGGATGTGTCTGACATGAGCAGCACGAGGTCCTGGGAATCTTATTACAGCTGCTGATGATGACTGAGCCAAAGCCAAAATGATTTGTTCTCCCTGAGCTCGTTCCTGGGCATTTTCTCCTGGCACAGGGGCTGGAGGAGTCACTTTGACAGGTGAATTGAGCACATTTGTTGCTGACAGTGAGAAAATGGAGGTGGTGCCCCACAGCAGAGCTGTGTAAACAGCTTTTGGGAGCTGCAGCACTGTGTGACAGCTGGAATTTTCCTGTGATGAAGTGACTTTGATAGGGACAAGGCAGCCTTGGGCTGCTGGCTGGGCACATCTCACCTGCAGCTGAAGGGACCAGGTGGGAGCTGAGAGCTGGTGCCTGGTGGGGGCAGACAGRAGGACACAGATTGAAGTGCAAATTGCACCAAAACCCATGGAAGGAGCTCCAACACCAACTCCTGCCTTGCTGCAGAGCCCAGAGGTCAGTGCTCACCCCAGAGATGGAGGCTGACAAAGCACCCGCGTCCTTGTCCTCGCATTTTAAGGCTGGAACGTGGAATTTCCTCCTTAAAACAGTGAAAATGCTGTAAGAGTTGCAGTTCAGGAAGTCTCCACTTGGCTCTGAACATATCTGAAGGTACCTCTGGCCCCTGAGTGATGCTGGTTGGGGGCTATTTACAAACAATGAACGAGATGGGACTGCTGTGGAACGTGCTTTGAGCTGTTTTATTTTTCAGCATCAGTCTCATTACATGATTATGACAATGGGAAGGTGCCAGCAGCTCACATTCTAGGCAGTAGACTAGGAACTTAATGTTACAACTTACTTTATAAGCTTTTTGACTAATCACACAGAGCAAAAGCGTATTGACAGTAGTTCCATCTAACCACTATAAGCACACATACCTTTGGTTAAAACAATGCTTGCTTATTTTGAATACAATACCTGTTTGTAAGCCTTAAAACACAACCCACAGAGCTCCATTATTAAGTTTTAACCTTCCTAATGTCTTGCTAGATAAACTTTCTGTAGCTTGGAGAGCTATTCTAGACAAGTGTTAATACACAGATCATTGTTCTATTTGTCCTTGCTTTTCTACAGTTTAAATAAATTTTTTGCTAACCTATCTCATAACTGCTGCTGCTTAGCTCTACTCACAGTTCTGCTGTCTCTAAAGCCTGCATCTTGCAGCTTTCCCAAAMCCCTCTAATTTTGTAGATTCCCACACTGAGGTTCAGGTTGATTCATTTTTCTTTTGTTGTTACCTAAGAGGAACTTGCATGTTCAACCTGGATGTGTCAGAACGATATTCTGGGGCTCACCCAGGGAGAGGTTTTGCATCTTTGAGACATTCTCTTTTTGTCAAAGACAATTGGATCAGAGATGTTCAGTTTTGTTGAGTTTTGGTTTTGACTTTTTCTTTTTTTTTTTTTTTTGTCACAACAGTTTTGTCTGGAAAAATGTCATTTTGATGAAACACAAATTGCTGAAGAAAYCTTACCAATTTTGACAATTCTGCTTGGAAGGGAGCTGGGGAGGAATATCTTGAAAATGCTGGAGCTCCCAGTTATGACATTTTCTGAATGGAAAGGAGTTTTGATTTATTTCTTTTCCTCTTTTCAAAGTGATGTTTCAAAATGTGCTGTTGTGTGGGGGAACAAAATGGTTGAATTGAAGGCCTGGAAAAAAAAAGGGAAATAAAATATTTTGACTGATCTGAGGCAGTTTCTCAGCATTTTATTTTGCAACTCTGTTGGCTTTTCGGACAACACTGGATGATTTAAAATTGTTGGTTGTTCTGTTCTGMTATCCAGACTCACAGATGTGTTTCTCAGTTGAGCCAATGATGTATGAACCATAYTCAGGTTTGTGGTGATAAATTACCTGGTTTCATAGCTGAAAAATACCTGTTTTAATCCATTAACTATAGAGAACAAAATACCCCAAGTCTCTCAATTCAAGGAACCATGCAAGGATCTTCCACTGTATGAATTATTCAGGAGCAGTGGTGGGRATGAAGCACCCATTACATTTACAAATATTCCACAAAGAGTTCAAGGCTGAGCAGGAATAGATCAGACAGCATTTATTGTAAAGCCTTGCTGAGTATTACTGGAGATGTAATTTCCTGTAGTAATTAACACAGGATCTGCAATCCAGCTTTGAAAAGGCGACTGAACCTTTCCCTGTGAATTTAGGAATCATCTGAGTTATTCCATGCTCTAGGTGACTGGGAGCATTGAGCCTTTGTCTGAAATTAGTCCTCAGCAGTGGTGGATGATTAAAGAGGGTTCATTCCTTCAGGCTACTCGGGATTGATGTTTTCTATTAAAAAATGCACTGCTAAGGATTTGCGAGACGCAGAGAGCTTCTCTGGGTGTGTGCCACTGATTATGCAGATGTGCTTAAGCCATCAGATCAATGATAAATGATTTCTCCAAGTTGGATGGGGTAGCATGACCCACAGGGCATGGAGGGGGGGGTTGTTATTTTTCTTCCCTTCCAAGAATCAGAGAGAATCATTTGTCAGCTGAGCCCAGCCAGGTGCCCAAAGATCAGATGGCAAAGGCTGCTCTGTCTGCAGAGGGAGCAAGGGGAGTTAATTGTGGTGCCCTTCCTCAGACCTCTTCATTTCTACTCCATTTCCCTGCCCTTTCCCTTGTTTTAAACTCCACTTTCTTCTGGCTTCTGAGGCTGTGACTGGCTCTGAGTGCTGCCTGCTGGAAAAAAAGTGGAATTTTGTGTTTTTGGGGTTTTTTTTTGTGTTTTTTTGGGGGGGGGCTGTTGTTCAGAGTTTCTTCTTGGTGGATGGAGTTCAAACATCTCTAGCACCATCCAGTCTTAAATCAGAGATAAAAAAAAAAACAAGGCTTTTTCTAATTACTCCCAGAACATTAATTCACTGCTGGAAATTGGGATTCTGTTGAGTTGAAGTTCATGCAGAGACTATAAGAGTCACTGGCCTGAAGATTTATCTACTTAAAAAACAGAGTAGGGGAAAAGTTATTAGAGCTGTTCCCACCTTTGATATGTGTGAAATCTTTTAAAATCGAAAATTKCAGTGGAAGATAGGGGAACTCTTTTGAAAACACAGTTCTTACTTTTCAGTTAACTCTGAGTCTTCTTATCTSAGTCATGAAGAATGGAGATAGTGATTCTCAAGGAATGTTGAATTTCACARTGGAGAAAAATGACAGTTCATCAAAAATGACCCTTTACTGTAGGAATCCATTTCACTGGAGGTCTTCCTGGACTCTTTTGTGTCRGAAAAATAACAATTAAATCTCTTCCCAACAGTTTTACCCTTTGAAAATTGGGTTTCTTTTGTAAACTTGAAATATCTTACATCAGTTCAGCAAAACAATTTAGCAGTGTTCCCTCAGAAATAAAATACTTTGCAGGAATTCCTGTTGAGCTGTGTGGTGTCTCATCAAAGGGGGATTAGAAGGCCTGAGAGAYATCTGTGTCACTGAGGCAAGGTGTGCCTCACTCCACATTTTCATAGCAGCAACAGGGCTGTGATGCAGGCCAGGGCACTCTGACACCACTGGAAAACTCCTTATTGTGGTTTTAACCTAGTCTGGAGTTACAGCACAGTCTGGATTTTATTTGGCTTYCCCTGGAACATTTTCTTCTCCTAAATATAATATAAACAACCCAGGATCTTCTAAGAAGAGAAGGTAGAGGGATTTGAACAAACTGTGCTGGGTTTGGGTAGGAGATAATCGGGAGGTAATCCCCAGCCTGTGGAACACCTTTAKCTCGTGGTGGGAGTTCTGCAGGCAKCWATCACTGACCTGCACACTGAGCTGGCTGTGAGCACCCCTGGGCACTGCCACCTGCCCAGCAAGGAGTTTGGAGCCCATCTTCAGGCCAGGGGTTTCACTACTGCAATGCTCTGTGTATTCCATTAGTAAATTTGCAAATGACACTTCTTGTAAATCACAGCACCCCCAATGAAGGCAGGAATGATGACTCTGACTCCATCTTATCAGAAGGCTAATTTATTACTTTATTTTACTATATTATATTACAGAATACTATACTAAACTCTACTAAAGAATACAGAAAGGATACTTATTGAATGCTAAAAAGATAATAATGAAAACGTGACTCTCTCCAGAGCCCTGACACAGCTTGGCCCTGATTGGCCAAAGAGTGAAAACAGCTCACAACAGAATCCAATGGAACAATCACCTGTGGGTAAACAATCTCTAAACACATTCCACACGAGCACAACACAGGAGAAGCAAATGAGATAAGAATTGTTTTCCTTTTCTCTGAGGCTTCTCAGCTTCCCAGGAGAAAAACCCTGGGTGAAGGGATTTTTCCAAAGAATGTGAATGGCACAGACGCTGAGTGGGGAGCTGTGTCCATCTTCTGGAAGGTAGGAGGGCTCTGCAGAGAGACTGGAATGGTTGGATGGATGGGCAGAGTCCATTAAGATGAAGTTTCATAAAACTAATCCTGCATTTTGGCCACAATAACCCCTGCAATGCTCTGGGCTGGGGATGGTGTGGCTGGACAGTGCCCAGGCACAAAGGGACCTGGGGGTGCTGGTCAACAGCGACTGAACATGAGCCAGCAGAGTGCCCTGGTGGCCAAGAAGGCCAATGGCTCCTGGCCTGGGTCAGGAATGGTGTGGCCAGCAGGAGCAGGGAGCTCATTCTGCCCCTGCACTGGGCACTGCTGAGGGCACACCTGGAGTGCTGTGTCCAGCTCTGGCCCCTCAGCTTGGGAAGGACGTTGGGACGCTGGAGCGCGTCCAGAGGAGGCAACGGGGCTGGGAACACAAACCCTGTGAGGAACCACTGAGGGAGCTGGGGGTGCTCAGCCTGGAGAAAAAGAGACTCAGAGGTGACCTTATCACTCTACAGCTCCTGAAAGGTGCCTGTGCTCAGCTGGGGCTGGGCTCTTTCTCCAGCAGCACTGACAGAACCAGGGGACACAGCCTCAAGCTGTGCCAAGGGAAATACAGGTTGGATATCAGGAAAACGTTTGTCACAGAGAGAGTGATAAAGTTCTGGAATGGCTGCCTGGGGAGGTGGTGGAGTCACCATCCCTGGGTGTGTTTAACAAAGCCTGACTGTGGCACTGGGTGCCAGGGTTTAGTTGAGGTGCTGGGGCTGGGGTGGACTCGATGACTTTGAAGGTCTCTCCTGTGACTGTGTTCACAGGGGTCCCAGGATGAGGGAAGAGACAAGGATCTGACTCCATGTTTCAGAAGGCTTGACTGATTATTATATTATATATATTAAAACTATACTAAAAGAATAGAAGAAAGGATTTCATCAGAAGGCTAGCTAAGAACAGCAAAAGAAGGAATGATAACAAAGGCTTGTG